>REGO01000560.1:223368-260809 GCA_010120015.1 Rhombomys opimus
AAGAGGGACTGTCTCTGACATAATCTGATTGGCCTGCTCTTTGATCACCTCCCTGTGAGGGGGGAGCAGCCTTACCAGGCCACAGAAGATGACAATGCAGCCACTTCTGATGAGAACTGATAGTCTAAGATCAGAAAGAAGGAGAGGAAGACCTCCCCTATCAGTGGATTTGGGGAGGAGCATGCATGCAGAAAGGGGAGGAAGAGTGGGGCCGGGAGGGGAGGAGGGAGGGGCTTATGGGGGGATACAAAATGAATAAAGTGTAATTAATAATAATAATAAAAAAAATGGAAAAAAAGAAAAAAATGAATATAATAAAATGCAATGTCTTTAAAGAAAAAAAATAAATGAAGATGAATTCTATGTTTAATGAAAAAAAAAAAACAACAAAAAAAAAACAAAGCACTAGACCATGCTGCTGCATATAGCTATGGAAGACTTTTGCTTTGGTTGTTTGTTAGGCTTAGGACTCAGAATTTTATGCTTCTATCATAAGTGCTCTCACTCAGTGATCCATCTTCAAGTCCTGAAAATTACTTAAAAATAAGTGTAAGATCAAATTATTCATCTATTTCATTGATGGCTAAATGAAACAGTTTAATAATACTTAATTTCAGTGTGCAAGCTCATTGTGCTGCACTAAAATTGCAGTATTTCCACTCATACTAAAAACTGCACTCTACAATTGTTCAAAAAAAGACGTCAATACTATTTTACCAGAAATAACTTTTTGATAAACAGAGGTATTTAGTCCTAAGATTATTACTTTTAAATAGCCATCCTTTTTTGTTTTGTTTTTTTCAAAATTTAACTATTGCAAACTAAAATTTCCTTGACCATCTTTCTTTACTAGACTCAGGCTTTAGCAACTCTGAAAGTCTATTACAAAACTGCAGAAAACTGTGCACACAACATAATATTCCAGTAATAATGAATTACAGAAACTAAAAATTACATGCACTATGCTAACTAGTTAATTTGAAATATTTAACTTTTTTTTTTCCTAAGAAAGTGTTCTTACTGTCAATCATTCACCATTCCTCCTCCCTGGTGTCTGATTAGCAGCTTGTAGGAGGTCATCCTGAGTGATGGCATGGTGAGTTATTACCAGTTATTACCATTTCATCTCTTCTTTTGTTTTAGGTTTAGACTTAAAATAAAACATAAATATTGATAATATAGATGAAATTGCACTGTGTTCTGTGCTGTGTTTATCTAGCTGTAGATACGAATTTTGACAAAAAAAAATGTATTGAAGTTTTAACTTTTAACTGAGCCAGCAGAGGAGGTAAGAAGTGATAAATTAAAAAAGAATAGCATACACCTTAGTTGTCTAAATGTTTTCATGCTTGTTAATCTATGCAAAAATATCAATCAAATTTCATTCTAGAATTTTATTTAAACTTATGTTTAAACACATGTAGCTTTTAGCATCCCAATGCCTGCAAATGTCTTTTTGTACACAAGGATGATAGTTTCCCAAACAAAAGGAACTGGAAATTTTATTATCTCCAATCACTCTCCTAAGTGGTTGCAGTAGTACAAATTTTATTAACATGGCACATTAGTCATCCTTCTATATACACACTCATATATACTAACTCTATATACACACTCATATATATATTTTCTCATATATACTAACTTGCTAGTGCAGCGTGCTAAATAAAATGCACTGTTTAATCATCTTATTGTTCTCCTATTACTCAGCTAAATTCTGACAATTCATATGTTTTACGTATATATGTATGTCTATCTCTTTCTTTTAATTGTATCAAGTGTATACACTGTGATTATGTTTAGCTTATATTTATATGATATATAAATTATCCATTGAAATCCCTTTCTTTACACCACACATAATATTTTAACCTGTGTCCTAGTAATGCTTCCTGTATGTCTTATATTTTATATTGCTGTTGAATAAAAATTCCTTGACAGTCTATTTCTGTTTACTCAGATAACAATAATCAGAGGATAATGATAGAAAAAGAAAGTGGTTTCACTTAAGTTTACTCCTTTCTATTAATGAGTTTAATGAGGCTTTCTTAAAGGAACATGGGCAAAGCATTGTTTACAAGAATATAGGTAACAACTGGGGAACTACAGAAGCAAAGAGTCTCCTTCTCTGCATCCCCAGTATAATTTTACCATACATATATTTTAAGGAAGGGAGGGTTGGTATACCTTCCAAGCCTTTCACACTTATACAGGGGAATGTTCATGATACTAATCTTGTAATGTTTGAGAGGGATAATCACAGCTGCTCTGTTGTCAGCGATGATGGTCTGGAGGACAAAGTTCAACAATTTATATTGTCTTCTTTATTCTATGAAATAAAAATTAAATTTCTTTTATTTTGAGTTATTATGATATATATGTGAGCTAAGGAAAATAGGGTTTTTTAGGTGTCCTAAATAGAAATACAATTGCTAAGATGAAACAGTATAACCAAAAGCAAATTGGGAGGAAATGCTTTATTTAGTTATCACTTCCACAGTGCAGTCCACCACTGAAGTAAGTCAGAACAAGAATTCAAACAGGAGGCAATAAATAAATTAATTAATTTTAAAAGAAGAAAAAAAATCATGATTTCCTTGTTTTTAATTGCTGAATAGTATTCTATTGTGTAAATACACCACAGTTTCTATATCCATTCCTCAGTTGAGGGACATCTGGGTTGTTTCCAGGTTCTGGCTATTATGAGTAAAGCTGCTATGAACATGGTTGAGCAAATGTCCTTGTTGTACACTTGAGCATCTTTTGGTTATATACCTAGCAGTGGTATAGCTGGATCTTGAGGTAGCACTATTCCTAATTGTCTGAGAAAGTGCCAGACTGATTTCCAAAGTGGTTTTACAAATTTGATGTAGAGATGCGAAACTGTTCTAAGTATTGGTAATGACAGACTATGAGTGCTCGTTCATAAGTGGGATATCTGTATTAACCTGACCACACCACAAGAATCATAGAACATTGCAGAAGAACTGACAAAAGAACATAAATGCCAGAGGATTGAAAGAAATCAATATAAACCCACAGAACCTCTGGCTGGCTGCACAAGACCTGAAAAAGATGAAAACGGTAAAAATTCACAGCATAAGCAGGGGAGAGCCTAATGAGTCCATAATCTTAGCTGAGAAACAATTGGTAATTGATGGCTACTGAGGAAGGAACCTAAACTTCAGTGGATGATGCCACATCTATGAATTTATGGTAACTATAGACTAGACACTGTGGCTTAATTTTTTAACAAATTTAAAAAATATATGGCATGAAGTTGAGAAGGATATATATCATGGCTTCCTGAGTATAATTTGGAAAATGGAGTAAGGGCTAGATATTATCAAGATATACTGTATTCATAAATGCAATTTTCAAATTTTATAAAAACAGTATAAATATAAACATCAATGAAATGTGTATTAAAGGAAATGCTAAAACAGACAACAATGTGAGTTATTGATATATGTGTGTGTTGTGTTTGCAGACTGCTACTTTTCAGAAAGCTGTCTTTTGTCTTCTGTTGTTGTTCATGTGGAAATAGAAATATTTTGTTGTCAGTAAAAGTTAGTTCAAAAAATTTAAAGTCAGTTTCAAATACAAAAATATATAGCAGTGATTGTCATGTATGTCTATTTTCAATGTTTTGGGTTTCATTGATAACCCTTCTGAATTATTTAACTTGTACCATTATCATTATATCATTACAAAAGTTCCTATAATTAATCAAATTCATTGTACTGAATCATTTAGTGTGGTAATTATAGACTAAATAACTTTTAATGATCTTTACTACTTAATGTTCAAGGTTTATTTGATTAATGCAACTTTTTGATTTAGTGATTAATCATATACAGCAATTTTAGAATATGCAAATATATCTGTTAAGTATTAAATGACAAATTGCAATACTTACTGCATTTAATTAATTTACTAAATGAGGTTTATTTAATCAACAATATTTCTAAAAGAAAAATAGAATGTTTACTCCTAACTAAATTTATTGTGATACCTTGTGATGTTTGGTGCTTGTATCCATTGTGAATTAATATATTTGTATTGTATATTTTTCATTTCTCTATGCTGAGAATCTTCAACAACATTCTAGGGTTTTGAGATAAACATTAAGTTATTTTTAAACACACTTTCTTTATTGTGCAATCAAGTGTAGCTTTTTAACATTAAATAAATCTTGTTATTTTTACCAACTTTCAACCACAGGCGAACCCTGGTTGACACTCAACTCTTCTCAACTGAAACCAAACTTTTAGGTTTTATTTATGGATGAAATCCTTTTTTATTCGTAAATTTGCTTTGTACTAATCATTAACAAACATACATAAAATGAAATACAAGAATAAAGTTAAAATTCACTTAGAATTATCACCTTATATGAAGAACTCAGGCATGTTTTTTTATTCACAATGTTCCACGCAATGTTTATCAAGTTTTAAGATATTTTACATAGGTATCTATTGACCTGAAACAAACAGCATTTTTATAACATTTCAGAAATACATTAACAAAATTAAAAGTTTTATACATAATTCTGAATCAACATATTCAAAATTAATAATGGCTGTCTATTGATTAGCATAGCATTTTGATTAATATGATAATTTATTTAAACTTGAATGAGGAAATAAATTATAGAAAATCAGTCTAAGGATTCATGTTTCATTATTAATACAACTTAGACATGACGTAAAACAATACTTAGAATTCAATATTAGATAAAAGTAGTAACAATGTTCAAATATTAATTTATTACAACATCAAATCCTAATTACATTGATCTCCAATAGTAAAGGATTTTTATATTAAGGTCTTTTATAATCCTTGGTATAACAGCATATAGTGTATCTATATTGAAGGCTTGTGAATGTGTGTCTCTGTGTGCATGCATGCATGTGCATGTATTTGAAGAACGGAGACAACCTACAAGAGCATGTGGGTCTAGAGGATCCAATTGTCATCAAGTTTTGCAGTATTACACGCTAAGTCATTTTGCTGGCACCTCTGTATTTTCAAGGCTACTGCAATGAGGAGCTGCATTTCTTATAAATATTTATTTCTGTGTTTTGGTTTAAATTTTATGAGAGAGAAACTTACAGCTTAAAATTTAAAATACAGAACAAACATTTGAGGACTGAGAGATAATGATTTTTTTTGTAGCTAGAATAAAGAAGAAATAGAAATCATGTTGGCAAATAAGGTTTGATTGCTCATAAATTTCCTTGTTATTTTATTTTATGTTTAGTATTGAGGATAAAGTCATACTCAACTTTTGCTATTTTATATGGTTGTTTTCTTTTGTCATTGTTATATTTGTTTTGATGGGAAGGAGATGGAAAAGAGAAAAAAACTATCCCAGGCTCATATTGTTAAGACATGAGCTCACTGTGGAGAGTAAAAGTTTATGAACTCAAGGCCACTAGCACCCATGCAGACTTGATCTCTACATGTGTATTTTAAGAATTGAAGACTGGAGAAATGGTTTCGAAGTTAAGAGCAAGTATTGAGTTTTCAGATGACTCTAGTAGGTGTTGGAGGTTGGTCTAATGCTAATTACTGGCACTCAAGATCTGGTTACTGCGTGCTGGATACACCCATACTTGTTTTTGCAAACCTGCCTAAAAAATTATACCTGATTGGTTCATTAAATGGCCTATTACTGGGCAGGGTAGAATGGGTTAGGTGTGACTAAGTACCCTGGGTTTTGAGGACAGAAGAATCAGGAGAATCATGCAACAGATAGACTGGAAGACAGGAGGAAGGTGGATATTATGATGGGTTAGGTGGAGAACCACGAGGGTAAAGAGAAAAGACTCCAACAATGATGTAAAAAAGTCCCAGATGAAGAATATAAACAAATATTATGGGATTATGGATAGAGGATAGTTTAGATGAGGATGGTTAAGGATGGTGGCATTGGATGGGGCCTGGAAGATGGATGGTGAGGATATTGAGACAGTATAAGTGAAATATCTATATGGCCCAAGATAAATAAGACAATTATAAATCTAACAGGTGTCTGTGTCTTATTATTTGTGATAGCAGGTTAAGTAATACCACCCCAATAATCTTAGGGCTACTAATAAACACTATATAGCCCAACACTCTTTTTTTTTATTTACAACTAGTTTAGTTCCCAGTACCCACACAGGAGGTTATCAATGTCTATAACTTTGTTTGGAGGGGATCTGATGTTACTGTTTTCCACAGATAACTTTGCTCAAATGCATGTACAAAATTAATCCACACACAGATACACATAATTGAAAATTAAAACTTTGGGCTGGAGAGGTAACTGGTTGTCTTGAAGAGGATCCAAATTTGGATATTGTTACCAACATATCTCATAACTCTCTGTCATTCCAGTAACAGGGAATCTGACACACTTTTCTAGCGCCCATAGACACAATGCATACACACAGCAAATATACATATATGCAAAATAAAGCTCATACACAAAAATAAAAGTAATCAAATCCTGTTTATATATTGGAATTGAAATTCTAAACAACGCATGCAATTCAAAGATGAACTGAATTAGAAGCCTACTGTGCAGGGCATAAAGGTCTGTGGTAGTTGAGTTAGACTGTCACTCATAGGGTCATATATATGAATGCTTGATTCACGGTGATGGACTATTTAGGAATATTAGTAGATTTGGCCTTGTCAGGCAAAGTATGACAGTGAGAGTGGAGTCTAAGGTTACAAAAGCCTGAGCAAACGCAATCTCAATCTCTTCTGCTACATAGACAGGGCTGTGGATCAGATGTGAGCTTTGAGCTGCTTCCTATCACCACATTGACTGCCCATTGCCTCACTCCAATTACGGTGATCATGGACCAATTTCTGAAATTGTGATCAAGGTCCCAACTAAATACTTTCTTTTATAATCTGCCATGATCATGGTGTCCCCTTACAGAAATAGAAGAGTAACTAAAATAAATTTTTACTACATCATCACCTGGGTTCTAAAATTATTAAAATTTCAGGAACCTGAAACTGCATATCACATAACATTGTTTTGCTTGTGGAGCAAATATGAGGATGAACAATATTAAAGGTAACTCTAGAAAAGTTTTATGTAAATAGTTGAAAATATCTAGGACTCTGAAATGTTAATTAGTAGATAATAAATACATGAATAATTAATCTATATTAACATATTACATCTCCCAGGAATACTAATGATGCATATTGCATTAGTCAAAAAAACTGAAGATGTTTTTGATTTATTATAACAAACCAAGTGCCTTTTAGGTAGAGCTATGCAACTGTTGACTCATTGTTCACCAATAGTCAATCAAGCAAAAAGTAAAACTTATTTGACTGAGTATATTTTGTTCAGGCAAACTTGCTTCATATCACAACAAAATTCATCTTCACTAACACAGAAAAACCTATTTGTCCAATTAGTAAGCTAAATGACTCAAATTCCTTGATACACAATTTTTATGGTGGCCAGAGTTCCTATGACTTAAAAAAGTTTAAATGCCAATTGACTCATCATTATTAATAAATTAACATTGTTTTATTTGTTGTGGTACTACAAATAAAATTATGAAATAGTGGTATGTCTCTTTTAGAAAATGTTTTTATCATTTAATAACATGACTCAATTTTCAAAGAAGATTCATATAAATTTCTTTTCTTTAATGATTTATACTATTATACCTACTGCTTATAATAATTTAACATTTAATTTTACTTATTTTTCTAGCTTTGGGAAAACTAAATTTCTCATGTTTTTGTATGATCAATCTGCACTGGCCAAAATGTCTACCAACTTTCTGTGAATTCAAGGAGGCTCCTCTCATTTTTTTTAATGTAACCCTCTTAAGGACTGTATTTTAAACATATTTAATCATTTTTAAAATGGAAGAGTGAAGGTCAGGGCATTGCTGCCACGTTGATATTCTAGGAGTAAAGCAGCAGTGGCTTTACTATAGAAAATATTCAGGTAACTAGTGTGATCCTCCCAAAGTTAAAGTATATGGAAATATGTACTTAATACAGAAATTGTTTTATAAATCTCCTTAGAAATCAACATTTTCTTCAAATCCTAGGAAACTAAAATGTTTTGATGCATATTATGCTAAATATAAAGTGCAGGTAAATTCCAGAGCATCTGGTAGTGATTTTGTTTTACAACATACAGCACATCATCTTTATTATGGCACCAAGGCACTAAGATGATGAATATACTTGTATTCATAAATGATGCCATGCCAAATATTTACACTTAAATAAAACCCAGAGGTAGGCATCATAGTTCATATATATAATCCCATACACTGGAGGCAGGGTCAGGAGTATCACTGTATGTTTTCATGCCATGGACAGCTATGTAACCAAGTTCTAGGCCAACTTGAGTTATAGAGTGATACTTTGTCTCAAGTAAACATATACATGTTTAGAAAATAAAACTGTAAATAAAATTATAAGCAATTGCATGTAAGTATTGAATAAAACCCATCTTTACTTGAAAAGGTAAGACAGTCTTTTTTTTTTTTAATTTTTATTTTTATCAGTTACATTTTATTAATTCTGTATCCCAGCCGTGCCCCGAACCCTCGTTCCCTCCCAGTCCCTCCCTCCCTCCCTCATCACCACTGTGCCCCTTTCTAAGTCCACTGATAGGGGGGACCTCCCCCCATTCATCTGATCCTGTTTTATCAGGTATCTTCATTGAGTTCCTGTTAGAAATAGTCCTTGTTCCCCTCACTTTGGGAAACCAATTGGTTACTGAGCTACCACAGGCTACATCTGAGCGGAAGTTCTAGGTTATATCCATACATGGTCCTTGGTTGAATGTCAGTTTCAGAAAAGACCCTGTGCCCAGATATATTTGGTCTTTGTGGAGCTCCTATCCTTTCCCCATCAGACTAACTCCCCTTCTTTCTTATGATTCCCTGTACTCTGCCAAAGGTTTGGTCATGAGTCTTTGCTTTGAAAACACTGCTAGTTAGAGGCTTTCAGATGCGCTCAGCTTAAAAAGCATGTTTTTTGATTTTTTTACTTATGGTCGGTGTGACAAATAAAAGAGAGTAAGGAATTAAAATATATAGTAAAAAGATAAGAAGCAAAATGTTAGGAAACTGAGTGAGAACCTCCTTACACTTTTAGAGTTTCATGACCAAATTAAGAACTAATTACAATTACAATATGCTATGCTAAAAAATCCATGTTTTAGTTTTGGTGTTTCTATAAGCATTTGAAAACCAAAATTTAAAAAAGGAGAGAAAAATATCACATTCCCCAAGAAAGATACTGGCACCATGCATTTTGGTTGGACCATTGTTGAAACAAAATCTGACTCTTTAAGAGGCAACTTTAAGAACAAAGATTTATTCTTGTTGACACTTTTAGAAGATGCATTCTATAATGTTGGGAAGTCATGTTGGCAAGAGTGGGAAAGGTCACATTGCATCTAATGTTAGTGACAAAGTGTCAAAGAATGATGAGTAACTATTCCCAGTTTGTTCTCTCTCTCTCTCTCTCTCTCTCTCTCTCTCTCTCTCTCTCTCTCTCTCTTCCTTTTTCACCTTCTCTCTCCCTCTCTTTTCAGTGTGAGACCTATTGAACAATGGTTCTGGACAAATCATGTCCCTCCGTCTCAACCTTATCTACCTAATCCCTCACAGGCTACCTCAGAGATTTATTTCCAAGACAATTCTAAATATCATCAAGTTGGCAAGTAGTTTAAATATCACATCAGGTAATACTTTTGCATTCAGAAATATGTAAACAAAAAGAAGTCATAAAAAGAGAAACAAGAAGAGAAAATTTCTGATAAAAGGCATATTAAGAACAAAACCCATAAAAAGATGACAAGTAATTGACAAACACACTTTTCAAAAAACACAGGAAGATTTTTCCACTTTTTTCTCTTTAAATACATAACAATGTTCTTATTAATATAATTCTATGGAAAAGAGTTTTTTTCTACTTTTTCAGATATGTTACACATTTTTACATACCTAACAAAGGTTCATTTCCTTGTTAATTCTACTTATTTTATGTTTGTATGAAATAAATACAGATTTCCATCTCTTCAGAAATCTCTAAACAGAAATAACATATCACAGCCTTGTAGGTATTGCTGATTGACTGAAATTTAACACCTAAAATATAACAACTACAAATAGCAGATAAGCAGATAAAAAAATGATATTCCATACCATACGACATCAGAGAAATCCAAATCAAAATGGCAGTGAGTTACTATTACATGCCTGTTAGAATTAGCAAATCTACAACACTGGCATTCAGAAGTGCAAGAAGAACTCAAGTTCTGGCAGTCATGTTCAATGCTGCAGCTACCTGGAACAGTTTGGTAGCTCTCAAGAAAACTGAACAAATTTTTATCTTGTAATCTCTAAATTAAACTATATTAGTGTATCCAAAAAGTTTTTGTTTGTTCACAAGAAAACTTGAATACATTAATAGTAAATACATTAATTAATAGTAAATTCATTTATAGTGTCTGAAGTTTATAAGTAACCAGTATAGCTTTTATTACAGGACTAGGTATATAAACTGAGATACAACAGAGCAGCTATATTTGTCACTAAAGAAAATAAACACTCAGTGTGTGACAAAACTCATGAATTTTAATATTCTTAAGAGTTAAAACTGTTAATTTTATTAAACATAAAATCCTGTTTTGTACACATTTTAATAATTAGAATATTAATAATTTTATGGCAAAATATTGTCACAGTTTGTAAATTATTTATTTTATATGTATGTTTTTAAGAATGTATATAACTGCTTTGCATGTGTACCGGGAGTATCACAATTTTACGGATAAATTGTCTGTATATGATTATTATTTGTATACATTTAATCTTCTGTGTAGTGATAAATGAGACTCTATTTCATATTACTTCTATTACAAATAGCTTCTTGGTGAATGGTGGGATCCTATGTCCATTTATCACCCTCATGGGATTTTAGTAGGCCTTGAGTCTCTGCAGGTCTGACACTTGCAGACACAATCTCTGTGAGCACTTATGTACATCAGTCCTGTTGTGACTAGAGGACACAGCAATCTTGGAGTCATTCATCACTTCTGGCTCTTGGTCTTCTTTCTCTTCCTCATAAATCTCTGAATGTTGAGGAGAGTGGTTGGTTCAAAACATCCAAATAGGACCGAGTGCTCCACAGTCTCTTGTTCTTTAAACATTGTCCAACTGTGGTTCTCTTTGTTACATACCATCCACTGCAGGCAGAAACTTCTCCAATGAAAGTTGAGTCATGTACCGATCTATGACTATGTCATTAGGAGTCAACTCATTCTACTTCTACATTTTTATTAATATTGATTTATAGACATGAACTCAGTGGCCGACTCTTTGATCACCTCCTCCTGCGATGGGGGTAGCCTTACTGGGCCACAGAGAGAGAAAATGCAAACAGTCTTGATGAGACCTGATAGGCTATGATCAGATGAAAAGGAAGGAGGATTTCCTCTATCAGTGGACTAGGGAAGAGACATGGAGGAGAAGTGGGAGGGAGGGTGGTTTTGAGAAGGGACAAGGGAGGGGCCTACAGCTGGAATACAAAGTGAATAAATTGTAATAAATTTAAAAAATAAATAAATAAAAAACAAAAATAGTGTATTATAGTGCATTTTTTTGTAGAGTCACAGTAGAATGTCTCCTGCTTTACTCTATTTTTCTAAAATAATTTTGAATGTTTTTTTTTCTCTCTCTTTCTCTCTGTATGTGTGTGTGTGTGTGTGTGTGTGTATGTGTGTGTGTGCATGCGTGCGTTTGAGATTCTGCACAAGCCTTTCAGTTGTTTTTTGTTGTTGCTTTTTGGGGGTCTTTTGGTAATTGTAAAAATGTTGTTGGTATATTGATAAGGATGCAATCAATCGTTTAGATCACTCTGAAAAATTTGGTATGTTTCACTATTTATTTCCAAACTGTAAAAATAACATCTACAATTTAATTTAGCAAAATAGTATAACTATTTATGTAACTTTATTTATTGTTTTATAAATTACACTTTATTCACTTTGTATCCCAGCTGTAGCTCTTCCTCATTCCCTCCCTCCCTCATCTCCTCCCATGCCCCTCCCCATGTCCACTGGTAGGGGAGATCCTTCTCCCCTTCCATATGACTTTAGCCTATCAGGTCTCATCAGGACTGCTTGAAATGTCCTTCTCTGTTCCCTGGCAAGGCTGCTTCTCTCTTTGGGGAAGGTGGTCAAAGAGCCAGCCACTGAGTTCATGTCAGAGACAGTCTCTGCTCCCCTTACTAAGGTACCCACTTGGATACTGAGCTGCCATGGCTACATCTAAGCAGGGGTTCTAGATTATATACATGAATGAACCTTGGTCCTTGTTTGGAGTATGAGTCTCAGAAAACACCCCTGTGCCCAGATATTTTGGTTCTGTTGCTCTCCTTGTGAAGCTCCTGTCCCCTCCATGTCTTTGTATTTCTCCCTTCTTTCATAAGATTCCCCACACTCTGCCCAAAGTTTGGCTATGAGTCTCAGCATGTGCTTTGATACCTTGCTGGGAAGAGTCTTTCAAAGACATCTGTGGTAGGCTCCTGTCCTATTCTCTGTTTTCTTCCTCTTCTGATGTCTGTATTGTTTGCCTTTCTGAGTGAGGATTGATCATATTACCCAGGATCCTCCTTCTTGCTCAGCTTCTTTAGGTGTACAGATTTTAGTATGTTTATTCTATATTATATGTCTAATATCTACTTGTATGTGAGTGAGGTATCCCGGAAGCAGAAAGACTCACATGGTGTATACTCACTTATGAATGTAACTTTTAAAGATTGTTCTGGTATATCCCATCATACACATCCAGGAATGTCATGAGGTGACAGATCTGGCAATGCATTCCTTTAAAGTTTATTTACTCAGGTGTTAGCTGAGGTTTGCAGATGTGGGCATGAAGTTAATACACAGCATCCAGTCTTTGCTGTGATATGAGCAGCTGAGCAAGCAAAGAGGTATTAAAACATAGAAACTGAGAACTGCTTTACAGGTTAAAAAGCAATTGTACAAAAATGTACCTGCCTTCAAAAGAAAATCATGTGTTTGGTTGGCAGATTTTCTGGAACTCACCATAGATTTTAGAAATGAGTAGCAAATCCCTATTAATTGTTCCATTTTAAAGTCAATAAGTAAGATTACTATCATCAAGACAAAGTAGAACTCTCCACTCTTCACCTTATAATCTCAATGTAGTATGATCAGCCCAGCGGAAGAATAAGTGAAATATGCCTCAAAATATAAGGAATGATAGTGACTTTGGATTATACTTGGAGAATTCAGTATAAAATGTTTGTTCAAGGACCCCAGGATGTAGTTTAGAAACAATGTTGGAGGTAAATGCAGGCTTTTAGCAAAAGTGATCATGGCAAATGATGAAGAAGTTAAACTGGAGGTGGCCATTTTAGAGTACACCAATTAACCTGAATATTCAGGATTTTTTTTTTACAGTGGAGCCCATAAGAAAGTATCCTTGTGTGAGGGTGGACACCATCACAGTGGTCTATGTCAGTGATGTCCTTCCACTGTGACTACACTAAAATCAGAGGATGCTCACAGCTAGCTCATGAGCCAAGGTAGCACCAAGCAGGGTATTAGGTTAGTATTGCTACAGTTTAAATCTGGAATGTAGCCTGTCAACTTCAGTACTAAAGTACTGTCCCTCAAAAATGAACTCTTGTAGGTGAAACTCTCAAGAAGTAGGGGCTCAAGCGAGCTGCACAGATGTACAGCTGTGCTCGAAAAGGATTGTGGGAAGCCTCTTTGTTATCCTGTCTTGAGCCTTGAGCCTACCTATCTGTAGTGACCATTGTGTTCCACTGTGGTGGTTTAACTTGCCTTATGCACAATAGCATGGTGCCACTTAACTAACTACCATGTAACTGAAGCTTAGGAAATCTCAAGCCAAAAACGGTTTCTTTACAAGTTATGAACCTTAGGTATTCTGTCATGGCAATCGAAAGCTTAACAAAGTAAAAAATGTAGTATAAATGATAATAAAATCTTTATGCATGTCCTCATGAAAAAATTCAGGTTTTCCCATCTTATAATCCTAATGCCTAAATTAATTAAAGAGCATAACTACTAGAAAGATGAGTTTGTGTCTGTGTTTGTGTTCATGTGACTGTGCATGTGTGCACATTCATGCATGTGCCTCTCTCTCTTTCTCTGTGTGTTTGTGTGTGTGTGTGTGTGTGTGTGTGCCTCACTTAAGAGGATTGATGACTGAACTGAACATTGACGAAAAGCTAACTTCCCAAGTGAAGTCTGAAAGCTAGAGAGATGGCCCCAGATTAAAAGCACTGCTAATTTTCCAGAGGATTAGAAGTTGTTTCTCAGCAACCACTGACTGTGTTTCACTACCACCTGCAACTTCAGCATCAGGAGATCACATGTCCTCTTCTGCCCTCTGCAGGCACCCACACACATACGGATAAACACACTGACACATACTTATACGCTTAAATAAAACCTAATAAAAACTTTAAACCTTTACTATTTTTAATAAAGTATATTTGATAATAAACATTTATTATGATTAAAATAATGTAAATCCACAGAAAGAATAAACCGTAGCCAAATAGCATATTGGAGGTAAAGTGAAACCCAGATATTTCTATTAAGAAGACAATCTATCAAGCATATTGTTGTTGTATTTATCAAAAAAAAAAGTGAGGAATCTCTAAAAAATTAAAAAAAAAAAAAAAAAAAAAAAAAAAGAGAAGCTTCATATGTGCTAGTCAGGATCTGTGGAGAAGAATGAGTTGTAGCATATTTGACCACAAAGAGAGATTTGTAATAACCGCCATAAATCCAAGGTGAATGCTGTACTTAAAAGCAAAATCTATTCAAACTTCCACATTTGATAAATGAAAAGAAATTCATAATGTTATATATTTACTTTATTGTCCTTTTCAGTTCATTGTGCAGCATGCATAAATATCTGATGATTATTTTCTCTTGGATAATACTCCTTAAGTTGCTCGGTTTAAATTGTCCTCCTTTCTGTATTTGCTGACTAGACTTTGAAATGTTATGTTTCTAAATAGCTTTCACTACAAACTATATCATATTTATACTCTTGTTTATATCCATATAAAGGGCATCATCAATTATGTTGCTTGTAGATATTATTAAAATTATAATAAATAAACATTTACAGTGTAGATATACAAACACTTCATGCTAACATTCAACTTTCTTTTATACATTATGTTTTAAAAAAGTATGTCCAAAGTCAATGACATTATCAATGACAACTCATACCAGAGTTTTCAGAGGCACATGTAATTGCTCTCTACATCTTAAGACATCAGCCAAATTTATCTTTATTCTGATTAGTATATATCTGTTACAAATTGTTCTTCCTTTAAAGAATTTATCTTAAGTTTAGCTACTAAATCGTCACTTGTTTCTACAACAATAAAGTGTCCTTTCACTTTTTCCTTTTCACATATTTATTATAGCAAATTTAGAAAAAGGTAGAAAAGACATCAGTAAGAATATAAAGTTTTTTTAAAGAAAAAAATTGTATAATAACTTTTTATTTCATTAAAATATTCTTCTCTGCAGTTGTTTTAAATATCTAACAAATTAATGTTAGAATCTATTTGATGTTTTTTGTGATAATGTTTTTAATTGAAACGTTAAAGACTGATGAAATAAAAGCAACAGATAAAATTATAATATTAATCAAATCATGCAATATATTAATCTAGAAAAATGTCAAGACAACATATTATTTTAGCTATTTTAAAGTTTTTTGATTTTTATTTAATTTTATTAATTACACTTTATTCACTTTGTATCCCCCCATAAGACCCTCCCTCCTGCCTTCCAGGCCCATCCTCCCTTCTCCTTCTTCAAACATGCCCCTTCCCAAGTCCACTGATAAGGGAGGTCCTCCTCTCCTTCCTTCTCATCTTAGTCTATCAGATCACATCAGGAGTGGCTGCATTGTCATCTTCTGTGGCCTAGTTAGGCTGCTCCCACCTCAGGGAAAGGTGATCAAAGAGCAGGCCATTCAGATTATGTCAGAGGCAATCCCTCTTCCCATTACTATGTAACCCACTTGGACACTAAACTGCCATGGGCTTTATCTGTGCAGGGGTTCTAGGTTATCTCCATACCTGGTACTTGGTTGAAGTATGCCTCTCTGGGAAGACCCCTGTGTTCAAATTTTCTGGTTCTGTTGCTCTCCTTGTGAAGTTTCTGTCCTCTCCAGATCTTATTATTTCCCACTTCTTACATAAGATTCCATGCACTCTGTCCAATAGTTGATCATAAGTCTCAGCATCTGCTTTGATAGTCTGCAGGGCAGATCTTTCAGAGGCCCTATGTGGCAGGTTTCTAGATTGTTTCCTGTTTTCTTCTTCTTCTGATTTCCATCCTCTTTGCCTTTTGGGATGGGGACTGAGCATTTTAGTCATTTTAGTAGGTGTATATTATGTTATATGTCTATATGAGTGAGAATACACCATGTGTGTCTTTCTGCTTCTGGGACAGCTCAATCAGGATGATCCTTTCCAGGTCCCACCATTTACCTGCAAATTTCATGATTTCCTTATTTTTCATTGCAGAGTAATACTCCATTGTATAGATGTACCACAATTTCTGCATCCATTCTTCAGTTGAGGGGCATCTGGGTTGTTTCCAGCTTCTGGCTATTACAAATGAAGCTCCTACGAACATGGATGAGCAAATGTCCTTATTGTGTACTTGAGCCTCTTTTGGATATATGCCTAGGAGTGGTATGCCTGGATCTTGAGGAAGTGCTATTCCTAGTTGTCTGAGAAAGTGCCGGATTGCTTTCCAGAGTGGTTGCACAATTTACTTTTCCACCAGCAGTGGAAGAGGGTTCCCCTTTCTCCACAACTTCTCCATCATGTGTTGTCACTTGAGTTTTTCATCTTGGCCATTCTGATGGGTATAAGGTGAAATATCAGGGTTGTTTTGCATTTCCCTAATGGCTAAGGACGTTGAGCATTTCTTGAAGTGTTTCTCTGCCATTCAATATTCCTCTACAGAGAGTTCTCTGCTTATATCTGTACCCCATTTTTTAATTGGGTTACTTGGTTTTATGCTTTCCAGCTTCTTTAGTTCTTTATATATATACTAGATATTATCTCTCTGTTAGATAAAGGATTGGTGAAGATTCTTTCCCAATCTGTAGGCAGTCGTTTTGTTTTGATGATGGTGTCCTTTGCTTTACAGAAGCTTTTCAGTTTCATGAGGTCCCATTTATTGATTGTTGCTCTTAGAGCCTGTGCTGTTGATTTTCTGTTCAGGAAGTTGCCTCCTGTACCTAAGAGTTCTAGGGTTTTCCCTACTTTTTCTTCTAACAGATTTAATGTATCTGGTTTTATGTTGAGGTCTTTGATCCAATTGGACTTTAGTTTTGTGCAGGGTGAGAAGTGTAGATCTATTTGCATTTTTCTACATGTAAGACACCCAGTTAAACCAGCACCATTGTTGAAGATGCTATCCTTTTTCCATTGTATGGTTTTAGCATCTTTGTCAAAGATCAGGTGTCCATAAGTGTGTGGGTTTAATTCTGGGTCTTCTGTTCGGTTCCCTTGATCCACCATTCTGTTTCTATGCCAGTATCATGCAGTTTTTATAACTGTTGCTCTATATTACAGCTTAAGATCAGGGATGTAGATACCTCCTGAAGATCTTTTATTGTAGCGGATGTTTTGGCAATTATGGGTTTTTTGTTATTCCATATGAATTTGAGAATTTTTCTTTCCAGGTCTGTAAATAATTGTGTTGGGAATTGCATTGAATCTGTAGATTGCTTTTGGTAAGATAGCCATTTTTTATTATGTTAATCCTGCCAAGCCATGTGCATGGGAGATCGTTCCATCTTCTGATATCTTCTAATTCTTTCTTCAGAGACTTGATTTTTTTTTTTTCATACAAGTCTTTGACTTGCTTGGTTGGGGTTACACCAAGGTACTTTATGTCATTTGTGGCTATTGTGAAGGGTGTTGTTTCCCTAATTTCTTTCTCAGCCCTTTTGTCTCTTATATACAGGAGGGCTACATAGTGATAATTTGACTTCTTCCTTTCCAATTTGTATCTCCTTGATCTCCTTCATCTGTCTTATTGCTCTAGCAAGGACTTCCAGAACAATGTTGAAGAGATATGGAGAGAGTGGGCAGCCTTGTCTTGTCCCTGATTTCAGTGGAATTGCTTTAAGTTTGGCTCTGTTCAGTTTGATATTGGCTATGGGCTTGCTGTATATCGCCTTTACTATGTTTAGATATGTGCCTTCTATCCCTGATCTCTCCAATACTTTAAACATGAATGGATGTTGGATTTTGTCAAATGCTTTTTCAGCATCTAGGGAGATTATCATGTGGTTTTTTTCTTTCAGTTTGTTAGTATGGTGGATCACATTGTTGGATTTCCATATGTTGAACCCCTGCATACCTGGGATGAATCCTACTTGGTCATAGTGGATGATATCTTTGATATGTTCTTGTATTCGGTTTGCAAGTATTTTGTTGAGTATTTTTGCATCAATATTCATAAGGGAGATTGGCCTGAAATTATCTTTCTTTATTGGGTCTTTGTGAGTTGTAGGTAACAAGGTGACTGTGGCTTCATAGAATGAGTTTGGTAATGTTCCTTCTGTTTCTATTTAGTGGAATAGCTTGAAGAGAATTGGATTTAGCTCTTCTTTGAAGGTCTGGTAGAATTCTGCGCTGAAACCATCCGGTTTTAAGATTTTTTTTGATGAAAGATTTTTGATGACTGCTTCTATTTCCTTGGGGGATATTGGACTATTTAATTGATTTATCTGGCCTTTATTCAGCTTTGGTAAGTAGAATCTATCAAGAAAATTGTCTATTTCATTTAGATTTTCAAATTTTGTGGCATATAGACTTTCGAAGTAAGTCCTAATGATTGTTTGGATTTCCTCAGTGTCTGTAGTTATGTGCTGGTTTTCATTTCTGATTTTGTTGATTTGGATGGTGTCTCTCTGCCTTTTAATTAGCTTGGCCAAGGGTTTGTCGATTTTGTTGATTTTTTTCAAAGAACAAGCTCTTGGTTTCATTGATTCTTTGATTGTTTTATTTGTTGCTAATTTATTGATTTCAGCCCTAAATTTGATTATTTCCAGCTGTCTACTCCTTTTTGGTGTGTCTGCTTCTTCTTTTTCTAGGGTTTTTAAGTGAGCCATTAAGTTGCTTTAATGAGCTGTCTCAAATTTCTTCTTGAAGGCACTTAGTGCTATGAACTTTCCTCTTAGCACTGCTTTCATTGTGTCCCACAAGTTTGGGTATGTTGTGCCTTCATTTTCATTGAATTCTAGGAAGACTTTAATTTCTTTCTTTATTTCTTCTCTGACTCAGCTGTCATTTAGTAGCCAGTTGTTCAGTTTCCATGTGTGTGTAGGCATTTTGCTATTTTTGTCATTGAGGTCCAGCTTTAGTACATGGTGATCAGATAGGATAGAAGGGATTATTTCATTCTTCTTGTAACTGTTGGAAAAGGTTCCATGAGGTGCTGAGAAGAAGGTAAATTCTTTTGTGTTTTGGTGTAAAGTTCTGTAAATGTCTGTTAGGTCCATTTGATTCATGACCTCTGTTAGAAACATTGTTTCTTTGTTTAGTTTTTGTTTCGTTGACCTTTCCTTTGTTGAGAGTGGGGGGTTGAAGTCTCCCACTATTAATGTTTGGGGATCTATGTGTGGTTTAAGTTTTATCAATATTTCTTTTACAAATGTGGGTGCCCTTGTATTTGGGGCATAGGTGTTCAGGATTGTGATGTCTTCCTGGTGGAATTTTCCCTTAATGAGTATGAAGTGTCCTTCCCCATCTCTTTTTATTAATTTTGGTTGAAAGTCTATTTTATCAGATATGAGAATGGCTACTCCTGCTTTCTTATTGGGTTCATTTGCTTGGAAAGCCATCTTCCAACCTTTTACCCTTAGGTAATGTCTATCTTTATGCTTAGGTGTGTTTCTTGTATGCAACAGATTGCTGGGTTTTGTTTACGCATCCATCGCGTTAGTCTGTCTCTTTTTATTGGAGAATTGAGTCCATTGATGTTGAGAGAGATGAATGACCAGTGGCTGTTAAGAGCCTTTGATTTTGATGTTGGATGTGGTCATAAGGTTGTGTGCTTGGTTGCTTTTTGTTTTACTGTAGTGAGGTTAATTATGTTCTGTGTTTTCTTGAAAGTAGCTAGTTTTCTTGGGTTGTATTTTCCCTTCTAGTGTCTTCTGTAATGCTGGATTTGTATGTAGGTATTGTTGAAATTTGTTTTTGTCATTGCATATCTTGTTTTCTCCATCTATGAGGACTGAAAGTTTTGCTGGGTATAGTATCCTGGGCTGACATCTGTGTTCTCTTAGGGTCTGCCTGATATCTGTCCAGGCCCTTCTGGCTTTCATAGTCTCTGTTGAAAAGTCAGGTGTGATTCTAATGGGTTTGCCATTATATGTTACTTGGCCTTTTTCCCTTGCGGCTTTTAGTATTTTTTTCTTTGTTCTGTATACTTACTGTTTTGATTATTATGTGGCGGTAGGATTTTCTTTTCTGGTCTAATTTATTAGGTGTTCTGTAGGCCTCTTCTCTTCTTATTAGTGATTTAAGCACTTCTTCTCTAAAGGCCACCAACTGTTTGGCTGCAACTTCCTCTATTTCTTTACGGATGGCCATAATCTGAGTTTATCTTCCTCTAGTTCTTTACACATTATTTGTTTCCTCTGTTATTCTCTTCAAGAGCATAGATGTTAGGTCATCTTCTTGAATTTCAATTATGCTGGGATGTCCAGGGCTACTTGTCCCTCGATAACTGGGTTGTGGAGATGAAACATTGCTCTGTCTTTTGTTGGTTGAGCTTTTACACTGGTCTCTACTCATTGGGCTATCTTAGGTGTTTGGAGTTAGTATCTGGTGGTTCCTGGGATCCTGTGGTAGAGAGAATCCCCTTGGCAGGAAGATGGTTTTTCTGAAGTAAGCCTTGTTAGGTTTTTTTTTTTTTTTTGTATAGTCACTGAATGGCGGGTGTTTTTCAGGAGTTGCTGCTGCTCACCTCAGGCATAGAGACCTGAGTGGTAACTGTGGTCCTTGTTAGTTGAGAGGGCTCTCCTATCACTGGGCGAAGTCCTGAATACAGCTGCTTCTGGGTTTCTTGATGTAAATTTAGTGATCTGCTGCTGTAACCTGTATGTCCTGTGGTTTGGTCAGTTTTGTTAGGGGTAACTGGTTGCCCCTTGGAGCAGTATCTGGAGGTTGATCTTGGGGATTCCGGGCTTCTGTATGTCTGAGGTTGGGGCTCTGTGCCCCAGTACCCAAGTGGTAATCTGTGATGGCTGTATACTGTTCTCCTGGTAACAGCAGGTTATCTGGCACACAGCAGGTCCCTGGTTTGGGCAGGTCTGCGGGCCCTTTTCCAGGGATATACTGGGTGGCTAAAATCAGTCCCCTTTGCTTTATTCCCTGTGAGGATTTCTCCCGACAGTGACTCTCAGTCTCTGGTGCCCTGGGGCGCACAGCTCAGTCTGTGCCAGATAGCTGGCATGTAGTAACTGTCTGTGCTCTTGGCTGGAGCCCAGTTCAGTGATGGTGCCTATTACCCTCTGGTCTGCGAGACTTTTTCCAGGGAAAGACTAGGTGACCCAAGTCAATACTGTTTCCTTCCTTCCCTGTGTGGATTTCTCCAGACAGGGACTCCCAGTCTCTATTGCCCTGGGGCGCACAGCTCTGACTGTGCTGGAAAGCTGGCATGCAGCAAGGGTCTGCAGGTGGAGCCCAGTTCAGTGATGGCGGCTCATACCTGCTGGTTTGCAAGACTTTTTCCAGGGAAAGACTGGGTGACCCAGGTCTGTACCGTTTCCTTCCTTCCCTGTAGGGTTTTCTTGCGACTGGAACAACCAGTCTCTGGTGTTTTCTTGAGCCCACCGATTAGCCCAGGAAGGTGATCAGGACATACAGGATTGTGGCTCTGGTCTGGCAACCTAGTACCTGCGCAACCCGGGATCTCTTTCGGGTTCTGGCTGGGGGACCTGAGAGTGGACCTAATTGATTTCTATGCCATGGAGGTTTCCTCTCACCTGGGAAACAGGATTGCTGTTTTTTAGGGCCCAGAGTTCAGTCTCTTGGTTGCTCTATGGAAAATGTTGTCCTGCTCCTCACATGCAGTGTTCTCCTGGCCCAGCCATCTTGTCCTTCCAAGTTTTTTGTTTTTTTTAATAAAAATCCCAGTAAATTAAGGTTCTTCATGAATTTTTCTTCTCTTCTTTTTATCTTCATTAATGTCCATCTTGCTTTGCCTTCACATTCATTACCTTCTTTAATTTATTTCTTTCCTATATCAAATGGTATAATATAATGGTGTAATTCTGACCATGAGTATGGACGCTTGCAGAGGCTGTGATATTGCTTCCATATTATTGAGAACTTGTTTGAGAGACAAGTGCTTACAGAGAGGGGTATATGCTGCCATTGTTTCTATATGCTTCATGACAGACTCTAGGTAAGAGGGTCATGGAGATGATGTATTTCCTTCTAATCACAGGAACAATTCACAACAATCTGCTGATGACCTAGTTGGTTAGATTTGCCTATTTTTTTAATACAAAACTGTGGTTTTTATACTGTTAGAGTGTTTTTATAAAGTTTTCAATTTTGAGATACTAGAATTTACAAAGGACCTGTCCTTTGTAAATATATAATTTACTACAGTGCAGGTGTATTCTTATCAACAGATGTCAAATTTCTGTGACATTTTCTTTTTTATTTAAACAAATATGATAGGACATAATACAAACCAAAGTAGATAACCTAATAACATATAAATGGACAATAATTTGCATGTCTACATAATTAAGGCTCTGGATGTCTTAAGATATGCATTATACAATCTTCAAATACCTTTTCATATAAACAAATAAATATAACAAATATGAGAACAATGACAAAAGGGTACACATGAGGACCTTAATAGTCTCCACATATTGATTTTAAACTTTAATTCAAATGGCTACTTTAGTTCTCACTGAGACAGTGAGAGTACAGAAGTCTATGATTAAAAATAATGGTTTTTTAACTTTCTATAAAAATATTCTTTGACCTCAAATAGAAAATATTGAAACCACTGGATATGTAGTCACCGGAAATTACCTTCAGATGGACCAAAAATTTTATACAAGAAAACATAATGGCAGATTTTTCAAGGGTAAAAAATGTGCAGCTCAAACATATTAAAGAAAGAACTCTGTCATTTTTCCTCCAAATTCAGTTTAATTTTGAAGAGATGCCTTTTGATCAAATAAGAAAGTACTAATAAAGTTTAAGACTTATCATGAAAGCCCAGAGCCATGCCTACCACAGTTAACCTCGTACTGTTTAGATCACCACAAGCACTAACCCTTGTCCAATCACGTTGGCATGAGCCACGGGAGAAATATTACTTAGTCGGGAAAAATATTACCTCAGTCATTTCTCTTACACCTTTAGACAGCAGAGGGCTCAGTCAAAACCTGCACCAGATAAAACTCTTTCATCTCAGTGCTATATCTTCAACAGAAGACTAAATACTAAGCAGAGATGAATGAATCCATACCCAAGCTGACGGGATTTTGGCTTCCATAATTATTACCTTTGGAGTGGGCTTTAGATTTCTTACATTCCAGACTTCCCAGGTCCTTACATTTTAAGACCAAGGTCTAAATCACCACAGTTTTTTTTACCAATAGAATATCTTCTCTATCATTGTCCAACCTTAAGTTGAGTAGCTGTTGTCAGGTCAGTGCTCACAAAGCCTCTCAGCTGCTCTGGCACTAGGCAGAATCTTGTACCTCAGATAGATGGATGCATATATTAGTTTGTATTAACTCAAGATACAGAGTCATCTTCAGCCCACAAGTGAGACAAGATTGTCCTCATGTATGTGAAATTCAGGCGCACCACACCCTAACATTACATTTGGTGGCTATGATATAGCTATGCAGACACTTCCAGATAATAGGCTATGTAAAGTGAAAAAGAGTCTATTTCTTGAGGACAACACTGGATAGCTAACAAATATCCTTGCTTTGAAATTCAGGGATTTCCAGATGAAACCAGGGTTGGATAGATAACACTATCTCTATTTACTCAAGAGAGTACCTGCACACATAATCTCTGAATCCCAGATACTAGACAGGCTCACTGAGTGATAGAATTTCATTTGGGTCAGCATCATCTGGTAGTTTTCAAAGTGGTCATGATACCTGATTTGTCCTCAGCTAAATGTAGATTTTACTCTTATTTATTCTGCTACTGACCATCTTAAAGGAGTTTGAACTTGATGTGACCATTTAGTTAAAATGTCAGCACAAAGATTCTTTTCAAACTCATTTAAAAAAAATCTTTCTTTTCTTATCAGTCCTTTCTTAACTTCTTTTTATTTTCACAAAAGGGAAAATCATCCTTAGGTTTTTAGGTAACTAGATCCAGAAAAATAAGATCCATTGCAGTACCCTGACAGAGGAGAAAAAAGGAAGGTATACCTCTGAATATGGGACAAAATCATCACTTCCTGCCCGTTGCATTTCTTGAACATTTTTGTTTTCACATAAAATATCACTGTGTCCTGACTGATCCTAACAGAGAGAATTGATACACATCACCTTCTCCATTTTCTCAAGGGCCAGCTTTGCCTAAACCTGACTTATACGACAAATTGGTCTCTGGTGTTGTATTCTGTAATGTGAAGAACACTACTGAACTCAGATTTTGGTAGTCCTATAGCCACATGTATAACATGGAATTATGAAGCTTGATCTTATGTGTTATACTTCCTAGAGCCTCACAATGCCCACTCATAGAGCATGATGTAGCTCTAACTGCTTCAGTGACACAAAGAGGCTCAGGGCATAGACTAGCAATTTTAGGTAGTTTGTACAGATGTCTAACTGACCTAGACTGGGGTCACATTCCAATGCTACAACAGTGACAGCACACAAATGGCAAATTCACAGCAGATCTTTACCTAGGTTACTACCTAGTTCTGAAATGGGAATAACAACAACCACCACATTTCTCATAACTTCTCAAGGACAGAAACAAACAGAACCATGTTCTAAAGCCTTGAGTAAATACCTTGCCTTTCATATTTCAGATTAGGATGTATAAAAACACAACAGGAGTAGGGGCTATCTCTGACTCTTTTGCTTGCTGATGAGTTTCTTTCCCCTAGCTTGGTGCCTTGTCACTCCTTGGTGGGAAAGGATGTGCTTAGTCCTGCTGTGACTTGGTATGGCAGAGTGTATTGGTGCCACTTGGGGGACTCCACTTCTCTGGGAGGAGGGAGAGGAGGAATGAAAAAAAGAGGGAGTGTAAGGGTAGGAGTGGGAGAAGAGGAGGGAGGGAGCTTGAGCCAGGCTGTAAAGTGATTAAATAGACAAATAAATGGAAAAACAAACATACACACAAAGAAACCCCAGGAAACTACCAACTCACCAGTTAAAGTGTGATATAAGAAGCATACCAGACCGTAACCTGTGAGGAAACTCACAGATGAAGAATTTTAAACAGCTATCCTAAAGAAAGGTAATGAACTTTGAGGAAATACTGATAAATGATTCAATACTCTAACAGAGAAATTTAATGGAAAAGTAGAAGCAATTAAAAAAGCCAAACAGAAATCTGTGAGCTGTAAAATACACCAAGTGAAATTAAACTGTGATAGATGGGACTGGGAGCACAGCGGACGTAGTGAAATGCAGAAAAGGGAAGAACAAATGCAGCCAATTTGAAAATGGACAGTTGAGATAGATAAAATAAGCAAGAATGAAACAAAAGGAGGAAAGTATACAGGAGTATTTAATAAGAACAAATATTCAGGTATTGGGATTCATGAGGAAATTATACAACCAAAGTTATAAAAACCCTATTCAAAGAGATAATAATAAAAGGATATGTAAACCTAGAGTGAGATACAATACACAATTATGAGAAAGTCAGGAATCATTAGGAAAGCTCAACTCAGCTCCATCCATATTAAAATAATCACATATATCCTTTCCAGTAATAATCATAGAAGATTGTCAAGACAGCAAGAGCAAAGAAAGATACAACAAGGGAGCATGATTCAATTTGTATGCAGCTGCCTTCTCAGCAGAATGCTTACACACCAAGATAGATTGGCAAAAATTTCCATAGTATGGAATGGGGAGAAGTTTTCCAAAAGAGCATATCATATTAAGACAAATATATTTAATAAGTGAAGGAGAAAAGACGATCACCCTAGAGAAAACAAAGGGGTAGTATATATCCACTATCTGTCTTATAAAAACATGCTAAGGAAAGTCATCAAGTTGAGTGAAAAAGATATTTCTAATAAGAGAGAATTGCCTTGGCAAGTTAGTATAAAAAGTAGGGAGTTTGAAACAATAGTACAATGTATAATAAAGATAATAGTGGATCACAGGTAATATGATAGAAGAAGGAAAGAAATTCTGGGAGGTAAAGGTATAAGCAGAGCTGGGGTGAGAGGTTAAGTAGAAGTAGAGCTAGCATGTGATTAACAAAACTAACATGTCTGTGTATGAAAAAGACTCATGAAACATCACTAGTACATAAGCTATTTGGGAAGCTAAAGTATGCCATTCTGAGGCACATAATAATAACCTAAGTCAGTAAGCATTTCTAGATCTACAACTCATGAACTAGCAAAAAAAATAGTAATGTCAAAAACACAAAATAAAATATTTATATTTATCTTTCAGTTTTCTTCATAGAGAGAATAAAATTAGGTAGGTAAATGGTGAGGATCTGGGAGGAGCTTAGAGAGGGGAAACATGATCCAAATGAATTGTATGAAAAAGAATTAATTTTAAAAAGTCATCGGCCATATGATAGCTTGACAAACTCTGAATGATCACACTAACTCAAATCAAACTTCTAACAGCAGAGAATAGAATAATGACTGTTAGTTGGGGAACTAGAAATTTGATAAAAATGCAAAATGTTCCATATTTCAGATATGTTGAATATGTTCTCAAGATCCACCATGCAATTTAAAAGTAAAAACTACTGTGCTTTGTACATTAGAAGTTGGTAAGAGTTTCCACTGTCGTCTAAGTCATATGATTGCAAAAGTGATGAGTTTGGGTAGCAGTAAGAATGTTGGCTCTGGATTTATTTGTTATCTGGTTGGGATAGTTTCAAGGTTACATGCATAGTCCAAATTACTGGACACATGGACAAGTCACAATGATGAAATATGTGTATGGCTTATGTCAACTATTTCTCAACAGACTAATAAATAAATCATTTTAAAATTAGTAAAAATATTACCACTATGATTTTATTTTTTTATTTTATTTTTATCAGTTACATTTTATTAATTCTGTATCCCAGCCGTGCCCCAAACCTTCATTCCCTCCCAGTCCCTCCCTCCCTCCCTCATCACCACTGTGCCCCTTTCCAAGTCCACTGATAGGGGGGGAACTCCCCCCATTCATCTGATCCTGTTTTATCAGGTATCTTCATTGAGTTCCTGCTAGAAATAGTCCTTGTTCCCCTCACTTTGGGAAACCAATTGGTTACTGAGCTACCACTGTAGCCTGTAGTTACAGGCTACATCTGAGCGGAGGTTCTAGGTTATATCCATACCTTGGTTGAATGTAAACTGGTACAACCACTCTGGAAAGCTATCTGGCGCTTTCTACCACTATGATTTTAAAGTAACATTAAAATTGTCATCTTTGAGGATAACCTATTGGAAAAATATAAGTAATAAGTACAAACATACAATACTTAAAAATAATGTGTTGTACTTACTATTTGAACTAATGTTCAAATAAAAAGGATAATCAAAATAAATGAATAACATTCATAAAGATAACTTAGAGCAACAGAACCAAAAAATCTGGCCATAAGGGTCTTCTCTAAGGCTGATACTCCAACCATGGAGATCACCTAGAACCCCTGCACAGATGTAGCCCATGGCAGCTCAGTCTTGAAGCAGGTTCCCTAGTAATGGGAACAAGGACTGTCTCTGACATATCAGTGGCTGGCTTTTTGATGACCTCCCAATAAAGGGGGAGAAGCCTTAAGAGACTACAGAGGAAGACAATGCACCCAATCCTCATGAGACCTGATAGGCTAGGGTCAGATGGAAGGGGAGGAGGACCACCCCTATCAGGGGATTTGGGGAGGGGCATGGGAAATGATGAGGAAGGGAGAGGGGGAAGGGATAAGGGAGGGGGCTACAGCTGGCATACAAAGTAAATGAACTGTAATTAATAAAAAATAAATTTAAAAATGACGATTTAGAGATAACTTTTTCTTTGGTGGGAAGTTATTTTTTCAATTTTTATTTTTTATATTAATTGCAGGTTATTTACTTTGTATCCCAGCTGGAGCCCCCCCCCCATTTCTTCGCAATCCCAAACCCACACTCCCTCCCTCATCTCCCTGCCCCTCTCTAAATCCATTGATAAGGGTGGTCCTCCTCCCCTTCCATCTGACCCTAGCTTATCAGATCTCATTGGTACTGGCTGTAATGTCCTCCTTTGTGGACTAGGAAGGCTGCTTCTCCCTCAGAGATGGGGAAGGTCAAAGAGCCACCCACTGAGTTCATGTCAGAGACAGTCCCTGTTTCATGGAAACCACTTGGATACTGAGCTGCCTTTCTACATCTGAGCAGGGGTTCTAGGTTATATCCATGCATGGTCCTTGGTTGGAGAATCAGTCTCAGGAAAAACCCCTGTGCCCAGATATATTTGGTCCTTCTGGAGCTCCTGTCCTATCCAGGTCATACTAACTCCTCCTTTCATATGATTCCCTGCACTCTGCCCAAGGTTTGGTTATGGGTCTCAGCATCTGCTTTGATACACTGCTAGAGAGAGTCTTTCAGAGGCCCTTTAGCCTTTTCAGAGGCTCCTGTCCTGTTCTTTTTATTTTTAATCTAAATTTTATAGGACATTTTAGACTCACAGAAATATTAGGTGTCATAACTAGTCCACATTCTAATGCATACATGCATAGATTAAGTGTGTACACATTACATGCACGTATACATACATACATATTTTCTGTATATGTATTCTATATACAATTTCATTATTTCTTGATGATTGATTTTTCTAACAACTTAGTGTGACGTGCACCGATACATCATTGTGTTGATGTTCATAAATTTTACTCAAAAGATTAGTTAATGCACTTTGATTTATGGTACTGTGTGTATGTAGTATGGCTTTCTATGAGCTCAAACTGTTTATATAGTGATGCATTTATGAAAATACTCTTGCAATCAAAGGAACTGAAACTTTTGCTATAACTAAGACCTGAGTTAACAGTTTACCTTGAGGTCACTTGACTTGCTGTTACCTCATTGTGTGCCCAGCCTATTTGTTTAACCTGGTTTTAAGACAGCAACGTATTAACCAACTTTTCTTGCCTTGGATTGACCATATAATCTGCTCTAACAGTCTAAACTAATGCATACCCATAATCTTAAGTCAAGTATTCTTCTCTGTCCCTGACCTAGAAAACAATGCATGTGTGTATGTATATATGTATGATAATATGATTCTGAAATAGAAAATAAGTCAAGGTGAACTTATACTACAAACATCTGAAATAAATAATGGAAATAGCACACTGGTGCTGCCTGACAAGCAGCGTGTTTGCAGTACTCTTCCTTATCTTTGTCAGTTGATTAAAAGTTAGTGAAAGCCTTGAACACCATTAGCAATTTCTGTAAAATAGCCCTCATTTCTTCACTTCGTGATGCTTTGTGTTCTATTAAATAACTAAGGAGCAAGCCCCTTAGCAGGGCAGACTGTTAGATGTTAGAGAAGCATAAATAGATACAACCAGACTATAGAAAATACAGAAACCTTAAGCTAAGCACAGATGAAAATAGAGATGGAGAAGTAGATAATTAAATATTGAGCTCACTCTTGATCAGAACAATCTAAGGAAAGTGGTATGTGTTCTTTAATTACCATGGCATTGATACATTTGGTGCCTCTAGAGCTATCGTTAATATATATAAGTGACACATGTATGGGCTTTTGTTGTGTTTGCTTTTATCATTTTACTCATGTAATCAAATTATTTTGCTTTTAAGGTATTATGATCATTATTTTAAAATATTTTAAAATTTGAATATATTTTGATCATATCCCCCAAGTACTTCCAGATCTTTCTTCCATCCATACTCATCCACTTAAGTTCCTTTTTAAAAACCAAATAAAACCCAATTGAACAAAAACTCCCAAAGCCAAGAAAAAAAAATATCCCCAAAGAGGAAACGAAATGAACACCGCACTGTAACTAAATGAAAGTGCACAAAAGATGGTGGAGTCCATTATATGTTCTGCAACTTCTCCTTGTCGTGCAGCCTGTCCAGAGTCACTTCATTGCAGCAAACTGATATTCCCTCTCTCAGTAGGTAAAAGTGACAGTTCTATTGTTAATCTTTACCCTAGTGTCTAGGTATCCATTCATCCATTCATTCATTCATTCAGCAAAATAAAAACGACCACTTCAGACTTTGATAAGAGAAACCAACAGAAGGAAAGTAGCCCAAAGCACAAGAATAAGAGACCCGCTTGTGCACAATCTCAGAAATCCCACCCAAACACTAAACTGGAAACCATCGTTACGAAAAATGATCATATTCTTGATGCCAGAATATAGATTATTTCAACTAAATGAACAAGATGAGGCAGCTACTGAGCCCCCTTTTAAATCCATCTTTCACCCTGATTAAAAGAAACAAATAATTAACCATAAATTTATTATTTAACTCAGTGAACTGGAAGTTATGAAAGAGTGTTCACAGGAGAGTTTAAGTAAAAATTAGGTGCGGAATAAACTACTACTAGATTTTACATGATAAACATAAATGTTATAGTAATAAAGAATACAATCTTAAAAAGTTCTAGGTAGTAAATCATATGAATAAACTCAGACAACTAGATGTTAATTTTATAGATTTGTTACTTTTGTTTGTTCAGTGTTCAAGTCTGCAGCTTATTTTATTAAAAATGAATTACTTAGTATCTAAAATTAGAGCCAAGTGTTTCCTCTTAAATATAAAGAATTTTGTTTTAAAATATTTTATTTTAGGTCTCTGAAAACTACTTTGTAGGCAATTTTACCAGAGTGCATTAAATAGGAGAAAAATCCTTAGGAAAACATATATAGTCTTAAATTGATTATGTGGCAATCTAGGCAGTAATGCTCTCATTAATATTCCACATTAGGAACACAGAACATTCTTCTGTAGAACTTAGAGACAATTTAATTATCCTTTGTGAACGCCTCGGATAAAGGCTCATTATGATCTAAGGTACTGGGAACTGCATTAGCACTACCACTGAGTAATATAAACAAAGGAGATGTCCAGGACCATGAAATTTGAAGTAGTCTCCAAACCAGGAAACTTTGAAGTAAGAATGAGTGTTCAGATAGCAACTGAAGTCATGTGGGCAGAAAGGAAGAAATTCACTCTAACAGTGATAAAGGAAGTCCTTATCTATTTACGCTCCAAAATGAAGACACCTGACAATCCAGATCAAACTGATTGCTTGATCCTGCTGGTTTGCAAATTGCAATGTCACTTGCACTTTACATCCTGCTAGGTATCCTATGTGAATATAGGACACCTGTAGGATAAGACTGTAACCTTCCAGAACTGAATTGCTTTAGGGAGATGAACAACTAGATGGGAAGCTATGGAACTGATGATAATGCTTGTCATGGCAGTGTTATGGAGAGAGTTCAGAACATTAGGTGGCATGTGCTGTCGCACCTTGTTTGGTATTGTTATAATTTGTTAGTTCTTAAAATATAGATGTAAGATAAGACAAAGTTCACTCATGAGAACAAAGGAGTCTAGAAGTGATGTAATCTTTTTACATAATAAAACAAAGTACAATATTAAATATTTAAAGACTTTTATTTGATGGTAGTGGGTTTTAATTTATGTATTTATTTATTCAACCACAAATAATATAAAATATCTTGTGTAGCTCTAACCAAGTAGGTGATATATCTGATGATAAGAAGTTCAAATCCCTGAAGAAATAAACTGAAGAAGATATCAGAATATGGAAAGATCTCCAATGCTCATGTATCAGTAAGATTAACCTAGTAAAAATAGCCACATTATCAAAAATAATCTACAGATTCAATTCAATTCCCATCAAAATACCAACACAGTTTTTAACATACATTGAAAGAAAAATTCTCAACTTCCTACTGTGTGTGTGTGTGTGGGGGGGAACAAAAAAAAAAACAGAATAGCTAAAACAATCCTGTATAATAAGAGATCATCTGGAGAGATCTCCATTGCTGATATCAAGCTGCACTATAGATCAACAGTAATAACTGCTTGGTACTGGCATAGAAACAGACTAGTGGATCAATGGAATTGAATTGAAGACCCAGAAATAAACCCACACACCTTTGGACACTTAATTTTTGACAAAGATGCCAAAACCATGATGGAAAAGAATGAAAGCATCTTTGACAAATGGTGCTAATCCAACTGCATGTCTACAAGTATGAAAATTTAAATAGACCCATATTTATCACCATGCACAAAACTCAAGTTCAAATGGATCAAAGACCTCCACATAAAACAAGACACACCAAATGTATTAGAAGAGAAAGTGAGGATTAGCCTTGAACTCATTGGCAAAGGAGTCAACTTCCTGAACAAAACAACAACAGCTCAGGCTCTAAGATCAATGATTAATAAATAGATCCCATGAAACTGACAAACTTCTATGGAGTAAAGGACACTGTGAACTGAACAAAACCTCAGCCTACAGACTGAGAAGAGATCTTCACTAACCCTACGTCTGACAAAGGGCTAATATCCAAAATATATAAAGAATTCAACAAAGTAAACACCAACAAGCCAAATAATCCAATTAAAAATTGCTTACAGAGCTAACCAGAGAAGGGCAGGGAGGAGACCCGGGAGGGAGGATGGCATTGGAAGGGAATGAGGGAGGGTCTACAGCTGGGATATAAAGTAAATAAACTGCAATTAATATAAAAATAAAAGTAATAAAAAATTCGGTACAGAGTTAAACAGATAATTCTGTTCAGAGGAATATTGAACGGTGGAGAAGCACTTAAAGAAATGATAAAGGACCTTAGTCATTGGGGAAATGCAAATTCAAACAACTTTGAGATTCTAGCTTCCACCAGTCAGAATGGCAAACAAACAAACAAAAAAACAAACAAAAAACAAAAAACAAAAAACCTCAAGTGACAGCACGTGCTGGAGAAGATGTGGAGAAAGGGGAACCCTCCTCCACTACTAGTGGGAGTGCAAACTTGTACAAGTGCTTTGGAAACCAATATGGCATTTTCTCAGAAAATTAGGAATAGTGCTACCTCAAGATCCAGCTATACCGCTCTGCTCGTGGGCATATATCCAGAAGATGCTCAATCATACAACAAGGACTTTTGCTCAACTATGTTAATAGCAGCTTTATTTGTAATAGCCAGATGGAGAACTAAAACAGAGAGTGGTAATAGGGAGTGGACAAAGATAGGTAACTGAATAGGAGAGAGTGTGTGGGTAAGTGGGAGGAGAGGGTAAGGTCTGGGCAGATTGGGGAGGGCATAGGCTAGGAGAAGGCTTGGAAACAAAAGGGAAACTGAGGGTGGCATCATCTCTGAGAGAAGCTGGAGACCTGCAACAGGGTACACTCTAGAGAAGATATGGCGATGACTCTAGCTAAGCATCCTAGCAGTGGGGAACATGGAGACTGAAGAGAGCACTTTCTAGCCAGGCAGGATTTATTATGTGGGAATGAGAAATTGACATGTCTCTCAAAGAAAAAATAAAATCAGAAAACTTCCAAACACAAAACATCCAAGAAATCAAGGACACCATGAAAAGACAAAATCTAAGAATAATAGGAGTAGAAAAAAAAGAAGACATCAGGCTCAAAGGTCCGGAAAATATTTTCAAGAAAAGTATAGAAGAAAACTTTCCCAACCTAAAGAAGGAGATGGCCATAAACATACAAGAGGCCTACAGAACACCAAGTAGACTAGACCAGAAAAGAAATTCTTCACGTCACATCATAGTCAAAACACTGAATCTACAGAACACAGAAAAAATTCTAAAAGCAGCAAGGGAAAAAGGCCAAGTAACATATGAAGGTAGATCTATCAGAATCACACCAGATTTCTCAACAGAAACTATGAAAGCCAGAAATCATACAGTCCTTAAGGGACCACAGTTTCCATCCCAGACTACTATACCCAGCAAAACTTTCAATCAACATAGACAGAGAATTCAAAATATTCCATGGCAAAACCAAATTTAAACAATATCTACATAGTAACCCAGCTCTGCAGAAGTTACTAGAAGGGAAACTCCAAACCAAAGAAAACAACTACATCTGTTTCCTATCTATGTATCACTAATTGTGCGTCTACTTCTTTGGCTATATTTGCCTGTATTTCTATGAGAGCTTTGTTTATTTCTTCTTTGTTTGCCTTCATTTGTGTGAACATTTCTTTGAGAGCTTTGTTCATTTCTTCTTTGTTTGCCTCAATTTTCGTGGTCATTTCTCTGAGAACTCAAATTTTTCCTCTTGGTTCGTCTCGATTTCTTTGACTATTTCTCTGAGGGCTTTGTTCATTTCATCTTTATGGGCCTCTAATAGCTGGAGAAACATAGTTTTGAGGTCGTTTTCTTGAATATCTAGTGAATTGAAGTGTCCATTGTTTTGTGGGGTTGCTGATCAGGTCATTATGTCCTGATTTTTGTTGGGTGTGTTCTTAAGTCTGCCTCTAGCCTTCTGGTTATTTATAACCCTCACTGTTTGTTCCTCGAGATTGTACTTTGGGCTATGATCTTCTCTTTCTTTATTTTGGACTGTTTTTTTTTTTTTTTTTTTTTTTTTTCAGGAAGATGAGAGAGGTTCACTGGTTTGGGAGTGTGCGTTGTGGTTTCAATTTTGCCTGAGTAAGGAATGTGATGCTGGCGCTATTCGCATGTGCTTATAGCGGGCGCAGTGTGCATGTGCGGATTCTTTGACTATTGCAGTGGCCTGCAGGCCACTATTATGCAGTTCTGTCTGAGATCCAGGGATTGTTTGCCTGGATTACACTGGTGGATCCATAACGCAGAAGCTTCAATGTTGGGATCGCTATCCCAAGAATCTCTATGATGCCCACACTAGGAGTGTGGGTGGCAGGGATCTCGTCTGGTTGCTTCTGTGGAGAGGCCCTGCGTCTGGGGCAAACTCTCCCTAGAAGGCTCACTCACTCTCTTAGGACCAGTTGGAATGCACATGGGTTCCCCTTGCTCTACTCTCTGATTTGATCCTGTTGCGGTAAATGCACGGGTAAGCTAACAGTCAGCTCTGTGACACTGTGGCCGCAGGACTCCGTGTCCACCTTTCCTGTGTGCTGTCTCTCTGTCCTTTCCCTCTCCCAGAGGGGTTATGTTGACTGGTCCTTGGGTAGCGCGGGAAAAATCAGTGTACATAGGTATGTGGATATACATCTGGCTTTTCAAATCAATTTCATTTATCAAAGTGTCTACATTTTGCAATACCATTCAATTTTTATCTATTTATGTATTTATTTATTTACTTACTTCAAACTATAGTTCTGTAGTACATCTTGAAATCAGGACTGCTAACACCATAGGAAATTCTTTCCCAGTCTCCCAGCCCTATTGGATTGTTCTTCGATTTGTTTTTTGTTTGTTTGTTTTTGCTATCCTGGGATTTTGTTTTCCAATTGAAGTTGAGAATTTTCCTTTGAAGGTATGTGAATAATTGTGAGGGATATTGATTGGGATTGCTTCGAACCTGATTATTGTTTTTGGTAAGATAACCTTTTCTTATTTTTTTGTTATTACTGATCCATGAGAAATCTTTATATTTTCTTAAATTTCTTCTAGTTTGTTCTTCAGAGACCTGATGATCTTGTGATACACTTCTTCCACTTGCTTGGTTAGAGTTATGTCAAAAAATTTTATATTTTTTTGTAGCTATTGGGAAGGGTGTTATTTCCTTGATATTTTCCTCAGGCTGTTAGTCATTTGCCCACAGGAGGGTTACTGATTTTATTTTTATTTTTCTTTAGTTTATCTTGTATCCAGCCACTTTGCTGAAGGTGTTTGTCATCTATAGAAGTTCCCTGGTAGTTTTTTTGAGGTTGTTTATGTATACTATCATATCATCTGCAAATAGAGACACTGACTTCTTTTCTAATTTGTTTCCCCTTGCTCTATTTCAATTATCTTATTGCTCTAGCTAGTACTTCAAGTTCTATAATGGACAGATTTAGAGAGGATAAACAGCCTTTTCTTTTTCCCATTTCAGTGGAATTGTTTTGAGTTTCTCTCCATTTAATTTCGTGTTCCCTATTGGCTTGCTGTATTGCCTTTATAATGCTTAAGTGTGTTGTGTACCTTATACGACTCATATGTTCAAGACTTTAATCATAAAGTAGTGTTAGGTTTTTGTAAAAGGCTTTTTATTTAGCATCTAATGTGATGATTTTTTTTCAGTTAGTTTAAATGATGAATTGCAGTGGCAGATTTACGTTATGTTCAACTGTCCTTGCATCTCAGCAATGAAGCCTCCTTGGTCATGGTGGATGACCTTTTCGATGTGGTCTTGAATTCTGTTTTCAAGTATTTTATTGAACATTTTTGTATTGATGTTCATGAGAGAAATTGGCTTGTATTTTATCTTTCATTGTTGAATCTTTGTGTGGTTGAGGTATCAGGGTGACTGAACTCATAACATGAAATTGGCAATGTTTCTTCTGTTTCTATTTTGCAGAATAATTTGAGGAGTACAAATATTAGCTCTGCTTTGAAAGTCTGGCAGTATTCTGCTTTAAAAACCAGCTGGCCCTGGGCTGTTTTTAGTTGAAAGACTTCTAATGACTGCTTCTATTTCCTAGCAGGTTATTGGTCTATTTAAATTGTTTATCTGATTTGAATTAACTTTGATAAGTGTATCTGTCAAGAAAATTGTCCCTTTCTTTTAGATTTTCCAATTTTGTGAAGTGCAGGTTTTTGAAGTATGACCTAATAAATCTTTGGATTTCCTTGGTGTCTGAGGTTATGTCTACTTTTTGTTTCTGATTTGGTTAATTTTGAAGTTCTCTCCGTGTGTCTTAGTTTTGATACTGGTTTGTCTGTCTTGTTTATTTTCTAAAAGAACCAACTCTTTGTTTCATTGATTTTTGTATTGTTGTCTTTGTTTTCATTTATTGATTTCAGTTTTTAGTTGTGATTATTTCATGCCTTCTACTCCCTTGGATGTGTTTGCTTCTTTTTTGTTCTAGAGCTTCCAAGTGCGCTTTTAGGTTACTAGTATGAAATCTCTCCTCTCTATTCTTTCTTTCTTTCTTTCTTTCTTTCTTTCTTTCTTTCTTTCTTTCTTTCTTTCTT
>REGO01000560.1:260819-319681 GCA_010120015.1 Rhombomys opimus
CTTTCTTTCTTTCTTTCTTTCTTTCTTTCTTTCTTTCTTTCTTTCTCTTTTTCTTCTTTCTTTCTCTCTTTGTTTCTCCTTTCTCTCTTTTGTTCTTTTTTTCTTTCATATGACAAGAATTCTCTGTGTATTTTTGGCTGATTTGGACTGCTTCTTGAGTCTGGAAACAAGGCATATTGTTTCCAGGCCTTACATTAGCAATTTTAGGACTCAAGCTTTAAGGCCTGGTCTCCTGCATATAAAGAGAACTGAGACGGCATCTGAAGTCTCCCAAGACAGAAGTTGGCAATGTGTCTGAGGGGCCTGCAGTGTTACCCTGGGCTGCTGAATCTAGGAGCCAGTGGTCCTCTACCCGGCCAAGGAGTTCAAAGGCTGCAAATGTCTGTGCCTCTTGTTCTGGTTGAGCCTCCCTGGCTGGGCACAGAGGACAAGCTTGCATGGGAATATTATGACTTCCAGAGACCAGTCTGCCAACAAGCAGCCATGGCTTGTTGAGGCAGCTGTGGGACAAGCGTCTCCTTCGGCTGCATTTGAAACAGTCAACTGGCAGAATTGACTTTTGACTATACCCCAGGGAGATGGGGCATTGCAGACCACTTGTTTTCTGTGCAGGAGTGCCAACAGCCTCAGAGCAGCAAAAAAGGTCTGGAGCATATTTTTCTGTAGATGAGCCTGTCAGGAAGGCTCCACTCTTATTATTTTTACCAACTCCTTTATGGTGACTCAAGGACCATCCTCAGATGTTTAATTAAGTAAGCAGTGAGACCATGGTCTGCATCTTTAGGACTATAAATATATTTTTGAGCATGTTAAAGGCCTTGATCATCTATGAGATAACTATTAACTTGCATTCATCAACCATCAAGTAGTAGGACTTTAAATTTTGTCCCTGTTAAGTTTGAGCTGTAAAAGTCATAAACATAGTCCATTAAAGTGAGAGCATAACAGTTTCCTGTATGATTTAGTATATTAAAAGTTCATAGCTTATAAAAGCCTAAGGCTGTACTATAGATTAATAATATTACCATTTTTAGAAAACAAGACCAAGCATATTTTACCTTTTCATAGTGAAAGTATTGCACAATGACCAAGTATTCACATAAATAAATCAATGCCTCTAAAATTAATAGATCTTAATTTAGAGTATTGGTAAAAACTTGTACATAGTAACCCCTGAGTTATGAGTTTTAAAACCAACAATATAGTAGAAAAATATAAGACAATTTTAAAATTACATTTGAATTCATTATATCAAACCTATTAGCCAGAAAGCCTAGTGGTGAATCAGGATCATAGGCAGCTCATGGTAGAAGAAACAGCATTTACAAATTTAGGAAACGATAAAGACATAGGAAGTTAGACTTATATTTTACATTAGCTTAATTTGAATAGATCTTTATAACTTTGAAATCTTAGCATTATCTAAAATTATTTTAAACCAGGGTTGAATCACATATATTGTAAAGTGTAACATTGAATTTTTTATAAAAATCCATACCAATTTAAAATGAGACTTGTTGCTGTCCTAGTCTAAAAGGAGATAAAATAAACATAGAATTAATTATGATTAAAATTGTTCATACATCATGGTCATCTTAGGTTTACAGTTTAATTTTAAGACTTTTTTTGAGAGTATGAAAAGAAATCAGAGAGTATAGAGAAACAGACAAGACTTTGAGAAAGAGAGATGGGAATTGTTTTGTACTTCAGGGATCAATCTTAGTGTTACTGGATATTACTGGTTGTTAGACATTTGAGTAGGGCAAATATAGGTGTAGAAGCCAGAGGCTTCCCTAAGAGGACAGAATATTAGGAATCTGTTCCTTAAAATGAGAAAGGGGAAATGGAAATGGACCTGTAGCCAGTGGTCCCTCCACCAAATAGCACAGTAGGTCATGGGCTTAGCCCCAATAAGCCCAAGAACCTCTGTACCATGGCTTTATCAGCAGTAAGGCCAAGTTCTCATAGAGGGAATCTTGAAGTGGGAAAGGATAGGACAGATAGGCAGCTTTAGAATGGAGGTAGGAAGGGTCCATTAGTTTTACAGATCTGAAAGCAGTGGGATAGAAACAAAATTTAAAGAAGCTGGCAGTGAGAGAAACCACAGCATATTTTGTTTGTTTGTTTTTTGTTTGTTTTATAACCAAAATGGTTGGCAATCACATGAAGGCCCTTGATTGACCTAAGTTAAGATGGTGGTGAAACCATGTGCTTGTCTTTATTGGAGATGGCAGTGAAGCCATGGCTCCTCCCTCCTTATGCGCAGTGCATGGCCATAGTGGCATAGCTGCGTAGGGAGAACAGATGCTTGTTGGTGGGTTGGCTGTTCCAGCATGGTTCAAAACTCTCTGTGTGCTCATGGCATGGCTCATCAGAAGGCTGTGCAACTGAAAACCCTCTTATGCAAACCAGCCTCTCAAGCCATTCCATGGGAGATTTAAAATTTCATCCATGTAGCCTGAGGCAGCCTTACAATCTAAAGCCATCTTTAGATTGTGTCCCCAGCAACTGCTTACCTAACAGCAATAGTTTAGAAGCAGGCTATGTCTGTGTCTGAATCAGCAGTTTCAGAATTTGCCGTGATCCTTTTAGTTTCCCATATAAGCAGGGGTTTTAGGCCCTCTCCCTACATGGCCTTGGCAAGGGCATGAGTTTCTGCAGAGCCACCAAGGCACATATTTTTTGGCTCATTTGTCTCCTTTTGGAGCAACTGTCCCCTCCAGGTCCTTCTATCTCCCCTTTCATTCAAAAAATCCCATGTTCTCTGCCAAAATTCTCGCTATGGGTTTCAGCCTCTGCTTCGATACCTCGATCAGTAGACTTTTTCAGAGGCCCTCTGTACTGTTTCCTGTCTGGAAATCAATCTGATACTTTCTCAGAAAGTTAGGAATATTGCTACCACAAGACCCAACTGTACCAACTCTTAGACAGGTATCTGAAATATGCTCAACTACACAACAAGGACATTTGCTCAACTATGATCCTAGAAGCTCTATTCATAATAGCCAGAATCTGGAAACATCCCAGAAGCCCCTCAGTGAAGGAATAGATGCAGAAATTGTGGTACATTTACATAACGGAATACTACTCTGCTATTAAAAACAAGGAAATCATGATATTTGCAGAAAATGGTGGTATCTAGAAAAGGTCATCTTGAATGAGGTAACCCAGAAGCAGAAAGACATACACGGTATATGCTCACTCATATGTAGCCCACAGACTTAGTCTCCAAGTGGGTTCCCTAGTAAAGGCAGCAGGGGCTGTCTCTGGCATGAACTTAATGGCAGGCTCTCTGAACACCTCCCCATGCAGGGGAGCAGCCTTGCCAGACCATAGAAGAAAAAAAAATGCAGCCAGTTCTGATGAGACCTGAAAGGCTAGGTTCAGATAGAAGGGGAGGAGGAACTCCTCTATCAGTGGACTAGGGGAGGAGCATAGGAAGACAAGAAGGAGGAAGGGTGAAATTGGGAGGGCAGGAGGGAGGGGGCCACAGCTGGGATACAAAGTGAATAAACTGTAATAAATAATAATAGTAATAAAGTGAAAAAACAATAAATTGTTTTTTAAATAATTTTAATAATAATAAAGTTTAAAAAATAAATTGTAATAAATAATGAATTTATATTGGAAAGTCTTTTAATAAAGTTAAAAACCGATAATAAGCTTTTAAATCCATGTATGAAAATTTATTTCCGAATCAATTTAAGTCTGACATGCTCTCAACTTTACTTTGTAGCTCTTACAAAATAAATTTCAAACATTCTTAAAGTATTTCTAGCATTTATTAATTTTGTGCTTTTGTAACAAAAATTGCTTGTGTTATAAATCTAATTTTCATTTTTAGATTTTTAATTTTCAGAAATGCGATTGACTTTTATAATAAAAATAGATTTCTTTTCATAGAATATATTCTGAGATTGTTTTTCCTGCCACTACTCCTCCCAGAACCTCTCCACCTTCCTTTTCTCCCATATTCAAAACCTTTCTTTCTTTTCTCAATAGACAACGAAGAAACATCAATAATAATAATGATAATATAAAATTATATAAAATAGTAAAAAACAGAACAGAAAAGAAAACAATCAGAAGAAAAATGGCCCAAGCAAAAACTCAATAAACACATTACAGACACAGAAATAAACAAGTTCATGGACAAAGAAATTCTATCAAACACAAACCTGGAAACCATAATATATCGGGTTTTGAAGCTGAGTTGGTGTCTGCCTTTCCCCTTTGGTAGCCTACAGAGTACCTTCAATTATCCTGGTGTTAATATGCGTAAAGGCTCTAGGTAGGAACCAGTTCAAATTCTTCATGTTAAATGAGTTGTGCAGGTGTTGTCTTCAGCAGTTAAGATTCACCATCAGTTGGACGATTGCAGACAATAGGCTTGACAGCAGCCTGGGTGTTTTTGGAGTTCCCATGTGGCCCCTTGGCCAACAGCTCAATCAAGTGTCACCTCATCTCAGGATTGAAGGTTTCATTTGGGGATGAGCGATGTCTAGTGGAGGTTCTGTTTCACCTGTTATTTGGTGATTCCATTTACATCAACTTAACGTAAGTATATATTTTAGAAATATAACTGTTAGAATTGCATACTATCCAATAAATGGTAAATGGAACTTCCTTTCAGTTGTTTACACCCTTGTCACTCCTTTATGACCATCTTTCCTCCCACTCCATCTTTATCCTCTGAACCTAGTTGTATCCCATTCTTATCCATCCATAACTATCTATTCTATATCCTCATCATAAGATGATCCAGTCCACCCCTCTAGTCAGTCCCTCATGCTATATGTAATATCTGTATCTATATGAAGTATAGTCTCCTTATGAAAGACTTAACAGCTAGCATCCAAATAAAACTGAATATATACCATATTTGTCTGTTTTGAACTTGAGTTACCTCACTCAGAATGATTATTCCTAGCTCTATCCATGTATGTGTCAATTTCATGATTTCATAATTTAACAACTGAATAATATTTGTCTAGATGTACCTCTTTATTTTTATCCATTCAACCACTGACAGGCAGCTAGTATGTTTCCAATACCTGGTAATTTAAAAAAAGCAGAAGAGAATATACTTGACCAAGTATCTCTATAGTAGGATACAGAGCTTTATTCAAAACATCTTTGTGTGTGCATGTGTGGTAAGGAAACCTTGGCTATTTCCTGCTTTATCGTCTATCACATTCAGAGTATCTAGCCATATGCTGAGGATTTTATTACATTTGAGTTGAGTTTTGTGCAGGATAATTAATATGAATCAATTTGCATTTTTCTACATGTAACCATACAGTTTGAACAGGTCTATTTTTTGAAGATGCTGTATTTTTCCCAGTGTGTATTTCTGGTTTCTTAATTAAAATCAGTTGTCCACAAATCTGTGGCTTTTCCCAGAGATGTCTCCCACATCATGAACAATATCATTTCTTTCCCCAGTCATTCCAACCTCCCTAACTCTTGCTCTCTGCATACCTGATCTCCACCCCCATTACACTCCCTGACCCCTCTCCCACACACATTCCTTCCTCCATCTACTTCAGATAGCTTTTTATTTTCTGTTTTGAGTGATAATCAACATCTTTCCTTGGGCCATCCTTGGTTTCTTTGGGTCTGTGGACTGTAGCACGGTTATCCTGTTCTTTATGGCTAATATCTGCTTATAAGTGAATACATACTATGCATGTCTTTCTGAGTCGGGGTTACCTCACTCAGGATGATCTTTTCTAGGTCCATCAGTTGTCTGCAAATTGCATGTGGTCAGCCCCACTGGGAGGGTTTGCACTTAGTACTGTTGTGACTTGAGGTGCCTTGGTTGGTTGATACCCCTTGGTAGCCACCCCTTCTCTGAGAAAAAGGAGTGGGGCAAATAACGGGTAAGGAGCCGACTGGGAGGAGTAGAGGAGTGGGCTGGCATCAGGTTGTAAAGAGATTAAATTAATAAATAAATGAAAAAAAGTAGCTTTATTTCTGTGTCTTCAATTCAATTCAGTTGACCAATTTATCTGTTTTTGTGTTCATACAATGCAGTTTTTATTACAATGGTTCTATAATAAAAGTTAAGCTTGGGAATAGGAATGCCTTTAATATCCCTTTTATTATTCAGGATTGTTTTAGCTATTTTGGTTTTGTTTGTTTGTTTACATATGAAACTGAAATTGTTCTTTCAAATTATGTGAAGAATTGTGGTAGAGTCTTGAAGAGTATTGCATTGAATCTGTCAAATGCTCCCAGTAGGGTGGCTACTTTTACTGCATTAAATCTATTAAACTATAAGCATGAGAGATATTTTTTGATATCTTCTTCAATGTCTTTCTTCAATATCTTGTTTTTATCATATAACTTTTGAACTTGCTTGATTAAAATTAGCCCACAATTATTTTTTTAGGCCATTGCAAAAGGCCTAAAAAAATACAGGCCTCAGTCTGTAATTTATATATAATAATGCTACTAATAAATGTGAATTACTTTTGTATACAAATACTGCTGTGAGTTTATCAGCAAAGATATGTCTTGTTGGAGTTTGTATTGTATTTAGAAATTTTATGTATACAATCACTTATGTGACAGTTACATCATCTGCACATAAAGACTCCAAGTTTTTCCTGTCATTTTAAGTTTCTTCATCTCCTTCTGCTGTCTTATTTATTATTCTAATCAAGACTTCAGGTACTATTTTGAATAAATATGGAAAGAGTAGACAGCCTTACCTTGTTCTTTATATCACAATGCAGTTCACACACACAAAAAAGTTTTTATTTTGTAGACATTTAGCTTGATATTGGCTGTAGGCATGATATAAATTACCTAAATTATCTCAAGGTATGGCCTTTGTGTTTTTAGGCTCATTAAGATTTTTATAATGAAGAGTTAGGTATTATATCCAAAGCCTTTTCCGCATGAGATGATCATGCAGTATTGTCTGTCAGTCCGTTAATATGGTGGGATGAATTCACCAACTTACGTATGATTAATCATTGCTGCATTTCTGAGATGAAACTTACTTGATCATTGTTGATGATCTTTTTAATCTGATCCTAGGTTCTGTTTTTTTTACTCAATTGTTTTACTGAGAATCTTACATGTATGTTTGTTGCGACCCGCGTAATCGTCAAGCTTTATTATCGTCAAGCGATGAAAGGAGGAAGACCCCAGGCCCCAAAGTGGTGCTGTTTAAATAAGCCCTGATCACACCTAAGTGACGTGGAGTGACGTGTCATACCCTGATTGGCTGCTTACTCATCACCCATCTGACGGCTCAGGCAGTAGCTTGGCGCGCTTTCACATCCAGCACATGCGCCCCAAAGCTTGTTACCAGTACAGAGACCGGATGCCGGCGCCATCTTGTAATGGCGTCTGAACCTCGGCTCTCCACATATGTTCATGAGGAAAATTGATCTGTAATTCTTTCTTTGTTGGGTCTTTTTGTGGTTTGGGTATCAGGATAACTATGACCTCACAAAAAAAAATTGGTCCATTTATATTAAGGGGAATAATTGCGGGAGTGTTGATATTAAATTTTCTTTGGCTGTCTTGTAGAATTTCACACTAAAGCTATCTGAACTTTTGTTAGTTGGAAGACTTTTAATTCCTGAGTCTATTTCACTAGGATTATACATCTGTTTTAATTGCTTATTTGATGTTGCTTTAACTTTGATATATGGTATGTATCCCTTGTGGTAGGATCAGAGTTTTAATGTATATTCTCACCAGTCTCTAGATTTCCTCTTTGTCTCTTGTTATGCCCTAATCTTTATTTCTAATCTTGTTAATTTGGATATTTTCTCTGCCTATTATTTAATTTAGATTATAGTCCGTCAATCTTATTAATTTTCTCAAAAACAAAAATATCCAAAAGAGACTCTTTGTTTAATTCATTCTAATGTTTTGTTTGTTTCTATTTTATTGATGTTAGCTCTCAGTTGGATTATTTCTTGGTTTGTTCTCCCTTTGAATATTATTGTTTCTCTATTTCTAGATCATTCAGTTGTGCTCTACAAATAAAAGACTGCTCCAATGTTTTTAAATAGGCAATTACTGTTATGAAATTGTCTCTTATGAACATCTTTAAATTGTTCCATAAGTTTGAATATGTTTTGTAATTTTTCTTCAATTCAAAAAGTTTTAAATTCTTTTACATGATTTAAAATTTGAATCGTTTATTATTTATTTGTGAGTTGTTCAGTGTCCATGAGTTTTTAAGGTTTCTTTTGTTTCCGCTGTTAATACCCACATTTTCTTTTTTTATGATTTGAAGACTTTCAAACTGTCAAGTCTAAGGAGTCATCATGACTGGAGTGTGAGTTGGTGAAATCTGAACTAGTTAGAAAACAGACTGATGTATGATCTCAGCTGATATTTATCTCTTTCACTGTTATTCAGTCCATGACAGTGATGTACAGAAATGATACCAACATATATTCATGGTAGGTCTTTCTTTCTCAGTTTAACTCTGTTTAAATGTCTACATAGACATGTCCTTGAATTGTTTAATAATGTCATAGTTGTTTCTATTTTTTGAAAATTGTATACATCTATAGAATGGAATATGACATATCCTACCCCTCCTTCTCTCTTCCCTGCCCTCTATATTTTCCTCACATATTCCCCATAAACTTCAAAACAACTTAATTTATTAAATAAGGAAATTGAAATTAACATTTATTTATAATTATTCACTTGGTGTCAACTCTTTTCAAGCCACTTAATACTTAATGTAGTTCATTTTGAATTACTGATAAAGTCAGTCCTACAATATTTGAGAACTCATGAATTTTCAACTTTACAGTATTTTGTTAAACAACTTTCACTTTGTGATATCATAAGGATTAAAACTTCAGACTTTCTTGTATACGTGTGGATGAATATTGTCAATTATCCCCCTCACTTGACTGTTCAGAAGTTGAACATTGTCAGGATGACCTTCTCCATGTGATTGGATGTAGTTCTTCTGCCATAATCTTAGTATGTTCTTTCTTACATTTTTTAAGGCTATTTGTTTTTTCCCAGATGAAATCCACAACAGATTTTAGATTGTGGGAGAATCTTTCACATGTAGAATGAAGTGCAGAATCAAATCCGTCTTTTGTCTGTCTCCTCTTAAGATTCTGTTATGAGTCATGACAAATACGGATAATTCTTTTCTGACACCTTCAGTATTATTGATGATTATTTTCTCCACAATATAAATAACACTGATCACATAAGTGTTTTCAAGTTTCTAAGTTCAAGGAAATTTTCGAGTCTCCTTTATATAATTTGTGTTCTGATTTTTTATTAATACTTGTTTTATTTTTTAAATTAATTCATTTTTAATTAATTACAGTTTATTCACTTGTATCCCAGCTGTAGCCCCCTCTATCAGCCCCTCCCAATGCTCCCTTAACTCCTCCTATGCCCCTGCCCAAGTGTACTGATAGGGGAGGTCCTGTTTTCCTTCCATCTGACCCTAACCTATCAGAACTGATCAGGACTGCCTGCATTGTCTTCCTCTGTGGCCTGGTAAGGGTATTCCCCTCTGGGGGAAGTGATCAAAGAGCCAGCCACTGAGTTCATGTCAGAGACATTCCCTGTTCCCATTACTAGGGAAGACACTTGAAGACTGAGTTGCCATGGGCTTCATCTGTGCAAGGGTTCAAGATTATCTCTATGCATGGAGTTGGAGTGTCAGTCTTAGAGAAAAACAAACAAACAAACAAAAAACAAACAAACAACCCTGTGCCCAGATTTTTTTTTTTTTTTTGGTTCTTTTTGCTCCCTTTGTGGAGCTCCTGCCTTCTGCAAGTCTTTCTATCTCCCCCATCTTTCATAAGATTCTCTGAACTCTGCCCATAGTTTGGCTATGAGTCTTGGCATCTCATTGATACTCTGCTGGGTAGAGTCTTTCAGAGGCCCTCTGTGGTAAGCGTCTGTTCTGTTCCCTATTTTCTCCATGTTCTGATATTTTGAAGCCATGGATTTTAGATTTTTAAAAAATTTATTTTTTAATAAATTAGTTTATTTACTTTTTATCCCACTTGTAGCTACCTTCCTCAGACCTTCCCATTCCCACTCTCCCTCCCTCATCTTCTCCCATTCCCCAAGTCCACTGACAGGGAAGATCCTTCTCCCTTTCCATTTCACTCTAGCCTATCAGGTATCATTAGGACTAGCTGTATTGTCTTCCTATGTGGTCTGGTAAGGCTGCTACCCCCTCACGGGGAGGTGATCAAAGAGCCAGTCACTGAATTTATGTCAGAGACAACCCCTGTTCCCTTTATTAGCAAACCAACTTGGAGACTGAGCTACCCTGAGCTACATCTATGCAGGGGTTCTAGGTTATCTCCATGCATGGCCCTTGGTTGGAGTATCACTCTCAGAAAAGACCCCTGGGCCCAGTTGTCTTTTGTTTGTTTGTTTGTGATGCTCTCTTTGTGGATCTCCTTTCTCCTGCAAGTCTTTCTATCTCTTCATTCTTTCATAAGAATCTGTGCACTCTGTCCAAAGTTTTCCCGAGTCTCAACATTTGCTTTAATACTCTGCTGGGTAAAGTCATTCAGAGGCTTTCTGTTGTAGGTTCCTGTTCTGTTCCCTGTTTTCTCCTTCTTTTGATGTCCGTTTAACTTTCTGAGTGAGGATTGATCATTTTACCCAGAGTCCTCCAGCTTGATTACCATTTTTAGGTGTACAGATTTTAGTATGTTTATCCTATGTTACAGGTCTAGTATCCACTTAAAAGTGGGTATTACCGTGTGTGTCTGTCTGCTTCTGGGATACCTCACTCAGGATGACCTTTTCTAGATCCCACCGTTTGCCTGCAAATTTCATGATTTCCTTGTTTTTAATTACTGAGTAGTATTCCATTGTGTAAATGTACAATTTCTGTATCTATTCCTCTGTTGAGGGACATCCTGGTGGGTTCCAGATCTTTCTATTACAAATATAGCTGCTATGAACATGGTTGAGCAAATTTTCTTGTTGTATACTTGAGCGTTTTTTGAATATATGCCTAGGAGTGGTATAGCTGGATCTTGAGGAAGCACTATTCCTAATTGTCTGATAAAGTGCCAGATTGATTTCTAACATGGCTGTACAAGTTTATATTCTCACCAGCTGCATTTGTAAATGAAAAATTATTAAAGCTCCAATCACACATTGATCCTTACTCCTTAATATTGTCAGACTTCAACACTAAACTCTCACCAAGGAACAGATCATCTAGACAGAAGCTAAATAGGGAAATAATGGCACTTACTGAGGTCCAAAATCAAATGAACCTAATAGATGTCTACAGAACTTTACACCCAAACTCAAAAGAGTTTACATTCTTTTCAGCACCTCATGGTACCTTCTCAAAAATTGACCATATAGTCAGGCACAAAGCAAGCTTCAACAGATACAAGAAGATCGAAATTATCCCTTGTATCTTATCAGACCATCTTGGCCTAAAACTAGAACTTAACAGCAATAAAAAATAACAAAAAGCCTACATGCACATGGAAACTAAACAACTCTCTACTTAGTGACAGCTTAGTCAGGAAGGAAATAAAAAACAAAATTAGAGACTTCCTAAAATTCAATGAATATAAAGGCACAATTTACCCAGACTTATGGGACACAATGAAAGCAGTGCTAAGAAGACAGTTCATAGCTCTAAGTATCTCCAGAATGAAGTTTGAGATATCTCATACAAGCAACTTAACAGCACACCTAAAAGCCCAGGGGCCAGGGGAGAAGAAACAGACACACCCAAGAGGAATACACAACTGGAAATAATCAAACTCAGAGCTGAAATCAATGAATTACAAACAAAGAAAACAATTCAAAGGATCAATGAGATCAAAAGCTGGTTCTTTGAGAAAATCAACATAATAGACAAACCCTTAGTCAAAATAATTTAAAGGCAGAGAGACACCATCCAAATCAGCAAAATCAGAAATGAAACGGGTGAAAAAACAACAGACACTGAGGAACCCAAGCACTCATTGGGTCTTACTACAAAAGCCTAAATGTCAGATAATTTGAAAACCTAAATGAAATGGTTTTTAGATTTTACACTGTATTTTTATGTCTCATGACCCACTGTATATTATTTCAAGTGAATTATATATTTAAGAATGCAACCCCAATACTAATGAGGAACTGATTTGGGTGCCTTTACTGTATCAAGTGTTAGGTGAAACACTCATTTATTTCATTTCATCTAGAAAAACAAATTTGAAACAAGTGTTAGTGACCTGTAGTATTAAAGAAATAATTAAAGTTGAGAATAATTTAAATATGTGCTAGTTATCAGGTCAACTATGTGAAACATTGTTTCTGATGTGATTCCTAGAAAAATTGCAGGTATAGAGCTGAAAGAGATAAAGGCCTTAATTAGCTGATAATTGTGCAAAAAATTCTATCCTTTCTGTTGGCGAAAGAATCACCTGGGTCTAAGCTGATGGATCCATTCTTTTGTATGTGTCTAAAATTCTATCTATTTTTTGTCATGCCTCAACACTTATAGCAGAAAGGGGCATACAAAATGAAATGAGTATCTAATAAGCATATAATATATAATATTCTCAAAAAGATAGAAAAATTAAAATAAGGATATTATACAGATATATTCATTATAACTTTTGACTTTGCTACATATGTACACATGTGCATATATAAAAATGAAATAGATGTAAAAATGAATGGCAAAAAAAATTGTGAAAGAGAAAGCTTAAGTATGAAAACCAATTTTTAACGTTTGTAAGAATGTACAAACAAAATTTAAATATATTCGAAAGTGAAAGTTGAAAAGTTTCTAATGATATATTTCAAATATATAAATGTAAAATCACAAGCTACTACTAAAATATTTGGAGAAAATTTTTCTGAAGAATGCTTGCCAATAGTTTTGAGAAAAGATGGCATAGAAAACTGGTATTTGAAAATTACAACCCTTTTGTAATTATGTCTTTATAAACTCTGAACATTTATAACTTTTTTTTAAATTGAGAATTAAATGAAGGGAGGGCGTGGGAGGCAGAGTAGAACATAGAGAAAATCTTTGCATTTTAGAAATGTAATTAGCTACTCAAAATAATACCTTGGTGCCTAGCAACATCTGAGTTTGACATGAAGAGATTTCCTTATTTGTTTTCTTTATAGAGGACTATTGTAAACCTATGGATTTCAGCATTTGCATGGGATTTTGTCTACTACAATCATCAACATTTCATATTTTTTATCTTCACAATTCAACATTAACTTAAATAGTGTTTAAAAACAATATTTAATGATATCTTATATAAAAAATAAATTCTTATCCTCTACTAAGAAATATAGTGTGACAAAAATATTAGTATCAATGTATACTTGACATTTTCAAGAAGAAAAGATAATACAAATTTAGCATGGATATTAAAACTATGTACAGTATGTATCAAGACAAAAGTTTAAAAGATTTAAAAACTATAATCAAGGACAAGCCTAGGGGAAGAGGCTTAATCCTCATTCAGAGGGCAAACAGGATAGACATCAGATGTAGAAGACATGGACCAGAACAGGAACCTTCCACAAGAGGCTTCTGAAAGACTCTACACAGGAGGGTTTTGAAGCAGATGCTGAGACTCAGAATCTATGGACAGAGTGCATGGAATCCTAAGGAAAAATGAAGAGACAGAAAGACCTGGAGGGGACAGCCGCTCCACAAGGAGACCAACAAAGCCAAAATTATGGACTCAGGGCTTTTGCAGAGACTGATAATCAACCAAGGACCATACATGGAGAGGACCCCCTGCTCAGATGTAGCCATGGACAGCTCAGTCTCCATGTAGGTGCCCTAGTAAGGTGAGCAGGGGCTGTCACTGTCATAGACTCAGTGGATGGCTCTCTGATCAACTCTCCTTGGCAACATGGCCTTACAAGGCCAGAGAAAGGTGATCCAGACAGTCCTGATAAAACCTGATAGGCTAGGGTCAGATAGTAGGGGAGGAGAACCTCCCATATCAGTGTACTAGGGGAGGGCCATAGGGGGGATGAGGAAAGGAGGTGTGACTGGGAAGGGCTGAGGGAGGGGTCTATAGCCAGGATACAAAGTGAATAAATTTTTATAAATAATGATAAAAAATTAAAAAAATAAAAATATAACCGTAGGGTAGATAAGTGTCTTAGGCAGTTAAGTGTTTAAGGAATGGGATTTATATTTGCAGATCCGTTGTAAAAACATGACCTACCAGGTTAGTCTGCAATCCCATTGTTGGAGGGAGACAGACAAGAAGGTAGTTGGAGAATAAGGACCAAGCATTTTAGCCAATGCGTGACTTCTATGTTCCTTGAAAGATACACTAGAGGCTAAAGGGACAGACATTGGAAGAGGAAGTAAACAGGAAACAAGAGAGGAGCCTACCACAGAGAGCCTCTGAAAAACTTTACCCCAGATGCCCCTCAACTGAAGAATGGATGCAGAAATTGTGGTACATCTATACAATGGAATATTACTCAGCAATGAAAAATAAGGAAATCATGAAATTTGCAGGTAAATGGTGGGAAAGGATCATCCTGAGTGAGTTGTCCCAGAAGCAAAAAGACACACACGGTATATACTCACTCATATAGACATACAAAATAGGACAAACCCACTAAAATCTGTGCATCTAAAGAAACTAAGCAAGAGAGAGGACACTACCTAAAACGGTCAATCCCCATCCTGAAAGGCAAAGAGGATGGACATCAGAAAAAGAAGAAAACAGGAAACAACCTAGGAACCTTCTACAGAGGGCTACTGAAAGCCAGAAGAAGAAAACAGGAAACAAACTAGGAACCTACCACAGAGGACCTCTGAAAGCCTCTGCCCTACAGACTATCAAAGCAGATGCTGAGCCTGATGGGCAACTGTTGGGCAGAGTGAATGGAATTTTATGTAAGAACTGGGAAATAGTAAGAGCTGGAGAGGACAGGGTCTCCACAAAGAGAGCAACAGAACAAGAAAATCTGAACACAGGGAACTTCCCAGAGACTCATACTCCAACCAAGGACTATTCATGGAGATAATATAGAGCCCCTTCACAGATGTAGCCCATGGCAGTTCAGTGTCCAAGTGGGTTACATAGTAATGGGAAGAGGAACTGCCTCTGACATAATCTGACTAGCCTGCTCTTTGATCACCTCCCCCTGGCGGGGAGCAGCCTTACCAGGCAACAGTAGAGGACAATGCAGCCACTTTTGATGTGAACTGATAGACTAAGATCAGAAAGGAGAGGAGAACCTCCCCTATCAGTGGACTTGGGGAGTGGCATGCATGCAGAAAGAGGAGGGAGGGTGGGATTGGGAGGGGAGGAGGGAGTGGCCTATGGGGGGATAAAAAATGAATAAAGTGTAATTAATAAAAAATTTTTAAAAAACACCAAATGTGTGTGTGTGTGGGGGGGGTGTATACACATATGATGCCCAAATCAAATTAAATGTAAAAACATGAACACACACACACACACACAAAACCTCTACCAAGCAGTATATCAAAGCAGATTCTGAAGCTCATAGCCAAACTTTGGGCAGAGTGCAAGGAATGTTATGAAAGAAGAGGGAGATAGAAAGACCCAGAGGGGTCAGGAGCTCTACAAATAGAGCAATAGAACCAAGAAAACTGGGCCCAGGGGTATTTTCTGAGATTGGTACTTCATCCAAGGACCATGCATGGATATAACCTAGAACCCCTGCATAGATGTAGCCCATGCCAGTTCAGTGTACAAATGGGTTCCATAGTAATAGGAACAAGGACTGTCTCTGACATGAACTCAGTGGCTGGCTATTTGATTACCTCTCCCTGATGGGGGTGCAGCCTTACCAGGCCACAGAGGTAGACAATGCAGTCAGTCCTCATGAGACTGGATAAGATAGGGTCAGAGGGAAGGGGAAGAGGACCTCCACTATCAGTGGACTAGGGGAGGGATATTGGAAGAGAAGAGTGAAAGAGGGCAGATTGGGAGGGGATGAAGGAGAGATGAGGGAGGGGGTTATAGCTGGGATACAAAGTGAATAAATTGTAATAAATTTAAAAATAAATTAAAACATAATTAATAGTAGTATGAAGTAGATCTTATAAGATATATGTTAAAAATCCTTATGGACTACACTAAAATGATTATTAAATAATATTTTTCAAATTAGGTAATAGAGTTGGTTCAGTTATTCAGAGTACCCACTGCTCTTTCAATGGACCTGTTTGATTCTAAGCACCCTGTTATCTTGCTCATGATCTCCTGTAATTCCAAAGCCAAGAAATCTGACTTCCTCTTCTGCCTTCTATGCATACTTTTACTCAAGGTTATAATTTAAATATGTCACACTTTGAGAAAGGTAGTACTCAGGAAGAAATACAGTGATTATGAGGGATTGCAGGAGCGACAAATAAAAAGACAGAACATGGTGGATTTTTAGAGTATTAAAACTTTTAGATACTGCACTGATGGGCATGTGTCTTTCCAAACATCTGAGATTACCAGCAGAAAAATGGGAAACAAATAATGTAAACTATGAATAAAGGTGCTCGTGAGATGGTTTAGCTTATAAGAGAGCTTGTTTTGAGTTTCTGTCTTCAAACCTCTTTAATCCAATAAAAAGCTAGGATCAGCCATGTGCCCCTATCGCCCCAGTGTCGGGTAAAGAGGTATTGTAAACGTGGATTGTGCTAGTGCCTGCTGACTACCATTAGAGCCAAAAACAAACATGATGTAGAAAAATAGACAGTGAGCTATGTGTTATGTGAGACACTCTGCTTGAAAGTAAGAAGATGAAAATGAGTGAAGTGAAAATTTATACTTTATGTACTCTGGCCTCCTCAAGTGCAATGATGTATGTGCAAACATGCAGATTTAAACAAGGATGCAACACATAGTTAAATATAAATAAACAAATAAAAATATTGACATTGATATTAAGTGAAAATTATATACATATACACTGATCAGTCATTTAAAATGTTCTCTCTATTGAGGTGCATGCCCAGTGAAGGAATTCACAGGCAGGGTCAGGCCTAGCTATTTTTCTCAATTACAATTGCTCTAAAAATGATATTGTACTAAAATGTAAAATAATATGAGGACTATAACGTTTATAATGTTCTGTTGAATCATTCAGATAGTGGTTAACAGTAAGAATGCTTAGTCTTCTGTGTAATCTGCACAGAATGTTTACTCAGTCTATCTGATACATGACACTCTTGATGTGGATAAAAAGTACAAAGATAGAAAAAGAGTTTTTTTTTGTTTTTTAGTATCAGATATTTTATATCTGGAATTAAAATAACTCTTATGATGCTCTGTAAAATTAAAAAAAAAAGATGATGCAAAATAGATCCAAATATATTTTATGGTTAAAGTATAAGTGACAGACTTAATTTAAAATTTTAAATAAATTTATCTAGGGACATGACAAGATGTTATCTCTTATCACCAGCTGTTTTCAAACTATGGCATTTACAAAGGATCTTTATACTGTATGCTCTGCCAATTTCAAATGCACTCATTCCAGAATAAAAATGAACATATGGATGTCATATTATTATGTCTATGATTACAATTTCTACTTTAAAATGAAAATGCCTTGAGGACTGCAACTTCTTTCCATCTTTTTATTTTTCTTCTTCTTGAGAATTTCACACATACATAGGCAATTGTATTCACCCCCAGTTCCCTTCCTATTAACTCAAAAAGTCCACTCCATCATCATGTCTTTAAAAGGATTATAACACCCTGTCTTAGTTAGGGGTTCTTTCACTGTGATAAAAGATCATGACCAAAAGCACTGTGGGGAGAAACTCAGTCCCTCAATACAGGAACTCAAGGGAACAAACTGGACATAGGAACTGAGGCAGAAGCTAAGGAAGAAAGCTCTTTTCTGGCTTGCTCTCCAAGTCTTGCTCAGGTGGCAAGTCTAGGGCTTGCCACACAGTCTAGGACTCCTGAAAGGAAGTGATACCACTCACAGTTTGCTAAAGTCTCCCATGTCAATCCTTAATTAAGAAAATAACCACAGGCTTGCTCATAGGCCAATCTGGTAGGGATATGTTTCCAATTAAGATTCCGTCTTTTTAAATATCTTTAGCTTGTGTTAAGTTGACATAAAACTATGCAGACCATTCTCAAAATCCAATTAGTGCTGTCCTTGTGTACATGGATATAGTATCATCCACTGGAGAGTGAAAATACTACCAGGGACTGCCCACTTCAAATTTGGGGTATTTCTATTGGAAATTAAAGAACTGACCTTGTGTATGTTAGGAGAAGTGATGTATTTTATCACTGAGCTAAGACCTTGTTTTTTTATTACTTTATTTTTTAATAAATTACAACTTATTCACTTTATATCCCACCTGTAGCCTCCTCCCTCATCCCCTCCCAATCCCACCTTCTCTCCCCACCCCTCCCCCAGTCCACTAATGGGGAGGTTCTCTTCTCCTTCCATCTGACACTACCTATCAGGTCTTATCAGGACTGGTTGCATTGTCTTCCTCTGTGGCCTGGTAAGGCTGCTCCCCCTCAGGGGGGAGGTGATCAAAGAGCCAGTGACTCTGAGTTCATGTCAGAGACAGTCCCTGTTCCCCTTACTAGGGTACCCACTTGTACACTCAGGGGTCTTTTCTGAGACTGATACTCCAACCAAAGACCATGCATGGAGAAAACCTAGAACCCCTGCACAGATGTAGCCTATAGCAGCTCAGTGAGCTAAGATTTTCAACTTTACATTCTTTTACTCTTTACATTATTTTGAGACAGAGTTTTCAAGATGTGCAAGATGGTATTAAACTCACACTGTATCATCACCTTGAACTTGTGATTTTCACATTACAGCCTACTAAATATTTAGGATTATAGGCCTATGTAAGCAGGCCAAAAAAGTTGCAGTTGTTACAGATAAATCTGAAGTTCATATAGTCTTTACTATCAGAAACATATAAAATTTATTAGTTTATATTGGTAGGCAGTAACAGAAGTAAAAGATTTTAAAATTCCTGGATAGAGCATTTAAGGTTTGATAAAATCAATAAAATATTTATCAATGAGTAGGTCAACAACTGAACTCTTTTGCTATCCCAGAAATAAGATGACAAAGCCTTGCTTTCAATATTAAACAAAATGTTTCGATTAGGGAATTTAATGTCTATTTTAAAAGAATCTCCATTTATTTCAACATATTTTACTTAGTAAAAATATTATTATGGATCTTGATCTGTTTTTTTATAACTGGCCAATTGACTTTAACATAAATGCTTTTGAAAATATTAAATATTCAAAATAATAAAGTTTAAGACATAAAAACTAAATGTTATTTAACTTTTAATTTTGGAAGGAATACCTTCCAGTGACAAAAGTGCCAAATGCTCCTATAATTCTTTCAAACCAATATAATTCACTGTAACTAAAAACTGCCAAACTAAAGTTAGAGGGAAATTTTTCTCTTTTACATAATAATTTTCATAATTAAAGTTCAATAATTTGATTTTTTCCTTCAAGGTAACTAAGGGAACTTTAAGCATGTTATGTTGAGAATAAACATTATATTTGCTATGACATCTTAGGGCTTCATGAATTGCAGTAGTGGTAGAGCTGGTGTGCTACATGTCTTAGAAATGCTGTTCCTGAAGTGTGCTAGCATTGAATTTATATCACTCACAAATTTTTTCCTATTTTTCTTATATTGCCATGGTCAGTTCCTAACTTTACATACATTTCACATCAAAACTCAATTCATTATGCTTGATTGCAAGCATCTTTTTTCTTTATTATTATTATTATTATTATTACTATTATTATTACTTATCATTTATTCACTTTGTATCCCAGTTGCAGCCCCCTCCCTCATCTCCTCCTGGTCCCACCCACCCTGTCTTACCAAAACACAGACCCTATCAACTACTCCACTGATAGACAAAGTCCTCCTCCCCTACTATCTGACCCTAGGCTATCAGGTGTCATCTGATACTGCCTGAATCCTCTTTCTCTGTGGGCTGGCTAGGTTGCCATTTCTCCACCAGGGAGAAATGACCAAAGAGCAGGCAACCAAGTTCATGTCAGAGACTATCTCTATTAGTGGACTGGGGGACAGGGATAGGGAAGGAAGAGAGAGAGGGACAGGGAGGACTTGAGAGAAGTGGCTACTACAGGGATAGAAAGTGAATAAATTGTAAAAAAAAAAAAAAAAAAAGAAGAAAAGAAAAAAAGAAGAGTTACAAACCAGATTGGACATTGATATCACCCCATAAGAAATATTTGAACTTTTTAGGTAAACAGAAAAAATTAAATTAAGAAATAAAAGTTAACTTAATGTATTCTGTAGGATGGTACTGTTGTTCCATGAGGCTGCACTGAAGACACATGATCATTTAGAATAGTCATTTCCCAATGAAATCACCAAGTGTAGGTTGAGGTTGAGTCTTACTGAATGGGCAATACAGATATATTACTTGTTGATGTTTTCTCTTAACTCAGCGCAAATATTGAATAATAACCATAAAAATCTTATAAAACATGAGCTATGCCATTTAATTCTTGTCAAAAGGATCATAGGTCTGGAATCAATGTCATTTATAAATGGAGCAGAAGTCAGTCAGTCACTACCATCAAAGACTTTGTTCTTCTGCTAATCAGCCCTGTCGTTTTAATTCTAATTGTCTGGCCACAGAGAACTCACAGTAAAACAAAGCCCTGGGAACCAGGAATGCTAATGTAATTTTAATATTGGCAATAGCATAAATAAATGAGTAAATAAAACTATTATTGAACACTAGAAAAAGAAAAAAAAAGAAAAAAATGCTCATGTTTAGACCATTCAAACATCTACTGTCCTTGTAGTCAATCTCTCTGTGTAATTCTTTAATTTCTACCAAAAGATCAAGATTCAAGGAATAACATATTACCAAAGGAAAAAAAATGAAATCAACAAACTAAGAAACTAATACCATTTCTTCTTCTTTTACTTATTTTTATTGTGGTATCTTAGTGGAAAAGTAAGATGGAAACTTAGTTGGAACTTAGATGAAAAACTGTACCTGTTTATGTTAGGTAATAACTCAGCTATATAATCAACTGAAAACACCAGGTATTGTAAAAGGAAATGTTATAAATCAAATTCAACCAAAAACTGGAAAGAGAAAGAAACAGAGAAGTTATAATCATTATGATATATTTCTACTTGTATTGAGAGATGAAAATACTTGATACATGCATACTTCTTTAATCCTACACAGCTTCCCTTTTCATGTAAATTTACACACAGAGATAAACTCATAATTTATACTTTTCTGATGTAAATATATTCATTGTACAAATTCCTTAGTAAATCCTTGACCTAAGTTGTGAAAAACATTGATTTCAGATGGAAATACTCACAGAAACTTCTCTTTCATGTGTATTAATAAATGATTGGTTTTTGCTCCCCAGAGAAACAGCCTTTGTCACTGTCTTTCATAAAAGAACATGGATACATTGGGAGTCAATGCTGAAATTGTTTATTCTCTTTAGAAGCTAATTATGTCCAGACTTCAAACAACTTATGCAGAATGCTTTCTAAAATCTGCAGAAAATTATTATTCATATTTATCTTTCTGAATTACAAATTTATATGTTCCTTTATTAAATATACCAGAGTGGTAAAAGTACAAAAAGGGGCAGTATTAATTAATGAAATATGCTTTGGGGTGTTGGCTTCTTTGGCAAAGAGAACAGATTCCTGAGAGAAATATTTGGCAATCAATAATTCCAACTATGTAATGAATCTGATAAACTAAAAAATATACTAGTCAATCATAACACTTTCCAGTGTCAAAACATCACATAGTTAGTGTAACTATGTTAAATATGTTATGTTATTAATAAGCTTAAAGGAAAGAGAAAGGAAGCTAGAGCAAACAGAAGACATCCTTTGAGACAAGCTTTCAATAGATCTACAGCACGTTTTAGGGAGTTGATGCATCCAAGTTTGAAGTCAGAATCTGTAAAACAGAGATGGAAAGTGCTTCTCCCCAAGGAAAAGTAGTCAATACCCAGTTATGACTTAAATTCCTGTTTGTGAGGTATCCCAGAAGCTGAAAAACACACATGGTATATATTCATTTATAAGTAGATATTAGACATGAAATACAGGATAAACATACTAAAAAATGTACACCTAAAGAAGCTAAGCAAGAAGGAGAACCATGGGTAAGATGATCAATCCTCATTCAAAAGGGCAATCAGGATGGATATTGGAAGAGGGAGAAAACAGCTAACAGAACAGGAGCTTACCACAAAGGGCTTCTGAAAGACTCCTTCCAGCAGGGTATCAAAACAGATGCTCAGACTCATAGACAAAATATGGTCATAGTGTAGGGAATATTATGAAGGAAGGGAGAGAGAGAAAGATCCAGAGGAGACAGGAGCTCAACAAGGAGAGCAACAGAACCAAAAAATCAGGGCAAAGGGATCATTTCTGAGAAAGATATTCCAACCAAGGACCTTGCATAGAGATAACCTAGAATCCCTGAACAGATATAGCCCATGGCAGCTCATTCTCCAAATGGTTTCCCTAGTAATGGGAACATGGTCTGTCTCTGACATGAACTCAGTAACTGGCTCTTTGATAACCTCTCCCTGGGGGGTGAGGTGGGAAGAGGTGCAGCCTTACCAGGCCACAGAGGAAGTCAATGCAACCACTTCTAATGAGACCTGATAGGCTAGGTCAGAGGGAAGGGGAGGAGGACCTCCCCTATCAGTGGACTTGGGGAGGGGCATGGGAGGAGATGAAAGAGAGAGGGTGGGGTTGGGAGGGGATAAGGAAAGGGGCTACAGCTGGGGCATAAAGTGAATAAACTGTAATTAATATAAAAATAAATAAAATTTTAAAAAGTAAATAAATAACACTTACATAAGCTACCATAACATACCATTACTTTATTGCTAAGTTCTACCCTGAGAAATGCATGAAAATTCCTGATAAAAAAAATTAAATGTCACTTCAGAGTGTGCTAGGAAGAAATAAACCATAAGGACAGTTTAGTATAAAATGTTGGAAATAATATTTATTTGTGAACTTTCATTAATAAAAAAATGACAAAGAACAGACGGTCTATGTTAGAAAATCAGTTGAGATATTGTTGCCTGAAGCCATATACAAGCTAATGAACACCCAAAGCAGAGAGAGAATCCAACTTCATAAATATATTTAATAAACTTTACTTAATCTACTTACTGAAAAAATTATATTGTTAATATTACTGCTTTTGTTGTCAAATTATTATAAAATTTTATTTCCATGCTTTAATTGGGTTTTCTCAATATAATATGGTTTATAAAGAAATAAAGCATGGTTATAAAAGAGTGTAGTTGTATGTGTTATCTATAACAAATGTTAAAATCCTGCAGAAATCATCTTTGTTAAATTATTTGATCTTCTTAATCAAGCAGTTTAACAAATTTCCCAAGAGAAATCAATGTTGTCTAATTTTACATTTCCAATACTGAGTAAAATGCCTCATTCGCTAGTAAGCATTACGATAATGCAAAAGGACAAAAGACACCATTTTATGCAATATGTATTAAATAAATAAATATGTATTAAATAAATAAATAAAGGCATGTTGGAAGATAATTATTCACTTATTAGCACACTCTCTCTTTCTTTTTCTCTCTTTCTCCCTGTTTGTATATGTATTCCTTTTAGGAAAATAATATATTTGAAAATTAGAAAACAAATGGAGTGTTTCAGAAGGTTATTAGAGAGATAAAGAAAAGGCTGTGCATACTGGTTAACAGGAATCTTGAAAGGATATAAGGTTTATATTACAGAGATTCAGTGATAGTATGTTTAAATATTCAATTTATATAGTACTCATAGGTAAAGCTCAGAGTGGTAACTGGACATGGGCAAAGAGAAATCTAGAGGAGTTTGACTCCCTTATGGTTTTGACCCAAGCATTTTAATTGGGTAAGAAATAACTTTATGTACCCATCAACAGAGAAAGCAAAGTTGGTGTTATGAGGGTGGGTGTTTCTGAAACATACCTAATGACCAAATAGTTAAGCAGAGGATACAGTGACTTAAAAATATTTCCAAGGTTTTGGTAAAAATAAAATATTGGTTTCTAGATACTTTAAGAAGGAAGAAACAGAGTAATGATTAAACAGCATTTTAACTTAGAAAACTAGTTTTGAAAATTTTTCCATTTCTCTCTCTCTCTTTTGAAAGAGTAACTAAGGCAGCAATCTACATGTGAGATAAAATTAGAATTAAGCAGATGGGAATTATGGAAATGTGCACTAATGGCTTGGGAAAGAGGCACTTTCAGGGTGACAGCAGAGTGTGCCTGCAGAATGGGTCCCGTCTCAACTGACTGCAGAGAAGCTCAGAAACCTAAAAGCATGGTGTGGGTAGAATTAAAAGCATAATAAAGTGGAGAGGAAGTGAAAGAAGAATTGTTAGTCTGTTCAAAGGTTCCATATTTGAAAACAAAAATGAAGGTTTAGGTAAGTTCTCAAGTGATAGTTGTATCAGATTTCTGAAATGAATATAGAAGCCACACAGATCTTAATGGAAATAACGCAGTTAAGACTAGCTTATGACTTCCCTGAGCTTCTTCTTTTTCAGAAAAGGTAGTTAATACCTCTTATTTTAACAGAGGTGGGATTTAAAGACTCACGTTATGGTAACAAAAGCCTACAGACGTCACACATTGCTGCTCTGTGGCTATCATGATACTGACAACATGTCTCAATCTCTTGGCTTATTAGAGTGGATCATGCTTCAGGAGAAAAGAGAGATGCAATACTGTGAAGGTATTAAAAAAAAACCTCTATAAATGCATACATGCATTAATACATCACTATAGTTCATAAATGGCTACAGCATTTATGTTTCAAGTATCAGTTAAAATTCATTTTATTAAAATATTATTCATTTAAACATTATTTTATTTTTAAGCAATTACATCATTTTCCCTTCTCTTTTCTCCTTCCAAACCTTTCCAAATAACCTTCTTTGTTTTCTTTCAAATTTATGATCTCTTTTTAAAAAATTAATTGTTGCTACAGGTCTATATCTATATGATATATAGATATAAATGCTCATACATAAATATTTTTCTTAATACATAAGCAAAACCAGCTCATCTGGATGATGTTATTTATATGTATATTTTCAAGGCTGATTATTTAATAGTCTATAGCCACTTGGGGTGTTCTTCCCTGGGTAATGCTATTTCTCCTGTTCTCATTATTTCTTAGTTGACTATAATATTGTGTGTGTGTGTGTGTGTGTGTGTGTGTGTAGAGTTGAGGTTTTGTGTTCTTATAATGCAAATATAATCATCGTATTATTGGCACAAATATATTTTATATATAAATAAGCATGAAAATAAACTCAAATAATCAACCAAAACTCTCCTAGACATTTCAAAACTAAAATTAAGTGATAAAAATAATTGCATTTAAAATTTCTCCTCTTATTTGCTTTTTTTCTCCTTTGTATTTTCTAACTACAAACAATTTTCTTCAATTCTCTCTGACTTTATCCTGACCTATCACTCTCTTCCTAAAACTGTGTCACTTCAAAGTCCCATTAGCTATTTATTTGCATTACCATGGCAGTTGGGTAGAGAATTGCATCTTTTTAAACATTTATTTTATTTTTTTAAGTTCTTATTATTTTATTTTTCTTTTTAGTTACATTTTGTTAACTCTGTGTCCCAGCTGTATCCCACTCCCTCATTCCCTCCCCAACCCCACACTCCCTCCCTGGTCTCCTCCCTGCTCCTTTCCAAGTCCACTGATAGGGGAGGACCTCCTCCCCTTTCATTTGACCCTGTTTTATCAGGTATCTTCAAGGCTGCCTGTAGAGTCTTCCTCTGTGGCCTAACAGGACTACTCCTCCCCTTGGGGGTGGGGGGGAGTCAAGGAGCCTGACCTTGAGATCCTGTTAGAAATAGTCCTCGTTCCCCTTACTTTGGAAAACTACTTGGTTACTGAGCTACCACGGGCCACATCCGAGCAGAAGTTCTAGGTTATATCCATAGATGGTCCTTGGGTATAACATATCAAATTTTCAGTCTGAAATAAAACTTTATAAGAAGCAAAGTATATAATTGAGCTAATAAAGTAATCACTATACCAATATCAAATGCATATCTCGGCAACAATGAAAATCTATATTCAGTTTTACTCACTATAGAATTTGCTGAAATACTCACTTTCAGAGTAATGCCAAATAAGTATAATTAAGACTTAAGGGTGATTTATTTCCTATATGAAAAGACAACATGTGAGCAATAGAATGACACTTATCATTAGCCTGAGAGAGACAAAATGTTATATGCCCTCTCTTATTATTCTTTTCATCCTACTGTAGATTTACAAATTGCGATTTCAAAATTCTATTGCATTTCATGTAAAATTTTAATATTATGATATACTTGCATGTAATGTCATAATCCTTTTCAGTCTTTTTAAAGCAAATTTTACGTTAGTGTATGCACAGAGAGGAAATGTTTACATAAATGTGATAAACCAAAGCATGTTTACATGGTAATCATTTGTTTATGCTGAAAATATTCAAAGTCTACCTTTTGAAGCATAGAGTAATTTATAATCATCTATTGCCATCCATCCATTCAATAGGACAGTGGAATATCTGACACTCATCTCACAGTAACTGATTCTCCAATAATAAACTATCTTTTACTCCATCACTCCCTTCTCCACCTAGCTGTTATAAACAGCAATCTATTCATATTCCATGAGATCAATTTGTTTAGATTTTAGAAGTGTGATCACGTGGTTTTTTAAATCATTCTACAGCTAGTCTATCTGGCTGAGATAATAATCTTTAGTTCTACCCATTCAGACACAAATATATATGCCATATGTTTACATCTGTCAGTTGGATTTCCTTTACTTTTTTGTTTTCCTGAATACTGATACCTTTGACTTAGTGTAGAAGACATAAAAAAATCCTGTTATTCTGATTTATGTAGAAAGATACTGTGGCACAGTGCTTGCCAAAATTAAATACACTGATGCCATGGTCACCTGCCTGAAACTAGCAGAACTCATGTTTTCCTTGCCTCAGATTTCTTCCTTGTTGTGTTCAAAGGGCACCACATTTCCGGCAGCTTCAGGTTTTCAATGTGCTGTTGTGCCACTTATTACACCTTCCTTATGAACATCAACAACCTAAACCCATCCTCCCTGGTGTTTTGTATTGGGTTTATATCATTTTCTCACTATAGTTCTCAAAACTAACACAAGGGTAGCAAAACTGATGGATATTTCTCCAGGAAATTGCTGAAACACTAGCATTTCTGTATGTAAAATCTAAACAAGACTGCTGTCTACTGCTTTCTTTTCTTGATGATTATTTGCTTTGTGACATTTGATAAAAATCACTGGTCTCCTGCATAATTCTTTTTCATATTCCATATGAAAAAGACACAAGTTAGACAAAGGCAAAAAAGGACGTTTTTTTCCATACATCTTTAATGCAACAAATATATTTTTATATGTAAGAAACCATTGACTATACCTATTAAAATGCAATGTTCTCACCTTTTTGGTGCATCCTGAACCTTAAGGAATTAAAATGTTTAAATGAAAATAAGTTTATAACTCATCATAAAATACATTGTAGAATATAAGTATCATATAATTGATGTGAAAGAGGCAGTTATGAAATTTTATTTCACATTCATATATTATTTACACTGTTACCAGAAAGTGACAAGGGAAATGAAAGTCTATCAAATATTTGTTAATATATATGTTCTAATAATCATTATAAATTCTAATTTAATTAGCAATAGTCTCAGAACATTATAAAATTTTATTTTATGCTACATTTTGTGCTTCATATATTCATGTATATTAATCCTTTATAATAATTTGAGACATTCAACATGATAAACACTCTCCCTAAAGTTTTTTGTTTTGCTTTCTTTTCATACATAATCAGCTATTTTAATCTTCTGATTAAGCAAGCTACAAATTGTTTTATTTTAGTATAATGCCAGAAAAAATACATTTGAACATTCATATATATTTTCAAACATGTTGATTTTGGAATAGTTATAATTTCCTTCTTAATTTTTATTTATTTTTCATACTAATTACAGTTTATTCACTTTGTATCCCAGCTGTAGCCCCCTCCCTCATTCCCTCTCAATCCCATCCTTCCTCCCTCATCTTCTTCCATGCCCCTTCCAAGTACACTGATAAGGGAAATCCCCTTCCATCTGATCCTAGCCTATCAGGACTCATCAGGACTGGCTGCATTGTCTTCCTGTGTGTCCTGGCAAGACTGCTCCCCTCTCAGGGGGAGGTGATCAAAGAGCCAACCACTGAGTTCATGTCAGAGACAGTCCCTATTCCCATTACTAGGGAACCCATTTGGAGACTGAGCTGCCATGGCATACATTTGTGCAGGGGTTCTAGATTATCTCCATGCCTGGTCCTTGGTTGGATTATCAGTCTCAGAAAAGACCCCTGGGCCCAGATTTCTTGGTTGTGTTGCTCTACTTGTATTTGTTTCTATTTTATTTGTTTGTTTCACAGTAGACAAATGGTAACTGCCAGTTTCTTGAATCTTTAAAAATATTTGTTAGAGTTTTAAATGTCACATTACATATCTTTTCCATAAAGGATATTACGTTGACTAGGTACTTTATGAATGCTCAAATTGGTGAATAAATTATGTGAGGAATCAATAAATTTTCTCTATAAAATCCTTTTAAAAAATTATGCATCAAGTAATCATCTTGGATTTCACAGAGACAAATATGGTCATTAGCAAATGATACTGAAACTTTAGATCTTTTGTGGCGCATTTACTGGGATACTTGAAATATGCTGGTCATGAAAATAAGCTGGTAACTTACTTTTCTTATATAAGTGTGCAATTTAGTATGACATTCACTACTGCTGAACAGCTGTAAATTACCCTGACAGAACATGTTTCTAACCAAACATTCTTAAAAAATATCAGGTATTTTACTAGTCTTTTTCTTGCTTGCTTGCTTGCTTGTTTGCTTTCTTCATTTATTTTTCTTTCTTTCTTCTCTTCTTATCATTCATTCATTCATTCATTCATTCATTCATGCATTTTTTTTGAGAAGGTCTCACTATGTGGCTCTAACATTCCTGGAATTCACTATGGAGGCCAGCTTGGCCTCAGACACACAGAGATCCACCTGTCTCTGCCTCCCAAGTGCAGGGATTAAAGTCATGCATAACTAGCATATCTTTTTATTTTCAATAATTAAATTTGAAGAACAATATTTTTCTTCAATGAATAAAACTAGTCATCCACCTTGAATTATTTTTCTATGACTTCTGCAGTAACCAAATTAAATTTGAAATAAGCTAAGTATCCCATGACTACATTATGTCATTGTTTCACAATAAGCACTGAATATCCATGTATGTGTGTACATAATAAAAATTTATAAGAGCATTTTATAGGAACAATTTTTATATGCATATGTGTGTGTATCATCTATGTATCTACAATATATCTGGCATCAGATCATCTAATCTTATTAATATAAAATGAGTAAGCATTTTAAATTCCCTATGATGCTTAATAACTTGTTAAAACATTTTTCTTCTCATGTTTCCATTTTTTAAAAATTGAAAATTGGTTACTTTCTCGTACTGTACTCCTCCCAGATCCTCCAACCTCTCCTTCTCACCAGATCTACAGCTCCTCCATTTCTTCTTCAGAAAAGTGTAGACAAAGGAAGTAATCAAACAGGACAAAACAAGATAAATAAGACAAGGTGAAAACCCTCCTATATGAGCTGAACAAGAAAACCGGAAAGGAGGAAAATAGAATCAAGAGCAGGCAAAAGAGTCAGAGACACACGTGATGCCAGTATTAGGATTCTCACAAAAATATTAAGTTAACAGCTATACCATATCCCAGAGAATCTAATACAAGCCCACTCAGATCCTGTTTTCTGTTTCAGTCTCTGTGAGCCCCTGTGAGAAATCTGCTTAGATGATTTTGGTCTAAGTTTTTCTGGTGTCCTCTATCCCCTCTGACTCATGTATTCTTTCCTCTCCCTTGGTCCTCATAGCTCCCCAGTCTACAGAAGAGGGACCTGGTGGATACTACTATTTAGGGTTTCTCTTTGAATAATGTTTGCCTGTGTGTCTCTGAACCTGCTGTATTTGGTTAACTTTCTCTAAAGCGATGTTGTGAAAATTTCCATTTCATAAAATTTTTAATTTTTTCTGAATATGTCATAATTTTATACTATTCTATTTCCCTCTGATGATTACTATAATGAGAATGATAATATAAATTGGAAAGCTAATTTTCAGAGTAGATAGTAAAATATAATTATTTTTTCTAATTTTAATTTTAATATTTTTATTTTTTAAAATTCTTTATTAATTACACTTTATTCACTTTGTATCACCTCTGTGGTTCCCTCCCTCCTCCCATACCAATCCCTCTCTTCCTCCACCCTCTGTATGCATGTCCCTCCCCAAGTCCAATGATAAGAGAGGTCTTCTTTTCCTTCTTTCTGACCCTAGTGAATTACTCTCATCTGGAGTGGCTGCATTGTCTTCTGTGGCCTGGTAATGCTGCTTCCCCTGCAGGGGGAGGTAATAAAAGAGCAGGCCAATCAGTTCATGTCAGAGACAGCCCCTGTTTCTATTACAATGGAACCCACTTGGATATTAAACTGCCATGGGCTACATCTGTGCAGGGGTCTTAGGTTATCTCCATGCATAATCCTTGGTTGGAGTATCAGTCTCAGGAAGAACCCTGTGCTCAGATTTTTTTGGTTCTGTTGCCTCCTTGTGGAGTTCCTGTCCTCTCCAGATCTTACTGTTTCCCACTTCTTACATAAGATTCCCTGCACTCTGCCCAAAGGTTGCCCATAAGACTCAACATCTGCAATGATAGTCTGCAGGGCAAAGCCTTTCAGAGGTCCTCTGTGTCAGGCTCCTGACTTGTTCCCTCTTTTCTCTTTCTTCTGATGTCCATCTTTTTTGCCTTTCTGGATAGGAATTGAGCATTTTAGCAAGAGTTCTAACTCTTGATTAGTTTATTTAGGTGTACAGATTTTAATAGGTTTATCCTATATTATATGTCTATATGAGTGAGTATAAATCATGTGCATCTTTCTGCTTCTGGGAAAGCTCACTCAGGATGATCTTTTCCAGTTCCAATCATTTACCTGCAAATTTCATGATTTCCTTTTATTGCTGAGTAATATTCCATTGTGTAGATGTACCACAATTTGTGCATCCATTCCTCCACTGAGGGGCATCTGGGCTGTTTCCAGCTTCTGGCTATTACAAATAAGTCTGCTACAAACATGGTTGAGCAAATGTCCTTATTGTGTACTTGAGACTCTCTTGGGTATATGCCTAAGAGTGGTATAGCTGGATCTTGAGGAAGAGTTATTCCTTGTTGTCTGAGAAAGGGCCAGATTGCTTTCCAGAGTGGTTGTACAAGTTTCCATTCCCACCAGCAGTTGAGGAGGGTTCCCCTTTTTCCACAACCTCTCTAGCATGTGTTGTCTCTTGAGTTTTTGATCTTAGCCATTCTGATGGATGTAAGGTGAAATCTTAGGGTCGTTTTGATTTGCATTTCCCTGATGGCTAATGAGGTTGAGCATTTCTTTAAGTGTTTCTGTGCCATTCGATAATCGTCTATTGAGAGTTCTCTGTTTAGCTCTGTATACCATTTTTTAATTGGATTACTTGATTTTTTGCTGTTTAACTTCTTTAGTTCTTCATATATGCTGGATATTAATCCTCTGTCAGATATTGGGTTGGTGAAGATCCTTTCCCAATCTTTAGGCTGTCGTTTTGTTCTGATGACAGTGTCCTTTGCTTTTCAGAAGCTTTTCAGTTTCTTGAGGTCCCATTTATTGATTGTTGCTCTTAGAGCCTGTGCTGTTGGTGTTCTGTTCAGGAAGTTGTCTCCTTTGCGAATGAGTTCAAGGCTCTTCTCTACTTTTCCTTCTAAGTGGTTTAGTGTGTCTGGTTTTATTTTGAGGTCTTTGATCCACTTGGACATTAGTTTTGTGCAGGGTGATAGGTATGAATCTATTTTCGTTTTTCTACATGTAGACATCCAGTTAGACCAGTTCCATTTGTTGAAGATGCTGTCTTTTTTCCATTGAATGGTTTTGGCATCTTTGTCAAAAATCAGGTGTCCATGAGTGTGTGGATTTATTTCAGAGTATTCTATTTGATTCCATTGATCCACCAGTCTATTTCTATGTCAGTACCATGCAGTTTTTAGTATTGCTGCTCTATAGTAAAGCTTGAGATCAGGGATGGAGATACCTCCTGAAGATCTTTTATTGTAGAGAATTGTTTTAGCAATTCTGGGTTTCTTGTTGTTCCATATGAAGGGGAGAGTTTAAGATCTTTAAAGAATTGTGTTGGTATTTTGATGGGAATTGCATTGAATCTGTAGATTGATTTTGGTAGGATGGCCATTTTTACTATATTAATGCTGTTAAGCCATGAGCATGGGAGATATTTCAATCTTCTGATATATTCTTCTAATTCTTTCTTCAGAGACTGGAAATTTTTTTCATACAAGTCTTTGACTTGCTTGTTTAGGTTCACATCAAGTTATTTTATATCCTTTATGGTTATTGGGAAGGGTGTTGTTTTCCTCATTTCTTTCTAGGCCCTTTGTCTTTGGTATACAGGAGGGCTACTGATTTTTTTTGATTTAATTTTGTATTCAACCACTTTGTTGAGGGTGTTAATCAGGTGTAGGAGTTTCCTGGTAGAATTTTTGGGGTCGCTCATGTATACTATGATGGTATCATCTGCAAATAGTGACACTTTGATCTCTTCCTTTGCGATTTGTATCCCCTTGATCTCCTTTAGTTGTCTTATTGCTCTGGCTAGGACTTCAAGTACTATGTTGAAGAGATATGGAGAGAATGTGTAGCCTTGCCTTGTTCCTGATTTCTGTGGGAATGATTTAAGTTTCTCTCCATTGAGTTTGATATTGGCTATAGGCTTGCTGTATATTGCCTTTACTATGTTCATGGATGTGCCTTGTATAACTGATCTCTCCAAGACTTTAAACATGAATGGATGTTAGATTTTTTCAAATGCCTTTTCAGCATCTAAGGAGATGATCATGTGGTTTTTCTCATTCAGTTTGTTTATGTGGTGGATCACATTGATGGAATTCCATATATTGAATTACCCTGCATGCCTGAGATGAAGCCTACTTGGTCATAGTGGATGATATCTTTGATGTGTTCTTGGATTCTGTTTGCAAGTATTTTGTTGAGTATTTTTACATTGATGTTAATGAGAGAAATTGGCCTGAAATTCTCTTTTTTTGTTGGGTCTTTGTGAGGTTTAGGTACCAAGATGACTGTGGCTTCATAGGATTAATTTGGTAGTGTTCCTTCTGTTTCTATCTTGTGGAATAATTTGAAGAGTATTGGTGTTAGCTCTTCTTTGAAGGTCTGGTAGAATTTTGCTCTGAAACCATCTGGCCCTGGGGTTTTTTTGCATGGGAAACTTTCAATTACTGCTTCTATTTCCTTAGGGGATATAGGACTATTTAACTGGTTTACCTGGCCTTGATTCAGCTTTGGCATGTAGATTCATTCAAGAAAATTATCCATTTCATTTAGATTTTCAAATTTTGTGGCTTATAGACTTTGGATGTAAGACCTAATTATTGTTTGCATTTCTTCAGTATCTGTGGTTATGTCCTCCTTTTCATTGCTGATTTTTTTGATTTGGGTGGTGTCTCTCTGCCTTTTACTTAGTTTAGTATGGGTTTGTCTATCTTGTTGATTTTCTCAAAGAACCAGCTCTTGGTTTCATTGATTCTTTGATTTGTTTAATTTGTTTCTAATTTATTGATTTCAGCCCTGAGTTTGATTATTTCCAGCCATCTACTCCTCTTTGGTGTGTCTACTCCTCTTTGGTGTGTCTGCTTCTTCTTTTTTTTTTCCTAGAAAAAAAGATGAGATGTTTGTATGAGATGTTTGTATGAGATATTGTATGAGATGTTTCGAATTTCTTCTTGAAGGTCCTTAGTGCTATGTACTTTCCTCTTAGCACTGCTTTCACTGTGTCCCACAAGTTTGGGTATGTTGTGTCTTCATTTTTATCGAATTCTAGGAAGACTTTAATTTCTTTCTTTATTTCTTCTCTGACCCAGCTGTCATTTAGTAGCCAGTTGTTCATTTTCCATATGTGTGTAGGCCTTTTGCTATTTTTGTCATTGAGGTCCAGCTTTAGTCCATGGTGATCAGATAGGATACAAGGGATTATTTTAACCTTCTTGTATCTGTTGAGTCTTGCTTTGTGACCAACCAAATGGTCTATTTTGGAGAAGGTTCCATTAGGTGGTGAGAAGAAGCTAAATTCTTTTGTGTTTCTGTGAAAGGTTCTGTAGATGTCTGTGAGGTTCATTTGGTTCATGACCTCTGTCAGAGTTATTGTTTCTTTAATTTCTGTATTGTTGACTGGTCCTTTATTGAGAGTGGAGTGTTGAAGCCTCCCACTATTAATGTGTTGGGGTCTATGTGTGCTTTAAGTTTTATTAAAGTTCCTGTTTTTCCTTCAATTCCTTCAGCTCTTTGTTTGAACATTACTCTGTTTTTTTTATTTCTTTCAGTGATTTAACCATTTCCCCTCTGAATGCCACATACTGTTTAGCTGCATCTTCCTGTATTTCTTTACAGATGACCATAATCTATTTTATTATATCTTCCCCTAATTCTTACAAGTTTTATTTAATTCCTCCATTAACATCTTTATAAGCATAGATGTAAGGTCATCTTCTTGAATTTCACTTATGTTAGGGTGTCCAGGGCTACTTTCCCCTGGATAACTGGATTCTGGGGATGCCATATTGCTTTGCCTTTTGTTGGTTGTGCTTTTTTGCTGGCCTCTACCCATCTCTCTTTTTCAGCTGTTGTCTGTTTATTTCTGGTGCCTGCTGGTTCCTGGGGTGGGGAGAATCCACTTGTCTTCTGAATTCCCTGAAGCTCTCCTCTGCTTTTTGGGTGTGGTCAAATGAATGGTTGTGTTTCTCAGGAATTGTCACAGTTCAAATCATGTGTTTAGACCTGTGTGGTAACTGTGGTGTTCAGGAAAGCTCTCCTCTCATCAGGAGAGGTCCTGGTGATGGCTGCCCTGCTGCTGGGTTTCTTGCTCTGAATTTAGTGAGCAGCAGCTGTTGCTCTTAAGGTATAATTGTTGGGTGCAGCCCTCTTGAAGAACCAGGGATTCCCACAGTTTTGTCAGTTTAGCTAGGAATAACTGGTTGATCCTTGGATCACTATCTGAGAGCTGCTATAATGGCTCTCTGGCTTTTATAGGTCTGAGGATGCAGCTGTGTGCCCTGGTGCCCTAGCGGTATACTCAATAATGGCAGGTAAGCACATTGCTCATTCCTGCAGTAAAAGGCTAGAGCCTAGAGTCTTTGTGTATCCAGAAAGTCTTTTGGAGCTGGGTGTCCTGAGCATTGCACCTGATGACACACATCCCCCCCTGCTGTGGGGTTTCCTCCTGACAGAGACACCTAGTCTTTGCTTTGGGGACAGCCTTTTTGTCTCTGATGGCAAGTACAACCTGCAGGCACAGATTTATATGGCTTCGCCTTCCTGCCTTTCTGGGGATTGGGTGCCTGGACATCTGCTGAAACTGGGTAATTTTTCTCGAGACCTTTTTGGGGTGGTGGTATCAGCTGAGTGCTCTAGGATAAGACCAGCCTTTCCCCTCCCTGTGGGTTTGTACCCGACAGAAAAACTTAGTCTCTGGTGCCCTGGGCAAGCAGTCAGGCGGCGCACAGGCAAGACTCTGTGCTGGTGCCTGGGTCCCTGGCTCTGGCTCTGGGCTGGCTCCTGGGCACCTTCGGAACCCTGAGTCTTTTCCAGGGAATATCTGGGTGACCTAAGGTCGGTCCCAATCGTTTCCTGCACCGTGGGGTTATCTCTTGACTGGAAATCCTAGTCTCTGATGTTGTGGTGCCCACAGTTCAGTCTGGGAGAGTGATCAGAGCATGCTGGCCTGTGGCTCTGGCCTGGAGACCAATGGTCTGGTGGAACGAGGATCTCCTCTGAGATTTAGCTGGGTGAGTTAAAGCTGATTGAATTCCCCACCGTAGGGTATCCTCTCACCTGGGAAACACAATCACTTGTGTTTTAGGGCCGTGATTTCTGACTGCTGGTCACTGTGCCGATCCTGCTGTGCTGCTGGTCAGAACGAGAGTGAGTCATCCTGGCGCCGCCATCTTGCCGAATCTAATATTTATTTTTAATTCACAATTTATTCATTATTTATCTCAATTGAAGCTCCCTCCCTCAATTTCACCCATTCCCCCCTTTCCTCCCTTTCCCCTCATCCACTTCCCCTACATCTCTCACTTTCCGAAAGCACATGTCCTAGTCCTTTTTCAAAGGGGTGATGTAAAACATGTTGTTGATTTTTTTTTTTTTTTGCACTATTTGAAATCCTGTTTTCTTCACAGGTGCTTTAAACCTTGATTCTGCCACAGATTCTTCTTTTTCCTCTTCAGTATTTTATCTAATACCGACAGTCAATGAATTTTCCCATTATGTGATAGGTAAAATGACCATTATGTTACAGGTAAAATAATCAACTCTTAGTCCTTAAAAAAAAAAAAAGTTTCATTTTACAATTATAATGAAAAGAGACATGAGAGAAGTTTATATTTAAATTTATCGTAACTCAAAGGTTTCTTAGCAAACCTTAACCAGACCTTATAAAATATTTATTTAAAGAGCTATTAGCACTGTACACATTTGGCCAAGAGTGATCTGGGAAAAATGATTACTCATTGAAGCTCATAAGCACTTACTACTGTGGATCACTATGGTCTGCATTGATAAAAGTCAGCGGTCTAATAGAATGGACCATACTGATGTGCCTGGAGGATGGGACATTTCTAAGACTCTAAAGTAGAAACCACTCAGTATTGATACTTTCATTTTTGTGAGGTTGTGCAGACACATTGGCTATTATCTTTCATGATAATAGATTTAATTGCTCTATCACAACATTCCTTCAATGCTGCTGCCATGTTTGCTGAGGACCTTTTCTTTGTATCAGTTATATATTGAATTCTATTATTGACTAGAACATTGAGTTTATTATGGATTTTCTGTATATCATGTATTGTAATTCCATCATATCCAATGTCTTTATCATTAATATACTACCCCTTGGGTATGGCTCTCATCAGCCTTTATATCTCTAGTGGTAGCCCCTTTACTCCTATGTTGTTTTCCTCCCTCTGCCTGAATAGCACACACAAGACAAAACGTTAATATAACCCCTTTTGGAGGAAGGGAGGGAGTGGGAAGGGAGGTGGGGAACTAGAGGGAGGATAGAAAGTAAATAAAGTGTAATTAAAAAGAAAAAAACACAAAAAATATAACCCCTTTTACACCTGAACACAATTATGTTGTTTAATCCACATTCCTGCTAACCAAATAGATGTTATCTTTAATGTAGGTAGATAAAGGTACACACACACACACACACACACACACACAAACAGAGAGAGGCAGAGACAAAGAGTGAGTGAGAAAGAGAGAGGGAGAGAAGACACTAAATCTGGAGGCCATGTAAGTAAATTCTGAAATTATACAAGTGTTATTAGTTTTTCGTAAGGAGTATAAGACTTGTGTTATAAAATGAACCACATGGTAATTTTCTTTCATTGTTTGGGGAGCTAACATGCTGACTTTTACTGTGTCTGGAATATCAGCCATTATCACCTGTCATTATGGGCTCTTCCTGTCTCTCTTAGCTATTTGTTGTTTTCTTTCTTGCTTCTGACTGGGTAAGAAGGAATTCCAATGCAATTTTTATTTCTATTTTGCCAGATGGCTAGGCACACTGGACACTTTTCAAGTATTTATTTATGTCTTTGTTTCTTCATTTGAAAAGCATCTGCTCAATTAATTAACTTGATAATTACATGTTCTTTTATATTTACAGCTCTTAATATGTTCTACATTTTACCCTCTATAGGCAATTCCCCTCCACAGTTTGTTGGCTAGCACTGTACTTTGCTGATTATTTATTTTGTTATGTGGAAATTTTTTTATTTGAAGCAATCCCACCTATTAGTTATTATTATGGATATTTTAAGCTTTTGATTCCTATTCAAAGAGGCACTGCCTAGGAATAACTCTTAACATGTTTCCCCAATATTTTCTTCTAGTATTTTCAACCATTCAATTCTTTAAACTATTTTGTATTGATATTTTTACACTGTTAGTTATAGGATCTACTTTCCTTCTATGTGGAATATCCACTTTTCCCAGAATCACTTGTTGGAAAGGTTCTTCTAACACAAAATCATGTTTTTGTCATCCTTGTCAAGCCGTCACAAACCAAGGTTTTTCGTAGTTTATTTCTATGTTTTATGTTATTCAGTTGGTATACGGGCCCTATGACCTCTAATAAGAACACTAATACTCTGAGGAAAGAATTTTAAGAAGATGCTTAATATGAAAATAAGTGGTTGTACCAGCTTACATTCCCAACAGCAGTGGAGGAGTGTTCTCCTTTCTTCACAACCTCTCCAGAATGTGTTGACACTTGAGTTCTTCATCTTAGCCATTCTGATGGGTGTAAGGTGAAATCTCAGGGTTGTTTTGATTTGCATCTCCCTGATGGCTAAGGATGTTGAGCATCTCTTTAATTGTTTCTCTGCCATTTGATATTCCTCTACAGAAAATTCTCTCTTTAGATCCATATCCCATTTTTTAATTGGATTACTTGATTTATTGCTTTTTAACTTCTTTAGTTCTTCATATATGTTGGATATCAGCCCTCTGTCAGATATAGGGTTGGTGAGGAGCCTTTCCCAGTCTGTAGGCTGCCATTTTGTTTTGACAAGAGTGTCTTTTGCTTTACAGAAGCTTTTCAGTTTCATGATGTCCCATTTATTGATTGTTGCTGTTAGAGCCTGTGCTGTTGGTGTTCTGTGCAGGAAGTTGTCTCCTGTGCCAATGAGTTCTACGCTCTTCCCCACTTTTTCTTCTAACCTATTAATTTATCTGGTTTTATGTTGAGGTTGTTGATGCACTTGGACTTTAGTTTTGTGCAGGGTGATAAATATGGATCTATTTTCATTTTTCTGCAGTAGACATCCAGTTGGACCAGCACCATTTGTTGAAGATGCTGTATTTTTTTCCATTGAATGGTTTTGGCTTCTTTGTCAAAAATCAAATATTCATAGGTGTATAGGTTTATTTCTGAGTCTTCTATTTGGTTCCATTGATCCTCCTTTCTGTTTCTATGCAAATACCATGCAGTTTTTATTACTATTGCTCTGTAGTACAGCTTGAGATAGGGGATGGAGATACCTCCAGATGATCTGTTGTTGTACAGGATGATTTTGGAGATTCTGGATTTTTTTGTTTCTCTATATGAAGCTGAGAATCTTTCTTTCAAGTTCTGTAATTCTGTTGTTTTCTCAATTAGGAATAGTGCTTCCTCAAGATCCAGCTATACCACTCCTACACATATACCCAAAATTTACTCAAGTAAACATCAAGGACATTTGCTCAACCATGTTTGTAGCAGCTTTATTTGTTAATAGCCAGAACCTCGAAACAACCCAGATGTCCCTCAAGGGAAGAATGGATACAGAAATTGTGGTACTTTTACAAAATGGAATACTACTCAGCAATCAAAAAGGAGGAAATCATGAAATTTGCAGGCAAATGGTGGGATCTAGAAAAGATCATTCTGAGTGAAATATCCCAGAAGGATAAAGACACACATGGTATATACTCACTCATATAGTCCTACACGATATGATAAACATAATGAAATCTATACATCTAAAGAAGAAAAACAAGAAAGAAGACCTGGGCTAAGATGATCAATCCTCACTTAGAGAGTCAAATGGGAAGTTCATTGGATGTAGAGGAAAACAAGTAACAGGGCAGGAGCCTACCACAGAGGGCCCCTGAAAGACTCTACCTAGCAGTGTATCAAAGCAGATATTAAGAATCATAACCAGACCTTCGGGAGAGTGCAGGGAGTCATATGAAAGAAGGGGGCATTTGTATGACATGGAGAGGATAGGAGCTTGACAAGGACCAAATACATCTGGGCACAGGGGTCTTTTCTGAGACTGACACTGCACCAAGGACAATGTATGGACATAACCTAGAATGTCTGCTCGAATGAAGCCTGCGGTAGCTCAGTAACCAATTGGTTTCCCATAGGAAGGGGAACAGGGACTATTTCTGACAGAAACTCAATGGCAGGCTCTTTGGCCTCCCCACCCCCAAGGGAGGAGCAATCCTGCTAGGCCACAGAGGAGGACTTTGCAGCGAGTCCTGAAGATACCTGATAAAACAGGGTCAGATGAAAGGGGAGGAGGTCCTCCCCAATTAGTGGACTTGGAAAGGGGCATGGAGGAGATGACAGAGGGAGGGAAAGTTTGGGAGGGAATGAGGGAGAGAGATACAGCTGGGATACAGAGTTAATAAAAAGTAACTAATAATAATAAAAAAGGATGAAAATAAGTCTACTGTTGAAGGAATGGCAGAAAAATTTCATCAAATTGAACATACTAGCAAAATCAACCTACAGATCAGAAGAAATCACCAGGTTATTACTCTAATAATTAATTCACTGAAACAGGAAACAACATCCTTAAATTTTCATGGCCAAAAGAGATGGTGAATAGCCAAACTATCCTCAGTACGAAGAACTCTGTTATATATATATATAATCATGCCTTTAAAATCCCACTACTCACAGTACTGAGGACAGGTATCCTTTACAGCTTAAAAAAATAAATAGAACAAACAAACCAAAAAACCACATGGTTTTGGTGAGACTCAGAAGAGAATCCTGCTTGTCTTGTAGTGACAAACATTAGTGTAAATGGTTAAAGCAGAACAAAAAAACAGTTCAAGTTTCATTCAGAATAAATCTGCTTAACTTTATTCTTACATGGGAGGATATATGTAAAAGTCAGTCTCCAGGTTTCAGCAACACCTGTATTTTGTTGCTAAAATCAGTAACATAAGAGTAAATCTAAAAAAATTCATATCTTCTGAAATTATAAAGTACACAAAATTCTTAAACATTGCAAGAATTTGTTAAAAATTATTTATATGCATCCTTAAACTGAAGTTAGAGAACACTGATACCATCACTGGAAATTCAGTATGCTAAATCATAACCAACAGCTCTTATATCTTCCCTCTGAACTGAGAGATTAAATTACATCTGTGTTAACATATTGATGGTAAGTATGCACAGAAGATATTTTACTGATGTCAGAGTGTACTTACATTTTATTATTAATATCCTTTCAATTAAGATTGAATAAAATCATTTTGTCCCCTCCATGCTCTGCCAGACACATCCCATAAGTTACTTTCATGAGCCCCACTTCTAAGTATTAGTATTTTCCTTATGTACATATATGTGTATGCATGCATATAGTTTTGTATGTATATGCACAAATTTGTACATATTTGTACAAATGCGCACACACAGTTGAGCTTTTTTGTTGTTTGTGGACTCATGATGGCAACTCTAAATCAGCAATAAATAAACTGCCTCATCCTTAGCTGTCTGTAGTTCTTTGAGATGAGATCCCAATAAAAGTTTTCCATAACTCACTGTTCTTACTGAAATTCCACAGGAAAGAATTGGAAACCTAGCCAGTTTTCCAAGATTGTGAGGTCATTTATCTTAGACAAGAGTCGATTTCTGTCATTTTGCAAGAACAGAATAATTTCTTATGACATTCTAAAGCTTGTCCTTATAACCACAGATAACTGTAGCTACCACCATATCAAAGAAGCCTATCTTTACAACAAAGACAGACCATCAAAGAAAACCATAATTGTGCTCAAAATAGTTGTCTGAGCCCTATCAGATATATCCACATCACAGCCCCACCACTGGGGCTCATGGAATAGCATGGAAGGCAGAGCAAAAGAATAGAGGGGAATACTATGAAATCTGTTGTTAAATAAAATATTTTTATAATTTTCCATGTATTACACCTCAGTGAATCAATCACAGAGTTATTATTTTAAGCATATAGTTTTAAGAAAAAATATATAGTACTTTAGACATAAACATAGCATATTTTCTATTTTTTCCTTTGTCCTTCATCATGTTTTATGGAAAGTAATCAAAATAAGTATCTTCTAACAAAACCATAAATGCAAAAAAATAAAAAAGTCTCTTCAGTGAAGACTAGAAGATAGAAAAATGAGAGAGAAGAATATTTCTCTTATCTTTGTTTTTTTCTTTCTTCCTTAAATTTTTTTCCTTATTATTATTATTTATTACAATTCACTCGCTTTGTATCCTGGCTGTAGCCCCTTCCCTTACTGCCTGCCCTCCCTTGCTTTTACCCACCTTGTCCCTTCCCTAGTCCACTGTTAGGGGAGGGCCTCTTCCCCTACTATCTGAACTAACCTATCAGTTCTCATCAGCACTAGCTATATTGTCTTCCTCTGTGGCCTGGCAAGGCTGCACCCCCTAGGGAGAGGTGATCAAAGAGTCAGCCACTGAGCTCATGTCAGAGACAGCCCCAGTTCCCCTTACTAAGAATTCATATGGGACTGAGCTGCCAAGTAATCCAATTAAAAAATGGGTTCAGAGTCTAACAAAGAATTCTGAATAAAAAATAGCAAATGAGAAATACTTACAGAAATTCTCAACTTCCTCAGTCATCCTGGAAATGTGAATCAAGAGGACCCTGAGACTCCACCTTACATCCATCAGAATGGCTAAGATAAAAAACTCAATGAAGGATACATGCTGGAGAAGTTGTGGAGAAAGGGGAACCCTCCTCCATTGCTGTTGAGAATGTAAAGTTCTGCAATCACCCTGGAAATCAATCAGGCACTTACAGAAAATTAGGAATAGTGTTACTTCAAGATCCAGCTATACCATTCATGGGCAAATATCCAAAAGATGCTCAACCATACAACAAGGACATCTGCTCAACTATGTTCATAACAGCTTTGTTCATAATAGCCAGAATATGGAAACAATCTAGATGTCCCTCAACTGAAGAATAGATACAGAAATTGTGGTAAGTTTACACAATGGAATACTACTCAGGAATTAAAAACAAGGAAATCATGAAATTTGAAGAAAAGTGGATGGAAATAGAAAAGATCACACTCAGTGAGGTAACCCAGAATTAGAAAGACACACAGGAAATATATTCACTTATAAGTGGATTTTAGCCATAGAATAAACATTAAAATCTGTTGTCTTAAAGAAGCTAAACAAGAAGGTCCCTAGGGAAGATGCTTAATTATCATTCAGAAGGGCAAACAGGATAGCTATCAGAAGAAGGAGAAGATAGGGAACAGAGCCAGAATCTACCACAAGGAGCCTCTGAAAGAATCTACCCAGCAGGATATTGAAACAAATGCTGAGTCTCATTGCCAAACCTTGGTCAGAGTACAGGGAATCTTATGGAAAAAAGAAGGGGGGGAGATAGAAAAACCTAGAGGGAACAGGAGTTCCATAAAGAGACAAACAGAGCCAAAAACATCTGAGCTCAGGGGTTCCTGCAGAGACTAATGACTCAACCAAGAATCATGCATAGAGAGGACCTAAATCCCCTGCTCAGACGTAGATCATAGGCAGCTCTTTCTTTCTTTCTTTCTTTCTTTCTTTCTTTCTTTCTTTCTTTCTTTCTTTCTTTCTTTCTTTCTTTCTTTCTTTCTCTTTCTTTCTTTCTTTCCTTCCTTCCTTCCTTCCTTCCTTCCTTCCTTCCTTCTTTCTTTCTTTCTTTTTCTTTCTTTCTTTTTGTGTCACTGTCACTTTCTGTTTCTCTGTTTCTGTATGTCTCTCTATATATCTCTCTGTGTGTCTCTCTCTGTCTAGTTTTTTTTTTCTCTGTCTAGGTTTTTGAGACAGGATTTACGTGTGTAATAGCTCTGACTCTTCTGAAACTTGCTTTGTAGAACAGGCTGGCTTAGAACTCCTAGAGATTGTAGCAAATGTTTTATAATAAGTTTTGGCTAAAATAGTTTGAGTAGTTTTAACCTCTGTGATCAAATAAAGGTAATAAAAAATAAGGAATGGCCAAATCTTTAAAGAAAAGCTGTTACTCTGTTTCTTATTTCAGTAGTAGGTGAGGACATACTTATCAATATGCTTAATAGAATTTAAAAGTGGGTTCAATTATGGAATTATTCTGGAGAAGTATTACTATGAGCAGTAATGAAACCAGATAATTGTCTTGCCTCCTAAATATAAAATAACAGGGAAATTACCATGTGTCTTAAGAAACGTTTCTTTTGTTTTTATTAACAAGCTCAACCAGACATTTCTAAAAAAGAAAATAATGATGTGTAAATAGTAAATATGTTATTCCTTACGTTCAAGTTATATATAACTTCTTATGTGGAGAAAATGTCTTATTTCACTTTATCTATATTTCATTATAAATAATGTATCTCAGACTCAGTTAAGGAATGGACTCCATCAATGCTTGTTCTTTGGCAAATTTAAGAAATGAAGGTCTTTCCAGGCCACAGAAGAAGAGAATCCAGGCAGTCCTGAGGAGACTTGATAAGGTGTGGACAGATGGCATAAGAGGAGGACACCCCTTTCAGTGGACTAGGGAACAGGGATAAGGCTGAAAAGGGAGGGAGGGTTGGACTGACAGGAACTAAGGGAGAGGGATTCAACTGGCATATATAATGAATATATTGTGAAAAAAAATTAAAATTAAAATAAGAATGAAGACCTAAATTTTCAAGTCTATCAATAGAACACTTTCAGTTTCTATAACATGGGATTGTGAAGCAATACTGTACTATAAACCTGAAGCTAACAAGGCAATTGCCTGCTAGCAAGACAGACAGAATTACAAGCTTCATACCTTCATAATGATCACTTTTATTTTATATTATTTCAGAGAGCTGCAACTTAATAGACATGATGGCTATACCACCATTATTAAGGTTTGATCATTGTGGACTGTCATAAAATTCTGTTTTATATAAAAGTGACAGACAATCAAATACCTTAAAGAATTAATGTAATTTTAAAACAGTAGTACATATACTTAGTTTAAAGAAAGGATATTTTTAAATGTCAAAATAAGCTTGTTAACTGACTGTATATTTGTCATGGCAAACCTCTGAGACTGAAGACATAATTCCCTATTACAGAAGAATTTTTGCACAAGAGAACTTATTTCATTTGATTAATTTTCCTTCTGATAAAGTCCCACATACAGGAGAAGCTTGGTTTAAAAATGTAGTCATTTAAATGGAATAAGTAATTGTAATAATTATGATTCTGAAAAATCCATATTACTTTTTAAAACAGGTTGGTTATTTATATCAAATAATCAAATAAGCAAACCACTCTTTTATCCATTTTTTATTCTTTATTAATTATACTTTACTCACTTTGTATCTCCCCTATGGTACACTTCCTCCTCCCATTCCAATCTCTCCCACCTCCCCCCTCTGCATGCATGCCTCTCCCCAAGTCCACTGACAAGGGAGGTCTTCTTTTCCTTCCTTCTGATCCTAGTCAATTAGGTCTCATCAGGAGTGTCTGCATTGTCTTCTTCTGTTGCCTGGTAATGCTGCTCCCCCATCAGGGGGGGAGGTAATTAAGGAGCAGGTCAATTAGTTCATGTCAGAGAAAGTCCCTGTTCCTATTACTATGGAACCCACTTGGATCCTGAACAGAGCTAAACAGACAATTCTCAATAGAGGGATATTGAATGGCAGAGAAATGCTTAAAGAAATGTTCAGTGTCCTTAGTCATAAGGGAAATGCAAATCAAAACAACCTTAGGATTTCACCTTACACCCATCAGAATGGCTAAGATCAAAAACTCAAGTGACAACACATGCTGGAGAGGTTGTGGAGAAAGGGGAACCCTCCTTCACTGCTGGTGGGAATGTAAACTTGTACAACCACTCTAGAAATCAATTTGGCGACTCCTCAGACAACTAGGAATAGCTCTTCCTCAAGATCCAGCTATAACACTCCTCGTCATATATCCAAAAGATGCTCAAGTACACAATAAGGACATTTGCTCAGCCATGTTTATAGCAGCTCTATTTGTAATAGCCAGGAGCTGGAAATAGCCCAGATGCCCCTCAGTGGAGGAATGGATACAGAAATCGTGGTACATCTACACAATGGAATATTACTCAGCAATAAAAAACAAGGAAATCATGAAATTTTCAGATAAATGGTGGGAACTGGAAAAGATCATCCTGAGTGAGCTATCCCAGAAGCAGAAAGATGCACACAGTATATACTCACTCATGTAGACATATAATATAGGACAAACCTACTAAAATATGTACACATAAAAAAACTAATCAAGAAGGAGGACTCTTGTTAAAATGCTCAATCCCTATTCAGAAAGTCAAAGAGGATGGACATTGGAAGAAGAAAACAGGAAACAAGTTAGGAGCCTCCCACAGAGTGCCTCTGAAAGGATTTGCCCTGCAGACTATCAAAGCAGATGCTGAGACTCATGGCCAACTGTTGGGCAGAGTGCATAGAATCTTATGAAAGAAGTGGGAAACAGTAAGATCTGGAGAGATCAGGAACTCCACAAGGAGAACAACAGAACCAAAAATCTGAGCACAGGGGTCTTTCCTGAGACTGATACTCTATCCAAGGACCATGCGTGGAGATAACCTAAAACCCCTGCACAGATGTAGGTCATGGCAAACCACTCTTAAAATACATTCAAACAAGATTAGTAATGGAAGTTGTAATTTTCACTCAAGGTATGTAGATATTCAGTATAACGAAATGATGTGCAACATTATCAACATATACAGCACAAATCCATCCAGAAATTAAAGTAGGCGTTAAATCAAAGTTCAGCTCAGTACAAAAGTGAAATATATATAAATTTTGTCCCAATCACTAACACTTTTCAATGTGATCATTTGTTCAACCTAGCTAACTTTTTCAAGTGTAAAAACTGTGTGAAGAAAATTTAAAGACATCTGTTTACATTCAAAAGTTTTTATAACACAAATGTTAATATTTATTTCTAAATAAGTATTAAAACATTATAACAGGGAATGTTTTTAACTCAGTGTTTTTTATTTGCTAGATTTTATCTTTGCTATATCCCTTATAATGAACAACTTACTAAATGCTTGTCTTAGTCAAAGAGAACTCACCATTTACTTTTAAAGACAACCAGCAACCAGTCTTTGATTACATAGAAAATTAACATACATAGAAAAATAAGGTAATATATACTTAACTAACATCTTTATATTTGAAGATGTTATGTATAATTTTCTATGGATATTCACCTATCACTAGAAACGAACTCAAATGTTTGTGTTTGGAAAGCTGTGTGTTGACTCTCATTCTGTTTGAGTTTGAAACTTCCTGGATGATTACGGTTTGATGTTAAGTTTGTGAGGACCGGGCTCATCATTTCTTGTAATAGAGTAAGTTATAGCTCTGGCAAACTCTGGGTAATTCCAAATTAAATACTGTTAGTGAGAATTACTGTTTTAATCCAATATTTGCTTACTGCTCTGTGTTCAAAATCAACAAAATAAAGCTTTACCATGGAATACAAATAGTCTCTTGTTTCTTCATTATTTTTCTATGCTTTCCATCAATTTAGTGCTTGGTCTCATTTCTTTGTCAATAGATGAAATATCTAAAACTGAAACATTTCATGTCTCAGTTGAAATAATAATGTATATATAAACAATCAGTTATCTCAAAATACTTTATACATGTTAGATATTTCAATTCACATATTTTTGTTAAAGAAAATTCATACAAAATAAAATTTGTCTCTTTTGTGGTTGCAAACTTTTGTTTTCTCTTGTTTTATAATAAAAAAATGTTTGAACAGCCCCTCAATCTCTGCATCTCTGCTCTATCTTTATCCCTGTACATATTGTAAGCAATGTAAATTTTGGGTCAAAGTTTTTGAGGGTGGGTTGCTGTTACCCTCCCTCTGCTAGGAGACTAGCAGTTTCTAGTCCTCGTTAGTCTCTATGACCTCTGCTATGCTACTGGAAGTCTATGCTTGAGTCTCCCTCATATCCTCCCAGGAGCCTACCCTGACTTAAGTCTCCTGCTTGTCACAGAGGTGCCCCTATCCTCAGTTTCTCTTTGTTCTACAGGCTTTCTGTCTTCTCCCCTTTGCTCTCCCCAGACCTCCACTCTCTTACCTCTCTGTGCCTCTTCTCCTACCTTGTTCTGTCTCTTCAGCCACAAATTCTGTATATTCTATCTCCCCTTCTGAGTGACATTTAGACACCCAGCCAAAGATCCACTCTAGAGGTCCAACCACTGACACTATGAACTGTACCATGCTTGGCTTGCAGACAGGAGCCTGACAGAGTTGTCCACTGAGAGTCTCTACCAAACAGTGGTTCAAAAAAGATACTGAGACTCACAGCCAAACATCGGCAAAGTATGGGGAGTCATGTGGAAAAATAAGAGAAAAGAGAAAATAACCTGGAAGTGACAGGAGCTCCAAAAGAAGACTAACAGAGACAATTAACCAGGGCCCAAAGGAGCTTGCTGAGCCTGATGCATCAGTCAAGGACCATTCATGAACTGTACCTAGGCCCCCTACAAAGATGTATCAGATGGACTGCTTAGGCCTCATGTCGATCCTCTAGTAAGGGAATTGGGGAGTGGATTGGACACAGACTCACTTGCCTGCTTTTTTATTACTTCTTCCTGGAGATACTGACATGCCAGGCCACTGGGAAAAAGGACATGCTCAGTCCTGATGCAACTTGAAAAACTGGGATAGATGGGAAAGGGAACGAAGAGGGAAGGGGAAGGAACATGAACTGGAGGGGAGGAGGGATGAATAAAAAATTAAAAAGTAAAATTTATGGTTGTGAGCCTAGCCTTAAAGAAATCATGAAATTTGCAAGCAAGTGAATGAAACTAGAAAAAATCATCCTAGGTGACATAACTCAGACCCAGAAAAAGGCACACAGTATGTACTCACTTATAAGCAGATATTAAACATATTGTAGAGGATAACCATACAATAATCCACAGATCCAAAGAAGCTAAATAACAAGGAGAGCCCAAGGGAGGGTGCAAGAATGTCACTCAGAAGGGGAAATAGAATGGAGAGCAGATGTCTACACTGTTTGCCCTTCGGAATAAGAATCATGCATCTTCCCTAGAGTCCTCCTTATTGTTTAGCTTCTTTCGGACTATAGATTTTAATATATTTATCGTATATTATGTAGCCAAGTGAGTATATGACCGTGGGTCTTTCTGCTTCTGGGTGACCTCACTCAGGATGATCTTTTTTAGTTCCCTCCATTTGCCTGCAAATTTCATGACTTCCTTGTTTTTAATCGCTGAGTAGTATTCCATTGTGTAAATGTACCACAATTTCTGTATCCATTTCTAGGCTCAGGGACATCTAGATTCTTTCCAGATTCTGGCCATTATGATTGAAGCTGCTGTGAACATAGTTGAGCAAATGTCCTTGTTGTGTGGTTGAGCTTCTTTCAGATATATTCTCAGGAGTGGTATAGCTGGATCTTGATGTAGCACTATTCTTAATTTTCTGAGAAAGTACGATATTGATTTCAAAAGTAGTGGTACAAATTTACATTCCCACCATCAATGGAGTAGTGTTCCCCCTTTTCCATGTCCTTTCCAGCATGTGTTGTCACTGCGTTTTTGATCTTAACCATTTTGATGGGTGTAAGGTGGAATTTCTGAGTCTTTTTGATTTGCATTTCCTGGATGACTAAGGACTTAGAGTATTTAATTGTTTCTCTTCCACGCAATATTTTACTGAGATTCTCTGTTTAGCTCTGTACTACATTTTATAATTGGATTACTTGGTTTATTGGTGTTTAACTTCTTGAGTTCTTTATATATTCTGGATATTAACACTCTGTCAGATATTGGGTTGGTGAAGATCCTTTCACAGTCTGTAGGCTGTCATTTTGTTCTGGTTACAGTGTCCTTTGCTTTACAGAAGCTTTTCAGTTTCATGAGGTTCCATTTATTGATTGTTTATCTTAGAGCCTATAACAGGAGAAGACAGGGAACAGGGCAGGAATCTACTACAGAGGGCCTCTGAAAGAAGGTACCCAGCAGGGTATCAAAGCAAATGCTGAGTCTCATTGCCAAGCCTTGGGCAGAGTGCAGGAAACCTTATGGAGGAAGGTGGAGATAGAAAATCCTGGAGGGGACTGGAGCTCCATAAAGAGACAAACAGAGCCAAGAAATCTGATCCCAGTGGAGCCTGCATATACTAACACTGATTCTTGAACCAAGAACCATGCATGGAGATAACTTAGAACCCCTGCTCAGATGTAAACCATTGGCAGACAAGTCTCCAAGTGGGTTCCCTAGCAAGTGAAGCAAGGGCTGTCTCTGACATGGACTCAGTGGCCAGCTCTTTGGTCACCTCCCCCTGGGGTCTGGCAGCCTTGCCAAACCACAGAGGAAAACAATGCAGCCAGCTAGTCCTGATGAGACCTGATAAGCTAAGGTCAAATAGTAAGGGAAGAGGACCTCTTCTATAAGTAGACTAGGTGAGGGCACAGAGGGAGGAGAGAGAGTGTGGGACTGAGAGGAGATGAGGGAGGGGGCCCTCATACAAAGTGAATAAATTGTAATAATAAATAGATTAATTAAGTAATAATCAAGAATAGACAGCAGAAGTGAATGAAGAGAGAACTTGACAGGACATGAAATGGAGATGGAAATAAGGGCTGGGATCAGATGTGGGAAGAATGGGGGATGGAGTTGAGTGTACTAGGAGTAAGAAGGTAAACTGAGGCGTTCATCTTTTTGACAAACTGGATGCCTGCAATAAGGTAGGCTCCTGGGTGGATATGGGTATGACTCTAGCTGAGACTCATAAGGGGGTTGGGAGGCATGAAGACTGAAGTGACCACCTCCTAGCCAGGCTGAATAGTGGAAGGAGGGGAACAACAACTGACCCACAAAACCTGTGATCCAAAAACTACCCTGCCTACAAGTCAAGAAGTACAGGGATAATAAAGGAACAAATATTTAGGGAAAGCCCAATCAATATCTGGCCCATCCACAGACCCACTCCATGGGAGGGAGCTAGCCCCTGACACTAATAATGATAATCTGCTATGCATGTAGACAGGGGCCTAACTTGGCTGTTGTCAGTTAGGCTCCAGCCCGCAGTGAATCTAGACAGATAATGAGACTTGCAGGCAAGCATGGGTCTGAGCTCCAGAGTGCCTGTGAAAGTTTGGGGTTAAAGATGGAAGGACCTGGAGTGCACAGGAACCTCACAAGAAGACCAACAGAGACAACTAACCCAATCCCATGGTGGCTTTCAGAGACTGAGACATCAACTAAGGTGCACGCATGATCTGGGCCTAAGCCCCCTGCATACATGTAACTGATGGGCTGCTTGGTCTTCATATGGGTTGCCTTGGGTGTGAAGGGATCCGTTTTTAGACATGGACTCTATTGTCTGCTTTTGGATCACTTCCCTCTGGCAGGGCTGCCTTGCCTGGTCTCAGAGGATGAAGTTATGCTCAGTCCTGATGGGACTTGATGTGCTGGGGAAGGTTGAGAGGAGGGTGGGGGGAGAGGTCTCCTCTCTGGAGGGAATGAAAGAAGAGAAGAAGGAGGAAAAAGGGGATAAAGAACAGAGGAGGGAGGGGCACCTTGGGATGTAAAATAAACTAAGAAAATAAATAAATAAATAAATGAATAAATGGAAAAAAGGAAAGAAAAATCTTAAATTTTAAAAGTGATTTAGAATTTAAGAGGCACTTTAATAATAATTAGATACAAATTATAATTTTATTCCCATATTTTGATATCAGTAAGAGTTTTTAGAATTATTTTGAAAATTAAAATGTTTTCATGAAGGTGTTACAGTATAAACTGAGCTCTTAATCTTTGTAAATTTTGGAAAGAAAACGCCTTGAAATCACCTTAAGTTTGTAATACGAGCAGATATTACATTGATTTAACTGGCTTGTGAGCTTTTTGAGAACAGATACCATTAAAAAAACCCTTATATCCCTAGAAGCAGACACATGGACTTGTACATCTGCTGGAGCTCACCTGTAACTGCACAGTAAAGGGAAAGAAGGAAGAGAGGAAAATGGTGACTAGTTCCAATTAGTTGTCTTAGCTCCTAAATGTACTTTACAGACCTAAATAATCTTGTTATAATCTTTTGAAGCAGTATCTTTGCCTTCATTTTAAATGGAAGAAGGTTGAAAGGATTAAGTCTTTTAACAAGATCACATACACTCTGGAAATTAGAAATCAGAAGATGGTTCCTGGACCTGTCTCCTGCTAAAGTTCATGCTCTTTTCACCACCCCTTGCCTGACTGAAAGATGTGACTTAGGCTGCATTTAAAGAAGGATGTGTGGTGTCAGTGAGCATTATGCACAGACTGCTAAAGAGCATGGTGTGACAGAGAGGAAGAAAAGATTATCTAAGGATAGGCAAGCCATTTAGGGAAGAGAGTGGGAGGGAGAAGGTAAATTAAGGGCAAGGCCAAATAAGCCCAGATTTAGAAAAAAAAATGGTATGGTTGAATTCAGAAAGAGCTGCAGCATAGGAAGTTCACACTGGTGCAAGTATATCGCTTTTACTTCAGACTGTATAAAAGTTAATTTGTCCTTTATCCACCACTAATAGAAAAGTGCAGACATTCATAATTGTCACCAAGTAAAGCCAGAACAAATCACAGATAAATCTATGCATTAAACTACCAGATGGATTAAATTTGACACTGTGCTGCTCAGTGTTAATTGCCAAGTTGGCAGAATCTGGAATCACCTGTGAGCTGGGCTTGTAGGCAAGCTTGTGGGAGATGATCTTGAGTACAGTAGTTGATGTGAGATGATTCTCCCACGGTGGCTGGCACCATTCTCTGAATGTGATCATCGAACTGGATGAACAGAGGACTTGAGGCACAGCAGTTAACCCTCTTTGCTTTCTGATGGAGATAATGAAGAAGTTAGCCATTTCAACCTCCTGCTGCCTTAAATTCCCAGACATGATGGACTGTACCTTGAACTGTGAGTTTAAAGAAACCATATCTTTGAATTGCTCTGGATAGGGTGTTTTATCATAGCAACAGAAGATGAAATGAGAATCTATAGATTTTTATTTTTATGAAGAAGTATAAATTGCCTACACTGTAATACCTTATGTCAAGTGGTGGTAAACTTGGTGTGCTGATTACACTGGGTCATGAGATATGCAAACTTTTTCTCAGCAACACCTTGGAATTTCTGTGAAGGTGGTTCTTAATAAGATGAACACTTCATCCCACTACTTGAATAAAGAAGATTTTCTTCACCAGTAAGGATGGCCCTCACCCAGTGCTCTGATGGCCTAGACAAAGAAAAACTGAAAGAAAATGACTTATTTTTCAGTTTTACTGTCTTCAAAATACAACCCAAACTGAAGCATAGGATAATTCAGAGCCTGAAACTTATCCCACTGATTCGCTTGTTTCTACAGGCTTGCGGATCACTAATCTTGAAATTTGCATGCTATAAAAATGGTGTAAAAACAAATTTATTATCTGTTTCTCTATCCATCCACTTTCCTGCCACCTAGCTCATATTTGTCTCTTACTCTAGAAAATCATAAGTTGAACATTAAACCTATTACTTTAAATAATACAATTCAACACACTAAAAAAATAAAATCTTAGAAGTACAATGGAAGACGTTATTCAAGTGCACAGTCATTACAATGTAAGGAGCGAGTGGTGCATGCGTTTGTAGGATGTTAGATTCAGTCTTTGTAGCTTGGAGAAAGGGATTCTTTTGGCTTATCTAAAAACATGACAAAACATGACTAAATTTTCATGTACTTCAAAGAATAATAATTATCACTTCCAAAAAATCATCAATCTAATGCTTATAGTATTGAAAGTATTAAATATGAGTGTGAAGAAGAGCAATGTGACATTTAGCTATGATGTTATAAAAAACTATTCGCAATTTGGAAATAAAATTGCCTTGGAGAATGGATTTGCATGCATGTACATACACAAGAACATATATATTTATAAATATGCATATCCTGGTGTATACTATTAAGGTATTTTAAATACTTAGTGCCTATTAGAATGTTTATATGCATCTATTGCTATCCTTCTATTTTTATTTCACAATAAAAAAAATTGACAACTCGCAAAATACACCTAGTCCTAGGTTTTTAAAATAATTTTGTTAATCTTTGATATTTGATTTATATTAAGGCAGTTCCCTTTGATATTATTATTGATATTTTGAATATTATTATTTCCCCTCATTTATCAACTCTCACTAAGTTGAAAGCACTATTATAGGACTTAGGATGCATCAGCTAGTAGGACAGACAAAGCTTTAGTATCTGTTTCTCCTTTAGAATTTTTAATTTAAATTATCTAAGTAGAAATAAATAAACTGTTGTATTAATAAAATAAATGTTTTATTTCGATATGTAAATAAATTGGAAGGGAAAATCAAATGGGTTAATTATGTTGGATCATTTAAAATAATTACTAATTATTAAATATTTATATTAGATCATATTAAATAATTATCATTTTTTTCTGGTGAGTATATTTTAATCATTTCTTGTTTTCAGGTAGTGATTATTATGCACAACGATCTCATTAATATAAGGTAAACATTGAAAGGACATAGATTGAAGGATGTTCTAATAATGTATTAATTCCATTTTTAGTTAAGTGAGAAAGCCCCACACTGCTTTTCTTTGTGATTTAAATAATTTATCAACAACAGTATATACTGTTTACATGTTCTCATCAACACTCTTTATCTATCATCTTTTTCATTATGATATTTGATCTGCAGTAGTCTGAAACTCCTTTTCAATGCCAACGAAATGTCAACAGACATTCCACCCAGTGCTCAACTGTCATTAGTTCATAAACATGTTCAAAATGATTAGCAGTCCAATTCTGCTCTGTTAATCCACAAAACAGATTTTCAGCGCATCATTGATTACAAATTACTTCCCATGCATCTACTTTCAAAAGTGACATGTCAGTAATAAAAAGCAAATATCTTAAATGCACTTAGACTATCAAAGTCTTTGGTACTGTAGATGAGCAAGATATGAGAGTCACAAATACTTGCTTTGATTTTGACATTTTACCATAGCTTTTAGAACATGTTCTGTCACATTCTGATCTGCCACATACCACAACTGACATTATCAGTCAAGAATTATTCTATGCTGCTATCAGGTGTCCATCCTTTCTAGAGAGAAAGGGACATATAGTGTTCAGGTGGGATGCCATTGGTCTCCAGTGAAACGGAAGAGTTTTTTGTTTGTTTGTTTGTTTGTTGTATGTTATATAAACATGTTTTTGTTTTAACCCCAAGTGTGTGATTTTAGTTGGGAAATAGTTTATCCACACGTGTCAACTGTCTCGTGCAGAGTGTGGATTTTGCTAGCTGTTAACTGCCTTCCACGTGCCTCACAGAGAGGGGCCTGGCCTAGGATTCTGAGAACATAAATGAGAGAGCAAGAAAGAGAAGGCGTGGCATGCATGTGGTGTTCAGTGTGGTGTTTGGTGTTGGCATGTTTTGTAGCAGTTTGGAGAGCCCAGAGACAGGGTGGCAGTTCAGACAAACAGATGGAGAGAAATGCCCCGGGTACAGCAGCTGTGGAGGAGACCATATCAAAAATTGATGGCCATTGGAATAGATCCCTAAAAGAACCATTGACCTTAAATAACTGGGAGAAATAAAGGGGTCTGGGCCCACTCTCCCCAATAACCTTTTCTCTCTCTTTCTTAAGGTTGGAGGATTGGTGAAGGTAGAGGCCTAAACACCCCAAATAAAGGAGACTTTTTAAGAAAAGAACTACAGGTGGCTTTCTGGTACAGAAACAGAGTCTGCTCAGTGGCCATGGCATGGAGAACAGTTTGGGAGTGTCTGGATGAGACTTCTGATCCACAGCCAGACTTGGCATTATGAAGTAGAGGGGTTCCAAATTTCCACTCATTTTCATGCCTTGCAACATCAAACAAATTGAGTGTCTTGATAAATTTGTTCCCTTTCAAAAATTTTTAGATATTAATTTGCACTTATCTAAATATTGAATGGAACAAACAATACAAAATAAAAGTGCTTCTGTGTGCATGTTTGTATATATATGTGTATGCTTGTATATGTACATGTATCTGCTGGCAATTTGTAAGTGCTTTTTGGAGAGATACTCTAGTACTTGCCACACATTTATTTATTTATTGATTTCCCCAGAATTTTTAATTTTTTAAAATTTATTACAATTTATTTACTTTGTATTCCAGCTGTAGCCCCCTCCATCATTCCCTCCCAATCCCACTCTCCCTCCCTCTTTTTTGCCCCTTCCCCCTCCCCAGTCTACTGATAGGGAAGGTCCTCCTCCTCTTTCATTTGACCCTAACCTATCAGGTCTCATCAGGACTGGCTGCATGTCCTCCTCTGGGGCCTGTTAAAGGCTGCCTCCTCCCTCTCAGGAAGAGGTGATCAAGGAGCCAGCCACTGAGTTCATGTCAGAGACAGCCCCTGTTCCCATTACTAGGCAACCCACTTGAACACTGAGTTGCCATGGACTGCATCTGTGCAAGGGGTCTAGGTTATCTCCATGCATGGTCCTTTGTTGGATTATCACTCCTTGAAAAGAGCCCTGGGCCCAGGGTTTTTGGTTCTGTTGCTCTCCTTGTGGAGCTCCTGACCCCTTCAGGTCTTTCTATCTCCCACTTCTTTCATAAGATTCCCTGAATTTTGCCCAAAGTTTGACTATGAGTCTCTGAGTCTTGCACCTGCTTAGATACCTTGCGGGGTGGAGTCTTTCAGAGGCCCTCTGTGGTAGGCTCCTGTCCTTTTCCCTGTTTTCTCCCTTTTCGGATGTCCCTCCCACTTTACTTTCTGAATGAGTATTGAGCATCTTACCCAGAATGCACTTGCCACATTTTAATCAGCTTCTTTGCTTGAGTGTTTGGACAACATGAATATTACTCTCTTTACCCCAAGAATGAATTTGTATATTTTCTTATTTTCTCCCAATCAATGAACTTTATATGAAGTATTTGCTGTATGTGCAGAAATTTTTTCTTTCTTTATATGCTATTGTTTGTTTGCCTGCTTGTTGTTGTTTTCTCTGTAATGTAAAACCGAATATACCCTTCCTTCTATAAATTACGTTGATCATGTTGTTTTATAAAAGAATAGACTAGCTACTAATGCAGATGTGTTGAAATGATGGTTAAACTAATAAAAACATTGGTTATAAATAGTATTATTTAATTACTTAGATGTAAACACTAATTAGCATTTTAATTTAAGTATTTTCTTCTAGGAGGAACTGTAGTCTGTCTTAAAAATAACATGGAATGAATAATTATATGGTCCAATAAAATGTATAAATTAGTAAAGGCCATGAAGAATATCTGGTAAGCAAAGGACTGTGGATGTTGCCATGGAATATAATTATTAACACATTTCTACTTAATGAGCTTATAGACAAATATTTAAATATCCAAATTTTGTTTAGTACAAAATTAAAACTTTACAGAGATAAAAATATATTTGAAAAATCTAGATAAGTGATGCAGTGTGCATTGTATTTACATTATAATCATAGCCAGTAATTACGATTGCTTTATCAGTAACACTTCTACATTAAATATTAAAATATTCTGAAATGAAGAAAAAAGATGCAAATTATGCAGTAGAACAGTAGTATTCTATCACTCAATTGCATGTGAGAAGTGCTGAAGACCAGATACAGGTCCTGAACTGGGAAGGTGCATCTGTGCAAATGAAGACATTGACTACCTGGTTGACTTTAAAGCAAGTGGCCCCAATAGCTTGAGCCATCTTTATTTATGCAATCACAAGCCTGCTCTCCTGAGCAGGCATCACTAATGACATCACTACTTATTTTATTTAAAGAAATCATAATATCATCTCTACTTAACTCTTCTTACAAAAAGCCCTTAATAGCTTCCCTTTCTCCTTCCTCCTTCCTCCCTCCAGCTGGATCAATCATCCCAACCTTCTTTTGTAACAATTTATAACAATTTTAGCAAACTCCAAATAAATGTCTAGCCAGGCTTGTCCTGTGGACATGAGCACGTACCCATCTTGTACCAAATCCCGTTACACAGTTGTGCAAGCAAAGATGGATCAACTATATGTATAAGTCCATTTACTGAATAGCACTTCTTTGTCACAATACTTTTTTTTTTAATTGTAGACAGAGACCTGCTCACTTTAACAAGCAACATTTCCTGTTATGAACCCGTCAATTTCTGATAGGATTTTTTCAAGACCATTTTTTTTAATTTTATTTTTTTTCTTATCAGTTACATTTTATTAACTCTGTATCCCAGCTGTGTCCCGATCCCTCATTCCCTCCCAGTCCCTCCCTCCCTCCCTCAACTCCACCGTGCCCAAGTCCACTGATGGGGGGGACCTCCTCCCCATTCATCTGATCTTGTTTTATCAGGTATCTTCAGGACAGGCTGCAAGGCCCTCCTCTGTGGCTTAACGGGACTGCTCTTCCCTTGTGGGGTGGGGAGGCCAAAGAGCCAGTCACTGAATTCCTGTTAGAAATAGTCCTTGTTCCCCTCACTTTGGGAAACCAATTGGTTACTGAGCTACCACAGGCTACATCTGAGCAGAGGTTCTAGGTTATATCCATACATGGTCCTTGGTTGAATGTCAGTCTCAGAAAAGACCCTGTGGCCAGATATATTTGGTCCTTGTGGAACTCCTATCCTATCCCCATCAGACTAACTCCCCTTCTTTCTTATGATTCCCTGTACTCTGCCAAAGGTTTGGTTATGAGTCTTTGCTTTGAAAACACTGCTAGTTAGAGTCTTTCAGATGTGCTCAGTAGAC
>REGO01000560.1:321591-336147 GCA_010120015.1 Rhombomys opimus
TGGAGACAATGGGCAGCCTTGTCTTGTCCCTGATTTCAGTGGGATTGATTTAAGTTTCTCTCCATTGAGTTTGATGTTGGCTATAGGCTTGCTGTATATTGCCTTTACTGTGTTTAGATATATATGTGCCTTGTATTCCTGATCTTTCCAAGACTTAAACATGAATGGGTGTTGGACTTTGTCAAATGCTTTTTTCGGCATCTAAGGAGATGATCATGTGGTTTTTCTCCTTCAGTTTGTTTATGTGGTGGATTACATGGATGGATTTCCGTATGTTGAACCACCCTTGCATGCCTGGGATGAAGCCTACTTGGTCATGGTGGATGATATCTTTGATGTGTTCTTGGATTTGGTTTGCAAATATTTTATTGAGTATTTTTGCGTCAATGTTCATAAGAGAGATAGCTCTGAAGTTCTCTTTTTTTGTTGGGTCAAGACCATTTTTTTTAAAAGTCTTTAGTGATCAGTTACAACTTTACCATTTTTTTAGTCTTTGTTTAACAGTTTCCTCAGAAGTTATACCAGCAGGACACATTGCTCTCTGCAACTGCTGTAGGCTTACTCTGTGCTACTGCAGCTGTTTCTGTAAGGCCATGAAATTACGTGTCCCAAAATACCAAGGACTAGTGGTCACATTTGGAGGGTCGATAAAGGCAGAGAGAAGAGAGGAGGGATTTACCACTGGAAAGACTATTGAGAAAAACATAGATTCATCCCTAGGGCTTTTAGCCTGCGTGAACCCAGCCTTGGCAGTGCCTGACAAAGTGAAACTAAGTAGCCATGAATATAAACAGCAAAGCTAAAGCAAGGAGAGCCTGTAGCACAAGAGATCTCTCTATTAAGCATAATATGGCCACCAAAACTCACTGGAGTTTTTTGCCTAGGGGGAAGGGGTTTACATGGGCGTTGCCTCAACGGAGTCCCATCAGTGAAGCACTAATATGCCGTTCTCTGCAGTTGCTGTATGGTCACGGCCGCTACAGTTTTGTTGTTGTTGTTGTTGTTGTTGTTGTTGTTTTACAGCAGAAGTGAGAGTTGAGAGGATCTTTCATAGTAAGTCTAAGTCTGATATGACAGAGAATGAAGCAACCATTCGTGGTACGCACAATGTTTACTACTAGGTTAGAGATTTGGAAAGTTCTGTAACAAAATTATTAGTTTCTAAAATTAGTCCTATGGGAATGTTCAGTTTTTTTTTTTGTTTTTTTTTTTTTTTACTTTTTTTTTTTTTTTTTTTTTTTTTTTTTTTTATTTTTATCAGTTACATTTTATTAATTCTGTATCCCAGCCGTGCCCCGAACCCTCATTCCCTCCCAGTCCTTCCCTCCCTCCCTCATCACTACTGTGCCCCTTTCCAAGTCCACTGATAGGGGGGGACCTCCCCCCATTCATCTGATCCTGTTTTATCAGGTATCTTCATTGAGTTCCTGTTAGACATAGTCGTTGTTCCCCTCACTTTGGGAAACCAATTGGTTACTGAGCTACCACAGGCTACATCTGAGCGGAGGTTCTAGGTTATATCCATACATGGTCCTTGGTTGAATGTCAGTTTCAGAAAAGACCCTGTGCCCAGATATATTTGGTCTTTGTGGAGCTCCTATCCTTTCCCCATCAGACTAACTCCCCTTCTTTCTTATGATTCCCTGTACTCTGCAGAAGGTTTGGTCATGAGTCTTTGCTTTGAAAACACTGCTAGTTAGAGGCTTTCAGATGCGCTCAGTAGACCCCTGTCATGCGTTCAATGGGAATGTTCAGTTTTAAAAGAAGAGGACATTACATCTTTGTAAATCTATTAATAGTGTCTGAACATTAATGTTCCACAAACCGTAATTTGGGAAATGTTATCATATTGTCACTTAAAATCTGGGAGGTGGCCAATACATATACTAATGACAGTAAATGTTTCAAATTGATGTTATCCAGTCATAGTTGTACTGAAATGTATTTTTAAGATAAAGGTCATTTGTATAGTCCTTATAATTTTTAACAATGATACGCTAAGATTTTAAATCTAGAAGAAAGGTAATAATGAAGATAGCAGACTAATATTAACTAAATGATAATGATTTCTGATGGACTTTGATCAGAGGAAAAAAAATTCCTGTTTTAAGAGCATGTTTAAAAATGTTTTGAAACCTGTTCTATGAAAACAAATGGTTTATAAGATGTCATACATCTATGGAATTGTTTGTCTTTTATTTGTTTTCTTTGTTGAGGGAAAAGATCATTAGAATCATGGAAAGCTCATCAAATCCAGTCTAAAGTTCACATTACTTGATAAGTTACCTGTGGAGGCATACAATCAACTTGAGGAGATTGGACAATATAGATACTAGTTTGGCTACAGAAATGTGCAATTATTTGAAAGGCCTTTGTGGAAATGGCAGGAACAGGGATTGTGTAGGAAAGTGTTTGATTTATGTATTTAAAGGGCTGTCTTGAGCTTCCAAGCTTGAAAAGAGTATCTATGCTTGACTAGACCAGCAGGAGTGGCAGTGAGCTATGCAAGTCAATGAAAGGATTATTTACCTACAATGCCTCATTTCTCTTTTGGCATTATATATGGATAAAACACCACAGTGAGAAATATGACATTCATTTTCTGATTTTGTGAAGTGGATTTTGTAAAGTGGTTTTGGTTTTTAAAAGTCATAAACACCTTGAAGATTGTTCTGCCAATGAAAAGAATAAAGATAGACAAAATGGAGAAAAAATTAAAGAATATATTTTTATAGATATGATATGATATATTTATAAGAATTTATATTGCCAATTTATAGATATAATATATATAAATATTGTATATATATACAATTAATATGGATGACATTTTATAGTCATTCTTCTCTGATAATTGCCTATTTATATATTAATGAATATATATTGCATAAATATATATACATATACATAAATTGGCAATTATCAGAGAGGAATGACTATAAAATATTTTGAATTAATTAATTTAAAAATATCTTCCAATTATTCCTGACCAATATTTAAAAATAAATTTACATTTATAGTGGCTATTTTTATCAAGCCAATTTTGAATTTAGAAAATGCTGATACATTGAATTGCATTTCTTTTCCTAGATAACTGTTCATGATGAGACTAATTTTAATCTCAAAGCTAAAAGTGTCCTTTGGAAATATATCTCATTCAGAGATTTCTTTTATTTTTTTATTTATATATGTGCCAAAATCTCTAAGAGCCAAATTTTCTGGATTTTAATACAGCTCAACCCCTTGATTTTCCTTTAATTTTATCTAAAGTCAATTCATTTTGAACTCCCTTGTGCACATAAACTCTCTCTCTCTCTCACACACATACATACACACACACACACACACAGTCACATAGAATAGATAAATTTAAATGTTTTCTAAAGTTTCAGTTTGTTTAATGATTACGTATTGTTCTCAATGCTTACCCTAGAATGAATAAGGAGATGACAGTTTGGGCCGAAAAACCTAGCTGTATCACTTTTTGACCAAGTGATATAACACAATGGGGTGCTGCAACTCCACTTCTGAATACCAGCCCAAGTCTAAAAATTGCAACGTTCACTTCCAGCAATACTGTAGTTCATAAAACTCTCATTTCAGTTTAAGTACCTCTATTTGTTTGTCATTCCACAGCTTCTGCTTCATTTTATTTCAAATTTCAACTTAAGACAACAGCTAAGAAAAATGTTCACGTACTTCAAAAAGATAAGAAAGATTGTAAAAGAAAAATATTAATGAAAATAAAAAATTGAACGGATATTTATTGATTTTAATATGTCCTAAAATGCTTTCCTGAACTATAAAATATATGTTAAACATAAAATAACATTAAGGTAAACTAATCTATATTCAAACGGACCAAATCAGTGATGGAATATAATGGTTATCATATTTTATGGCATGGTAGATAGAGGACAGAACTTTTAGAAAATTTAGAAATAATAGGTTTGGTTCACCATCTGCTTTATATTTATGACAAGAAAGTTAGTGAATAGTGAAAACGCACATACAGAGAGAGAGAGAAAGAGAGAGAAAGATACACACTATATTGGATGTATTTCTGGAATTTAATCAATTCTTATTTGTAAAGTCATATTTGCCATTTAAATGGTGACTCATGTCACAAATGTATATAAATAAAGGATAACTTATATATTTTCCCCCAAATATCTCTTTTTTTGCCAAATTCTCTCTATACTGTAAGAAAAATTAAGCCAGCCCTGGCTGAATGGCAGCATGGAGAAACATCCAGGCTTTAGGACATTGGTAGTTTTTGACCAGGCTCCAGAAACCTGAGGGTCTTACACAGCACTGGAGATCCCAGAGCCAATCTCTTCTCTACAGGTCACTTGAATTACTGTAAAGTAACAATGAGCACCCTAAAGAGGTTGCTTAATGCTCATTCAGAAGGGTAAAAGAATACACACCTGAAGTGGTTGAAGAGAGGAAACAGGACTGGAACCTAACATACATGTTCTCTGAAAGACTCCACCCAGCAGTTATCAAACCAGATGCTGAGATCTACAGCCAAAATTTTGGCAGGGCACAGGGAGTCTTATAGAAGAGTATGTGGGGTAGAAGGTCGCAGAGGGGACAGGAGCTTCACAGGAAGACCAACAGAGCCAATCTGGGCCCAGGGGCCCTGCAGAGACTGATGTACCAACAAAGGACAATGCATAAAGAGGACTTAGACTCTGTAGTCACAAGTAGCTAGTAAACAGCTCAGTCTCCATATTGGTTCCCTGGTAAGGAAACCAGGGGCTATCTCTTGCATGGACTCTGTTGCCTGCTCCTACCTCACTTCCCCCAGAAAAGTGGGGGGCTGGTCTTGCCAGAGAAAAAGGATGCAGCCAATCCTGATGAGACTTGATAGGCTGGGGTCAGTTAGTAGGGGAGGAGGACTACTTCTTTTGCACACTACAGGAAAGGGATAGGTGGGGAAGAGGAGCCTGGGATGAGACAAGGGAAGGGGCTATGCTTGGAATGTAAAGGAAATCAATTTAAAAAAAAGTTTAAATAAAAATTAGATACTGAATTTGGATTTATTTGTTGCACAAAATTTCAAAAATGTGAAAAATAAACATATTGATTAAATTATGTTAAACTATGAAAAACAACAACAAAAAATGAAGCAGGGGAGTAATATCATGAAAGTATGAGGTAAAATTATAATTTTGTAAGGTTTGCTTCTTCAGTTCAATGCCAGATGTGGTATGGATATCTCAGGAATGTCACAAATTTGAAAGGAATATTTATTGTAAAGTGTTGCTTTTATCAGCAATCCAGAATGATTTTTTTAACTTCCTATCAGTAATTTGTAATTATTTCACATCAAAATATGGAATTAAAACAGATTATTCTCATGAAAGTAGTTGGAATACTTTTTCTCCTTAAATAAATTTAACTTTTGGAAGCAGTGTACCAGTTAAAACATTAAAGTGAAAACGTAAATAACTATGAAGTATTTCTAACTAACTCACCAAATAGTTATGTGATTATCATACAACACTTGTGTTTGTTACAGCTTTATGTTTTTATGCTGGTTTATGTAGTTTAATTACAACATGACACAAACTAAAGTTTTCTGAGAGGAGGAAACTTCAAGAAGGTTAATTAAGGAACATTAAAGAAATTTAAAAAAATGTGTGCTGCCAACTTAAGCCATGTTTATGTGTTGTCATGCTACCACCTGAACTCAGTTGCCTGCTCCCTAGCCACTTCTCCCTGGATGGGATAACTAAGCAGCCCACATAGGAAAAGGACCCAGACAGTCCTGATGGGACCTGATAGGCTAAGGTCAGACAGTAGCAGGGGAGGAGGACTTCCCCTATCAGTGGACTAAGGAAGAGTGTAGAAGAGGAAGAGGGAGGGAGGGGGCTACAACTGGGATACAAAGTGAATAAATTGTATAAAATAATAATAAAAATACTATATAAAGATAATTAGAGTTTAATAATAACTCCATCAAGTACTTGGTATCATAATGAGGTAAGGAACCAGACCTTTCAAGTGCTGTTTCCTCTCTCAGGGTCTGGGCTACGTTTCTTTTGCTACATCAGGATGGTTGCTTTAGAAGTTTGTTGCTTTTGCTGTTGCTTTTGAGAAAGGAGCTCAGCACTCTATTTTTCTCTGTAGCTAAGAATGACCTTGAACTTCAGATGCTCCTGAATGTTGAGAACCAAACCCACGATTTTGAGTGTATTTAAGATATGAGCTCTTCGCTTGCTGCTCCAGGCGTCATGCCTGCCTGCTGCCACGCTTCTCACCATTACAGTGATGGACTCTTATCCCTCTGAAACCTAAACCCAAGTAAACTCTTCTGTCAAAAACAAGTGACTAAACAGAGACAGAGAGAAAGGGAAAAAGAGAAGGATAAAAAGAAACAAAAAGAAGAAAGAGGAAAAAAAAAAAAGAAAAGAAAATGGCTCCATAATCCAGGCTGTAGGCAAGCCTGAAAGGCATTTTTTTAATTAGTTATTGATTTGAGATGGTCCCATCCATTGTGTTTGGTGACACTCCTGGTTTGGTGGTGCTGGGATATATACAAAAGCAAGCTGAGAAAGCCTAGAGGAAGGAGCTTGTAAGCAGCTTGTTCCATGGCCTCAGAATCAGCTCCTTCCTCCAGGTTTCTCTGTTCTGCTTCAGTTACTGTTTGGACTTTCTTTGATGATGAACTGTGGTGTGGAAGCTTAACTAGAATGGAATAAGTGCTGTGTTCTGGAATCTGAAAGATCTACAATTTAGAGTATCATCAAGGATTATTTTTAATTTAAGAGATGCCCAGCCTTACTATAAATTCAGTGGGAAGCATTAGAGAGTGTTAACAATAAAAAGGACAAGATATATGTGCAAAATATGTTCAAAATAAACGGAAAACCAGTATATTCTAAATAGATTATAAAATATAAGAGAAAGAAATGAGAGAGAACATGTCTCATGCTTTATCTCCTGGATTTTCTTTCCTCTCTCAATCTCTTTCTCTCTTTCTCTCACTCACTTCTTGAATGTGTGTATGGGAGGCCACAGGTAAATAAGGGTGTCTTTAATGACTCTCTACGTTATTTTACTAATTTATTTATTTTTGAGACAGGATTTATTGTAATCTGATGATTGCCGTTTGGAGTAGGTAGGCTTGAGCATCACCCTCCTGGGCGTCTTCTGTTACCCAGTTCTAGTTCTAGGGTTAAAGGTTCTAACTACTGTGTCTGAATTTATAGGTGTCTAGAAAACTCAGCTCTGATCTTAATGACTAAGATAGAAGTACTTTAACCATTGCAAACATCTCCCTATTTAGAGAATATTTTGTTTTGGGCATAAATATAGAAGTGAGTACATGGATTCAATCTCTAATAATTTTTATTTTTCATTATTATTATTATTTATTACAATTTGTTCACTTTGTATCCAGGCTGTAGCCCCTCTCTCATCTCCACCTGGTCCTACCCTCAGTCCTTCCCCCAATATATATCTCCCCTAGTCCACTGATAGGGGAAGTCTTCCTACTCTACTATCTGACTCTAGCCTATCAGGTCTCATCAAGACTGGATCCTCTTTCTCTGTGAATTGGCAAGGACACCTCGTCAGGAGTAGATGATCACAGAGCAGGGTCATGCCACTCACTGTCCCTGCTCCCCTTACTAGGAGACTGAGCTGCCCTTGGACTACATCTGAGCAGGGTATCTAGGTCCCCACAAAGCACGATCCTTGGTTAATTCATCAGTCTCTACAGGGCTCCCATGGACCCAGAATTTTTGGCTCTGTTGGTCTTGTAGAGCCCCTGTCTCCTCCAGACCTTTCTATCTCCCTTTTCTCCATAAGATTCCCTGAACTCTGCCCAAAGATTGGATATGAGTCTAAACATGTGCTTTGATACAGTGCTGGGTAGAGTCTTTCAGAGGCCCTCCATGCCAGACTCCTGTCCTATTCCCTATTTTTTCCCTCTACTGATGTCCATCCATTTGCCTTTCTGAGGGAGGACTAAGCCTCTTCCCTTGCGTCCTCCTTTTTGATTACCATCTTTATGACTATAAATTTTAGTATGTTTATCCTGTATTGTATGGCTAATATCCACTTATATGTGAGAATATACCATGTGTGTCTCTCTCCTTCCGGATACCCCACTCAGGATGATCTTTCCTAGTTCCATCCATTTGCCTGCAAATTTCATGATTTCCTTGATTTTAACAGCTGAGTAGTATTCCATTGTGTAAATGTACCACACTCTTTTGTATCTGTTCTTCAGTTGAGGGACTTCTAGGTTTTTTGTTTTCTTTTTTTTTTTTATAGATTCTGTGTATTATGACTAAATCTGCTATGAATGTGGTTGAGCAAATGTCCTTGTTGTATGGTTGAGAATCATTTCAGTATATATGCCGCATAGTGGTATTATCTGGATTTTAAAGTAACACAATTCCTAATTTCCTGAGAAAGCACCATATTGCTTTTCAAAGCTGTTATACAATTTTACATTCCTACCAGCAATGGAGTAGGGTTCCCCTTTCTCTAAAACCTCTCCAACACACATTGTCACTTGAGTTTTTTATCTTCTCAATGCAATACTCATCCAAATACTAACACAATTCTTTACAGACCTTGAAAGAAATATTCTCAATTTCATATGGAAAAAAAAAAAAACAAAAACCACAATAGCTAAAACAATCCTGTACAATAAAAGATCATCTGGAGGTATATCCATCCCTGATCTCAAGTTGTATTACAGAGCAAAGGAACTAAAAAAGGCATGGAACTGGCAGAGAAACAGACTGGTGGATCAATGGAATTGAATAGAAGACCCAGAAATAAACCCATGCATATACAGATACTTGATTTTTGACAAAGAAGCCAAAACAATACAACGGAAAAAAGAAAACATCTTCAACAAATGGTCTAGTCTAAGTGGATGTCTACATGTAGAAAAATGCAAATAGATCCATATTTATCACCCTGCACAAAAATAAAGTCCAAGTGGATCAAAGACCTCAACATGAAACTAGACACACTAAAAGTGTTAGAAGAAAAATTGGGGAAGAACCTTGAACTCACTAGCATAGCAGACAACTTCCTGGACAGAACACCAAAAGCTCAGGCTCTAAGATCAACAATCAATAAACAGTACCACCTGAAACTAAGAAGCTTCTTTAAAGCAATGGACTGGTCAACAGAACAAAATAACAACCTATATATTCAGAAAAGTTCTTCACCAACCCTCTATCTGAAAGAGGGCTAATATCCAGATTATATTAAGAACTCAAGATGTTAAACACCAACAAACTAAGTAAGTCAATTAAAAAATGGGGTACAGAGCTAAACAGAGAATTCTTAATAGAGGAAGATTGAATAGCAGAGAAACACTTAAAGAAATGCTCAGCATTCTTAGTTATGTGAGAAATGCAGATCGAATGACAGTGATATTCCACCTTACACCCACCAGATTCACTCTATATTTAAATTTTAGAACATATTCTAAGTTTGGGTCTCATCTATCACTTGCAAATTCATCACTTTGGTTTTGATTGAAAAAACAGACCAGATTCATTAGTAGAGGCTACCTGGAAAACTAAATGTGAACAAGGTTAATAGGATTCATGGGAAGGTAAACTTGCAGGGCATATCTATAGCACAAACACTTGAGAATTGCAAATACCTAGGAAATCATATCTAACATGATTGCACAGAGCATAAGTCACCATATGCCATAAGCTGGCAAGAAATTTTAAAGAGAATACTTAGCAAATTGCTAAAAGCAGAGTACAGACTTGAGACTGAAAATCCCTTCTGTGTTGTATTTTGGGGATTCCCCTCATGAGTTTTTTTTTTCTTCCTCCAGATCTCTCACCAGATTCTAAAGGGAGTTTCAGAGAACACATCCCAGGGAGTAGTGCAGTAAAAAAAAAAAAAAAAAAAAAAAAAAAAAACAGCCACAGTCACACCTGAATGAACATAACACAGTCCTGACCACTTGGGAAAGAATTTCATTTGAATCCAACTTAGAAACTTGGGGCTAGCTTTGAGATTTTTTTTAAAAAGGAAAATAATTACACTTAATTCACTTTGTATCCCCCCATAAGCCCCTCCTTCCTCCCTCCAGGGCCCATCCTACCTCCCCTTTCTTCACGCATGCCCCTCCCCAAGTCCACTGATAATGGAGGTCCTCCTCTCTTTCCTTTTGATCTTAGTCAATTAGATCACATCAGGAGTGACTGCATTGTCATCTTCTGTGGCCTGGTAAGGCTGCTCCCCCCTCAGGGAGAGGTGATCAAAGAGCAGGCCAATCAGATTATGTCAGAGGCAGTCCCTCTTCCCATTACTATGTAACCCACTTGAACACTAAACTGCCATGGGCTACATCTGTGCAGGGCTTCTAGGTTATCTCCATGCCTGCTACTTGGTTGGAGTATGAGTCTCTTGGAAGACACCTGTGTTCAAATTTTCTGGTTCTGTTGCTCTCCTTGTGGGGTTCCTGTCCTCTCCAGATCTTACTATTTCCCACTTTTTACATAAGATTCCATGCACTCTGCCCAACAGTTGGCCATAAGTCTCAGCATCTGCTTTGATAGTCTGCAGGGCAGAGCCTTTCAGAGGCCTTCTGTGGCAGGTTTCTAGCTTGTTTTCTGTTTTCTTCTTCTTCTGGTGTCCATCCTCTTTGCCTTTCAGGATGGGGATTGAGAGTTTTAATCATAGTCCTCTCTCTTGATTAGTTTCTTTAGATGTACATATTTTAGTAGGTTTATTCTATGTTATATGTCTATATGAGTGAGTATATTTTGTGTGTGTCTTTCTGCTTCTGGGAGAGCTCACTCAGGATGATCCTTTCCAGGTCCCACCATTTACCTGCAAATTTCATGATTTCCTTATTTTTCAATGCAGAGTAATACTCCGTTGTGTAGATGTACCACAATTTCTGAATCCATTCTACAGTTGAGGTGCATCTGGGCTCCAGCCATACCACTCCTAGGCATATATCCAAAAGAGGCTCAAGTACACAATAAGGACATTTGCTCAACCATGTTTGTAGCAGCTTTATTTGTAATAACTTTGAGATTTTTAATACCACACCAAGCTATGGACACTAGTCTTCCTGCCTCCACTCAGAATAAGCAAGAGAACAAGCAAAGAAAAAAAAATCAATAAAAATAAATATGCAACATAAAATGAGTTTTTGAATAACTGGAAGCACTGTAAGCTGTGAATATACTACAGGCAGGAAGGAAAAAGGGGGAATCACTATTTGTGGAAAGAAGACAAATTTCTTTCTAAAGAGAAGACAGTCAAAACAAGGATCCCAAGAATAATTGATAGAATTATGTTATTCCTTCTTCTTCATAAAGTCATACAACAGTTACAAACGGCAAACAGCACCACATACCTTACAACAGCAATCCACAGACTGCCCAGAGTCATAAACACTCTGACCACCAACCAGAAAAGGGGAAGGAAATGCAAACTGTACATGGCATCTCGGGCCTATAATAACATCAACTTAAAAGACATCATCAATTATATGCAGATTGAATGAGTCTTTGTGGTATATAATGCTCTTTTTTACAAAACAAAAAATACAAGCCACTGAAAAATTACTAAAGATGTCTAAAGAAGTAAAGCAAACTTCTAGAATAATTTCGTGTGACAACTCTGTTGTTTGTTTGGTAGAAATATAAAGAAAGTTGCTGCTGTCAATTAACTCTTAGTATGTAAATTCCTCTTTACTGAAGAGGTTCGCAGCATATAAATCTAAATCTGTATCATCTACTGAGATGAGAATTAATTAAAAAGTTTCGATGGAGTTATGTACACAAGATTATGTAACATCTGGGAACCTTTTCCTAGATTGTAGTATACTTAAATATGCAAAAAATAAACGACTTGGTTTCTAACTCTGGAAGTTTGAACCAACAGTGGCCACTGAGTTGCACACCTTGATGGCTGCAGAGACATCCACAACAATAGAAATAAACGTTATTATTATTTAAAAGAAAATGGATACGCATTCCCATTATGATATGAAAAGAGAATAAGCAGGCTAACAGTTTCCAGGGCTTGGGCCAAGGAGGAGTTTTAGTCATTCACTTAAAAGAGAAACATATGACACAACTTAGGTTCATGCTTCTTAATTAGACAGTGCTCTGTCTTCGCTAGGTTGCTTTATGCATCCATTGGAAAGCTAGAAATTGTGGTGATATTCTAAAATTTATACTTTAGGTATGGCGGTTAATACCTGCAGGTGCTTATAGAATATTTGCAATACAAGAAATATAACTGAAAGTCTGAATTATTATGTAATTTTAATAAACTTCACTAATTATATGACATTACAAATATTCAAAACATTATCCAGAGGATATCTGGTTTAGATAGTTGAAATACTGAGAAACTAAAACAAGTCTATAATTATTTACATTCAGATAACTGTTATTGATTACATAATAAAATATTTTAAAATTAGAAGACAAAGAAAAGAGCACCTTCACATGGAGTTGAAATGGGAAAGAACTGAAATAAAACAATCTGAGAAATAATTACAGTTTGTATATAAATTTTATAAAACAATATTCTAAACAATCATGCAAACAATAAAAATAATGAAAACAATGTTAGACATTTATTTTTAATGACACTTCCAACTGAAAGAAGCACAAGATCCTCCTTGAAGATCTGGTAGAATTCTGCTCTGAAATCATCTGGCCTTGGGCTATTTTAGCATGGAAGACTTTTGATGACCGCTTTTATTTCCTTAGCGGATATAGGATTATTTAATTGATTTGCCTGGTCTTGATTCGGCTTTGGCAAGTGGAATCCATCAAGAAAATCATCCATTTCATTTAGATTTTCAAATTTTGTGGTGAATAGGTTTTTGAAGTAAGACCTAAAGATTCTTCTGATTTCTTCAGTGTCTGTTCTTATGTCCCCCTTTTCATTTCTGATTTTGTTAATTTGGATAGTGTCTCTCTGCCTTCTAGTTAGCTTGGCTAAGGGTTTGTCTATCTTGTTGATTTTCTCAAAGAACCAGCTCTTGGTTTCATTGATTCTTTGAATTGTTTAATTTGTTTCTAATTTATTGATTTCAGCCCTGAGTTTGATTATTTCCAGCCGTCTACTCCTTTTTGGTTTGTCTGCTTCTTCTTCTTCGTTTTTTTTCCTAGGGCTTTTAAGTGAGCCATTAAGTTGCTTGCATGAGATGTTTCGAATTTCTTCTTGAAGGTACTTAGTGCTATGAAATTTCCTCTTAGCACTGCTTTCATTGTGTCCCATAAGTTTGGGTATGTTGTGCCTTCATTTTCATTGAATTCTAGGAAGTCTTTAATTTCTTTCTTTATTTCCCTGACCCAGCTGTCATTTAGAAAAGAGTTGTTCGGTTTCCATGTGTGTGTAGGCTTTTTGCTATTTCTGTTGTTGTTGAGGTCCAGAATTAGTTAATGGTGATCAGATAGGATACATGGGATTATTTTAATCTTCTTGTATCTGTTGAGTCTTGCTTTGTGACCAACTATATGGTCTAATTTGGAGAAGGTTCTATGAGATGCTGAGAAGAAGGTAAATTCTTCTGTGTTTGGGTATAAGGTTCTGTAGATGTCTATTAGGTCCATTTGATTTATGACCTCTGTTAGAGTTATTGTTTCTTTGTTTAATTTCTGTTTTGTTGACCTGTCCTCTGTTGAGAGTGGAGTGTTGAAGTGTCCTACTCTTAATGTGTGGGGATCTATGTGTGGTTTAAGGTTTATTAATGTTTCTTTTACAAATGTGGGTGCCCTTGTATTTGGGGCATAGATGTTCAAGATTGTGTTGTCTTCCTGGTCTAATTTCCTCTTGATGAGTATGAAGTGTCCTTCCCCATCTCTTTTGATTGATTTTGGTTGAAAGTATTTTATTAGATATTAGAATGGCTACTCTTGCTTGCTTCTTGGGTCCCTTTACTTGGAAAATGGTCTTCCAGCCCCTTACACTCAAGTAATATCTATCTTTGTGACTTAGGTGTGTTTCTTGTATGCAACAGATTGTTGGGTCTTGTTTATGCATCCATTCTGTTAGTCTGTGTCTTTTTATTGGAGAATTGAGTCCACTGATGTTGAGAAAGGTTAATGACCAGTGGCTATTAGATCCTTTGATTTTGTTGTTAGCTTTGCTAGTGTGTTTGTATGCTTGGCTACTTTTGGTTTTGATGTAGTGAGGTTATTTATTTCCTGTGTTTTCTTGAAAATAGTTAGTTTCCTTGGGTTACATTTTCTTTCTAGTATCCTCTGTGATGCTGGATTTGTGTGTAGGTATGTCTGAAATTTATTTTTGCAGTTGAATATCTTATTTTCTTCAGCTATGATGACTGAGAGTTTGCTGGGTATAGTAGCCTGTGCTGACATCTGTTTTCTCTTTGGGTCTGTATAATATTCGTCCAGGCCCTTGGGGCTTTTTTTTATTTTTATTTTTTTATTTAACTTTTATTAAATATACTTTATTCCTTTTGTATCCCCCCATAAGTCCCACCCTCCCCCCCTTTCTGCATGCATGCCACTCCCCAAGTCCACTGATAGGGGAGGTCCTCCTCTCCTTCTTTCTGATCTT
>REGO01000560.1:338127-348862 GCA_010120015.1 Rhombomys opimus
CTTGGTTGGAGTATGAGTCTCTGGGAAGTTCCCTGTGTTCAAATTTTCTTGTTCTGTTGCTCTCTTTGTGGAGGCCCTGTCCTCTCCAGCTCTTACTATTTCCCAGTTCTTACATAAAATTCCTTCAGGCTTTTATAGTCTCTGTTGAGAATTCAGGTGTGATTCTGATGGGTTTGCCATTCTAGGCTACTTGGCCTTTTCTTCTTGCAGTTTTCAGTATTTTTTCTTTGTTCTGTATACTTGCTGTCTTGGTTATTATGTGGCAGGAGGCTTTTCTTTTCTGGTCTAATTTATTATGTGTTCTGTAGGCCTCTCCTTTAAGTTGAGGAAATTTTCTGCAATGATTTTATTAAAAATATTTTCTGGGAGAGGACCCTGACTAAAATGCTCAATCCCCATCCCGAAATGCAAAGAGGATGGACACCAGTAGAAGAAGAAAATAGGAAACAAGTTAGGAACCTGCCACAGAGGGATTCTGAAAGGCTCTGCCCTGCAGACTATCAAAGCAGATGCTGAGACTTATGGCCAACTGTTGGGCAGAGTGCATGGAATCTTATGTAAAAAGTGGGAAATAGTAAGATCTGAGAGGACAGGAACCCCAAAAGGAGAGCCACAGAATTAGAAAATTTGAAAAAAGGGGTCTTCCCAGAGACTCATACTCCAACCAAATACCAGGCATGGAGATAACCTAGAACCCCTGCACAGATGTAGCCCATGGCAGTTTAGTGTTCAAGTGGGTTACATAGTAATGGGAAGAGGGACTGCCTCTGACATAATCTGATTGGCCTGCTCTTTGATCAACTCTCCCTGAGGGGGAAGCAGCCTTACCAGGCCACAGAGGATGACAATGCAGCCACTCCTGATGTGATCTGATATACTAAGATCAGAAGGAAAGAGAGGAGGACCTCCCCTATCAGTGGACTTGGGGAGGGGCATGCATGAAGAAGGGAGAGGGAAGGTGGGATTGGGAGGGGAGGAGAGAGGGGCTTATGTGGGGATACAAAGTGAATAAAGTGTAATTAATAAAAGTAAAAAAAATATTTCTGGACCTTGTAGGTGGGAATCTTCTTTTTCCTGTATTCCTATTATTCTTATGTTTTGTCTTTTTATGCTGTCTTAGATTTCTTGGACTGTCTGTGTCAGGAATTTTTAGGATTTATTATTTTCATTGACGGACACATCAATTTCTTCTACTGTATCTTCCACACTTGAGATTCTTTCTTCCATGTTTTGTAGTCTATTGGTTATGCTTACCTTTGTAGTTCTGTTTTTACCCTATGTTATTTTTCTCCACAATTTCTTCCATTTGTGTTTTCTTTATTTTTCCAATTCGGTCTTCAGATCTTGAGCTGTTTTGTTGATTTCCTTCAGCTGTCTGACTGTATTTCCTGTTTTTCCTTCAATTCCTTCAGCTGTTTGTTAGAACAATCCTCTGTTTCTGTCATTTCTTTCAGTGACTTAAGTATTTCCTCTCTAAAGGCCACAAACTGCTTGGCTGCATCTTTCTGTATCTCTTTAAGGGTGGCCATAATCTGTTTGTCTTCATCTTCCTCCATTTCTTTATGGATGGCCATAATCTCTTTGACTTTATCTTCCTCTAGTTCTCTACACATTTTATTTGTGTGTGTGTGTGTGTGTGTGTGTGTGTGTGTGTGTGTGTGTGTATTGCTTTGCCCAATCAGGAGGCAAAGTACATAATGAAATGAGTACATTTATGCAGAAGAAAATAATAACAACAGGCTGAAAGAAAACCACAACTTCATCTTTATCAAGCTGTCGATAATCCTCTGAATAATGTCCTCTTTTAGGTACATTTTTGTCACCTTCATGTTATAAAAAAAGTATATTTCTACATTGTATCTATTTATGACAAAGTTCCCAAAGCTAAAATTCAGGAGAGCCTTGGTTCCACTTTAATAATTTCTCAGTTTTACAGATTGCTAATTATTTTATACTATTACTATAACAGTGTTTCATCTGCATTCACTTAGTTTCACTTAACATCACCTAGAAGACAGTATGCTGTTTTTATGTTTTCTAATACTTTATGAAGTAGACTTTAACTTATTTTTGTATTGTTCTATTTAGAAAAAGAAAACATTTTTAACCTTACTAAAGAATGATGGAGTATATCATATATACATATATACATGTGCAATACTTACAGGTTATTAGGGATGACTAAATATGCCTGAGTTTTAAACACAGAAGATATAATATTTATTTTATAGTGCCAAAGACAATACATACATGTAGATATGAATGTATGCATTTATATATGTTACACACATAATATATATTATATAATATATATATATATATATATATATATATATATATATTCCCTAACCTTCTCGATTCTCCACTATTATTTGTTCTGAAAGGATAATATCTGTCAATCTTGACATTGAAATGTTTTAATGTAATTCCTGGATGAATTCAAATTACCATACCCTAGTCAACAAATATTTCTGATTAAGAGAAGACTTAACAGTTTTCAAGAGTATATATCATTCATTGTTTCTCAAAGTTCTTTCAAACATTATGCATATTTTTCATGCATTTAAATTTTGTAACACACAAAGCATTCCTACTGAAACAATTTGAACAAATTTCTATTGACAATAGAAGAAAACTGAATGTCCCATAGGCAAGGGTACAGACAAGAAGAACTCCATTGGTATTCATATGTGATGTTAGAAAGTCTGCATTGTAAAAAGAAGTGTATCATGAGAGATAAAATTCATGTTATAGTTATACACTCTACAGTTTCTTAGTGTCTATAATGTGAGCCATATGTCCAAATCTAAAACAGCACTTCATTTTCTTAATGTACTCATCTGTCTAAATGTGTTTAACTTAGAGAAAACATAAGGGCACATAAAATGCTTCTGAAAGTTTTCCGTATTGATTATGTGTAGATTTCATGTTTGTTTTTTTTTTTGGTAAATAAAACAGAATTTCAATGGTAGGTATTATCTTTTGGGAAGGAAAATAATGTTGGAATAGAAGAAGAATGTTTATTGCTGATTATTTTATGAGGTGATGGGCTCCCTAGAATGTTGCAGGCAGGAAAGCTCATTGGTTCCACAGAGGAATGTTGTTTATGGTTCATTAGATATGTTCAAAATTTCCCACTTACTGTCCTGTAATCTATAGAAGCCATAACAGTATTTCAGACATTTATTTTGTTGTGTTCAAGAATAAGTTTACTATACATTTTTATTCCTATTATATGTATAATTGCATCTTCACCTTAGAACACTTAAGGAAATGGAGATTGATATCACCTCCATGTTTTTAATATCCTTTCAGTGGTTCTATAACTTCAACTTTAAAGATTAAAAATATGTATTTATATTCAATAGGTAAGAAAATGAAATAGTAAGAGACTCACTGAATAATATTTAGTAATGCCCAAGACCCTGGCTTAAATTAGAAGGTAATTACTTAACATGTTGGACTTACTCCATCTCATCAGCCTATGAAGACCTCAGCTGAGCCAGAGTAAGGAAAAGGAGGAAGTGAGAGGAGATAGAAAATGAGTGACCATGTGTTAGAGTAGCCAATTAAAAGCACCAAAGAAAATAATTCAACAGAAAGTATGTATTAAGATGGAGTAATAGTTTTAACTCTGAAGGAGACACAACTTTCCCAAATTGTTTTCTCATGGAAAAGCACAATTGGATATTCTGGTGGACTAGCAGAAAGAAGTGTCCTGTTAGTGTTCCAGGAAAGCAATGACCTGGGCCAACCTAGAATGAGGAGCATAGTACAAGTAGGATCAAAATTAAAGGAGACAAATGTATGTTTAAAGTTTCTCTTTCTTACTTTCTACAATCTACTTCATAGGAAAACCTGTATACAGAAATCTGAAGACTTCCTCCCAACAGAGCATATTAAGAGGAATGAATGCTATAGGTATAAGTGCCTGAGTGCAGAGCCTGTGCGAGGATCTGCTCTGAGTTCTGTGCTACACTCACACAGCACTCACACATGGGGAGGGCTGCTTCCCATTGAGCCTGTTTGGAAAACCTTCATAACTTCTGCTGTTGGACCTTACAAATTAAAAGAAAATTCTACCCAGAACTCAGACTACAGGAAATTTAAGCAGTTAGACTAAGGATTTGAAAAAAAAATTGTACCACAATAACTTTGGTACTATTTAATGAGCACATAATAAAGTAATTTCCTGATTTAAAGATTAGTTAATTGTGACATTCAACTTGTTGAAATGCCATATGCTCTGAAATGTCTATCTATACTTAACTGAAACTTAACCATGGAATCTGGAAAAAAAAACAGAACAGAATGTTATATTGGCAGAAATGTAAAGGATTTCTAAATAGAAATGTTCAAGGATATATGCTTCATTGTATAATTTTAGATTTGGATATCATCTGATATATCAAAGCCAACCAATTACTATTATATAAGACAACATGTCCTTATAAGTAGAATTTTTAAAAGTTTCTCTGGGCTTGCAAATTGTATAATGCTGGATGGGGATCTAAAATCTAAAGCTGCTGTTTTGAGAGCACATTATTCATCCTCTGTATTACATTACTCTGAAGTCAGGATTTGAATCACTTAGTGTTACAAAAATAGCACAAAAATGATTCTTCACAGTAAAACATGGAGTAATTTTTTTCAAAAATAATAAGGTAGATGTTTTTAGGAAAATGATAGCCAAGAAAATAAGTATATTCAGGCATAATACTCAGAATAGCTGGCATAATTCATCAGTATTTAAAAAAGCTATTGCTATTGTATTTGACTTTCCTAGTTTATTGATATATATTTGTTGTTGAGTGTACATTTACTGAGAGTCTCACAATTCCTTAAACAAGTATCCTGAGCTATACGTCTTGGAAACAAACAAACAAAACCATTTATTTTTTCAAAATCCTGAAAAAAATTCTCACAAAAACAATACAGTTGTGACCAGATTCTGTGTTCTCTTTTGCTTTGAAGAGAAGTTCTTTCTCATTTGAGCTCGTGGGGGTCTTTCCAGTAGATTGCATATGTATCTTATAGCTTTATTTAAATATAATCCTACTAAGAGCCAAGATCAAAAGTTCTAACAAAAATGAAAATTTAAATGAACATTTTTTCTAAGCATATCATCACTCCTAAAATCCTATAATATGAATTTAGCTTATAATACATAGCTGAAAAGTGTTTAATTCTATATCTTAGTTATGTTACATCTCATTGAGAGAAACTATGTTAACAAAGGTAACTTACTTGGGAATGGGTTTTTGTTGGCTCTCATATGCAGGGCAAATCCATCATGGCGGTAGGCCTCCAAAGCAGGAGTTTGTCACAGACAGCTTTATTTCATACATAATCAGTAAGTGGAGAACAAGGAATACTTGTGCTCTGTTAACTTTATTCTTTTTATAAAGTCCAGGATTTCAGCCTAGGGAATGATGCATCCAACGACAAGCAGGTCTTCTGTCCTCATTTAACTTCATCAGTAAGAACTCCCACAATTGTTCACAGAGGCCTATCTCTCAGATGATTATATGACTCATCCAGTTGACAACTGAGACTATCATGTCTGTTATCTATGAATAATTTGAGTACAGATAAGAAAAACTAAACAGCACTTTTCACAATTCAATACAAACAAGGGGCAACACCAGCCTTTCATTTACTATATATTGCATCAGATGCTTTATTTTAAAATTGAAGTCTTAATAAATTCTAGCATTTCAGACTCTATTTGAGTTAACACGTGTGTACAGACAAACAGATAGCCTGATGAGTTTATCCATATAATTATCGTGATTAGGTTGCATTTCATGAGAGAATCAAGAAAAGTTGCTGAAGTAATATAAAAAGTTTGTTCATCACCAAAGATAAAACTTACAAGGTGAATATATCCTGTAACCGTGAACCACATATGAGTGGTATTCAAAAAGAGATTCCTAGCAACAGAGGACATAGACATTGAAGAGGACATCCTCTAACTAGACTCGTCTTCTAGTCAAGGGTGAGGAAATTCAGTCCACCCACAAAAACTTCTCCCCAGAATTTATTCTGCCTATGAGATGTGCAGAGATAAAGATAGAGCAGATAGATCAGATAATTGGGGAGAGCCTGGCACAACCAAAGGCCCACCCTATTGGATTGTTAACCTCTAACTCTATGAATGATGCTCTGCTAAGCTTGCAGACAGGAGCCTGACAGAGTTGTCTTCTGAGAGGCTACCAAGTAGTGCCTCAAAACAGATTCTGAGACTCACAGCCAAACATTGGTAAATGAGTACAGAGTCTTGGGGAACAGTATAAAGAAAGAGAAAAAGACCCGGAAGTGACAGGAGCTCTACAAGAAAAACCGCAGAGCCAACCAACCAAAGCCCAGAGGGGTTTATAGAGAGTGAAGAATCAACCAAGGACCATGCATCAACTGGACCTAGGGTCCCTACAAAGATGTATTAGATGGGCAGCTTGGGTTCCACGTGGCTACTCTAGTAAGGGAAGTGTTGCTTCATCAAATACAGACTCACTCGCTAGTTTTTAGTTCACTTTTCCCTGGTAGGATTGTCTCGATAAGCCACAGGAGAAGAGGACATATTCTGTCCCTGGTTGCAACTTGGTGAGCTGCGATGGATGGGAAAGGGAGCTCCCGTTTTCTGGGGAAAAGGAGTGTGGGAGGGGGGGAAGGGCTTCAAGGATGTAAAGTGAATAAAATTTTTAAAAATGAGAATAAAATAAAAAGTCACAAAAATGACGCCTTAGCAAATTGAAATTCTTCCTGAAGTATGGGATGTTCTATCATAAACTTCAGTGGATATGAGCAATGTTTAGATATCTGCTCCCATTTTCTTTCTTTCTGATACCCTTTACAAAGATTAGTTTCCACAATGCTAAAATATTTCTAAGTGCTATAAATAGTAATATTCTGAAATGCTAATAAGAATGGAGTTCACACTTGTTAAAATCGTATTTGTTCTCAATCTGGTTTTTAATCAAAATGTTTTATCCCCTAAACTTGATGTGGTGATAGTGATGATGATGATGATGATGATGATGATGATGTGTGTGTGTGTTTATAAAGAAAACTCATAGCAAGTTATTTATCAGCTCAATAGTAAGCCTAAATTATAGTCACTAGCATGATGTCATGTCAGACTGTTACTGCCAGTTCAAAGAGAAACAGTATGTATTTAAGTGGGTGGAGAGGTAGCAGGGTTGGGTAGGATTTGGGTAAAAGAAAACCATGATCAGAATATATTGTATAAAGATTATTTTCAATATAAAAACACGAATAAATAGGACAATATCACTGGTCACTGTGAAGCCCATGCCTATGTCCTAAATAATAATTTATCTTAGATTCACAACTCTTTTCATGTTAAGGATAAATTAAAAATATAATCATCATTTTTTTAGTGAATACAGAAGACAATGGAGAAATTCTTACTTCCTATTAATATTAGAGGCTATACCTACAAAGTCTTGCCAACATGGCAGTCTAAACCTGAACTGAACAAGAACAACACCAACAGACATGTTTAAATGGATAGAGACTTATGCATAAATCCTCAATCCTGAAAATATTGTTATTAAAAAATGTTGAGCATAGGAGAAATAGTCTTTCATTTCAAGGTCACAGCAATATGTTATCCAATACCAAATGGTCAGCCCTGCAAATAACCATACAAGTAGTGTTAAAGGTATTCAGTTTATATTTAGGGATATATATGGACATATATGTATATATATACATATATGCATGTAACAGCATTTAAAAAAAAGAGGCCATGAACTTGAAAGAGAGCAACAGGGGCATATTAGAGATTTTCATGGAGAAAACAGAAGGAGGAAATGTCATAATTATAATGGGGAAGGTAGGCACGTCTACTGATATATGAGCAGTATCTATAAGCAGGTCTTCCATATGCCAGCAACAGTGGACAAAAGTGAAGACACAGAAATTACTCAAACCCTTCCAGATTGAGTGGTACGGAGTTGAGAGCATGTTAGGCATATTAATTCCTTTAAATTGCACTCTGACAAAAAACAGAGTATGGTCTAACTTTTTTTTTTTAACTTTATTTTTCTTTTTAGTTACAATTTCTTAACTCTGTGTACCCGATGTATCCCGCTCCCTCATTCCCTCCCCAACCCCACACTCCCTCTCTGGTCTCCTCCCTGCCCCTTTCCAAGTCCACTGATAGGGAAGGACCTCCTTCCCTTTCATTTGACCCTGTTTTATCAGGTATCTACAGGGCTGGCTGCAAAGTCCTCCTCTGTAGCCTAACAGGACTGCTCCTCCCCTGAGGGGGGAGGGAAGTCAAGGAGCCTGAACTTGAGATCCTGTTAGAAATAGTCCTTGTTCCCCTTACTTTGGAAAACTATTTGGTTACTGAGCTACCACGGGCCACATCAGAGCGGAAGTTCTAGGATATATCCATAGATGGTCCTTGGTTGAGTGTCAGTCTCAGAAAAGACCCTGTGCCCGGATATATTTGGACCTTGTAGAGCTCCTATCCTTTCCATATCATATTAACTCCCCTTTTTTTCATATGATTCCCTGCACTCTGCTGAGGGTTTGGTTATGAGTCTTAGTGTCTGCTTTGAAACACTGCTAGGTAGAGTCTTTCAAATGCCTTTTGCGGTAGATTCCTGTCATACCTTAAATGTACATCCCATTTGTGTTTCTAAATGAGGATTGATCATCTTTGCCCGTGTCCACTTTCTTGATTATCTTCTTTAGGTGTGTAGATTTCATTATGTTTATCATATCTTGTAGGTCTATATAAGTATATACCATGTTTGTCTTTCTCCTTCTGGGATACTTCACTCAGAATGATCTTTTCTAGATCCCACCACTTGCCTGCAAATTTCATGATTTCCTCCTTTTTGATTGCTGAGTGGTATTCCATTGTGTAAAAATACCACAATTTCTGTACCCATTCCTCAGTTGATGGGCATCTGGGTTGTTTCCAAGTTCTAGATATTACAAATAAAACTGCTACAAACATGGTTGAACAAATGTCCTTGTTGTGTACTTGAGCAAATATTGGGTATATACCTAGGAGTGGTATAGCTGGGTCCTGAGGTAGCACTATTTCTAATTGTCTGAGAAAGCGCCAGACTGACTTGCAAAGTGGTGTACCAGTTTACATTCCCACCAGCAATGGAGGAGGGTTCCCCTTTCTCCACAACCTCTCCAGCATGTGTTATCACTTGAGTTTTTCATCTTGGCCATTCTGATGGGTGTAAGGTGAAATCACAGGGTCGTTTTGATTTGCATTTCCCTAATGGCTAATGAGGTTGAGAATTTCTTTAAGTGTTTCTCTGCCATTCGATGTTCCTCTTTTGAGAATTCTCTGTTTATCTCCTTTCCCCATTTTTTAATGGGATTACTTGGTTTGTTGCTTTTCTGCTTCTTTAGTTCTTTATATATACTGGACATTAGCCCTCTGTTAGATAAACAGTTGGTGAAGATTCTTTCCCAATCTGTAGGCAGTTGTTTTGTTTTAATGATGGTGTCCTTTGCTTTACAGAAGCTTTTCATTTTCATGAGGTCCCATTTATTAATTGTTGCTCTTAGAGCCTGTGATGTTGGTGTTCTGTTCAGGAAGTTGTCTCCTGTGCCAATGAGTTCTAGGCTGTTCCCCACATTTTTTTCCAACAGCTTTAGAGTATCTGGTTTTATGTTGAGGTCCTTGATCCACTTGGACTTTAGTTTTGTGCAGGGTGATAAATATAGATCTATTTTCATTTTTCTGCATGTAGACAACCAGTTGGTCCAGCACCATTTGTTGAAGATGCTGTCTTTTTTCCATTGAATGGATCTGGCTTCTTTGTCAAAAATCAAATATTCATAGATGTGTGGGTTTATTTCTGGGTCTTCTATGCAGTTCCATTGATCCTCCTTTCTGTTTCTAGGCCAATACCATACAGTTTTTATTACTGTTGCCCTGTAGTACAGCTTGAGATCAGGGATGGAGATACCTCCAGATGATCTGCTGTTGTACAGGATCATTTTGGAGATTCTGGGGTTTTGTTTCTCCATATGAAGCTGAGAATCTTTTTTTCAAGGTCTGTAAAGAATTGAGTTGGTATTTTGACGGGAATTGCATTGAATCTGTAGATTACTTTTGGCAGGATGGCCATTTTCACAATGTTAATCCTACCAATCCATGAGAATGGGAGATCTTTCCACCTTCTGAGATCTTCTTTGATTTCTTTCTTCAGAGACTTGAAGTTTTTCTCAAACAGGTCTTCCACTTGCTTTGTTAGAGTCACACCAAGGTACTTTATGTTATTAGTGGCTATTGTGAAGGGTGTTGTTTCCTTCATTTCTCTCTCAGCCTTTCTGTCTTTGGTATAGAGGAGGGCGTCTGATTTTTTTGAGTTGATTTTGTATCCTGCCACTTTGCTGAAGGTGTTTATCAGCTGAAGGAGTTCTCTGGTTGAATTTTTGGGGTCGCTCATGTATACTATCATATCATCTGCAAATAGTGACACTTTGTCCTCTTCCTTTCCGATTTGTATCCCCTTGATCTGCTTTAGTTGTCTTATTGCTCTGGCTAGGATTTCAAGTACTATATGGAGACAATGGGCAACCTTGTCTTGTCCCTGATTTCATTAGGATCGATTTAAGTTTTTCTCCATTGAGTTTGATGTTAGCTATAGGCTTGCTGTATATTGCCTTTACTATCTTTAGGTATGTGCCTTATATCCCTGATCTCTCCAAGACTTTAAACCTGAATGGG
>REGO01000560.1:351627-376085 GCA_010120015.1 Rhombomys opimus
TTTGTTCATTTCCTTTTTATATGCCACTAATTTTTCCTCTACTTGTTTATCTATTTGTTTGGCTATGTTTGCCTGTGTTTCTTTAAGGATTTTGTCCATTTCTTCTTTCTTTACCTCCAATCGACTGGACAAGTCTTTGAAATATTTGTTCATTTCCTCCTTATGAGCCTCAAATAATTGGGCAAGCATGGCTTTAAAATCATTTTCCTGTGCTTCTGATGAATTGGAGTATCCATCGGTTTGCAGGTGAAGTCATGATATCCTGATTTATGTTGGAAGTGTTCTTTTGCCTACCTCTGGCCATTGTCTTATCTGAAACCTTCCCTGTTTGGATTCTGCAGATCAGACTGGTACTGTCTCTCTCTGGTGTCTGGAGAGTCTGGTGTCTTCAGGAAGCTGAGAAATCTCAGCGTGTGCTGAGGACTAGCTGTACCTGTGGGAGAAAAGTTCGCAGGCGCAAACTGGGCAAATGCACGCATGCGTGTATGTGTGTGTGTGTGTGTGTGTGTGTGTGTGTAAGTGTGCGTGGACGTGTGTCTCGAGGGACAGAGTCATGGCTAATGTTGAACCCTTGAGTGTGTGGGAGGGGCTCTGCACTGTATATTTCGCAGGCGCTAGTGATGATCACAGAGCAATTTCTGGCATTAACTGCCTCAACTCCTCAATTAGACCCACAGAGCAGGAACTTCAATGTCCTTAGTGCCCCTTTGTTTCCCAAAGTGGTCATATGGGTGAGAGGGGGTTTGATGCCTGGCTTCTGTTTTAGAGGGACCCAGGATCTGGGGATCTGCATTTTCTCAAGGATGCACTCACTAAAAGGGAGGTCACTTGGCAGAGATAGTGGAATCCGGCCTCTCTGCTCTCTGGTTTGGCCCTGCTTCTTTGATGTGTTCTGCCAGTTCTGTGCTGCTGTCACTGCCAGGTTAGGAGGTCCTGCTGCAGCTGGAGATTTCAGGGTGGTCACGTCAGTAAGGATCGGGGTAACCAGGCTCTCTGTTCTCTGGTTTGGCCTTGGTTAGTCTTAAACTGGAGGGCTGTTGTGTCCTGCCAGCTCAGTGCTGCTCCGCTGCCAGGTTAGAAAGTCCTGCTGTTACTGGAGACTGGGTCGCTAGTCCCGTTGCTTTCTGGGAAGTCCTGGGGTCTCTTCACTGTGCTCTCCAAGCTTGGGAGGCCCAGCGCCTGGTTGTCTACCTTGTATGGGGTTCTGCCTGGTTTTGGTGAGTATATAGCGTATTCTCTGTCACTGTGTGATTGGCTGGGCCGTACTGTCAGTGATGGCGATCCTGAGGAGCTAGTATGGCGTCTAGCAGACTCGGGCCCTGGGAGGATGGTGCAGCTGTTGTGAGAATCTGTGACTCTGGGACAAGTACTGCTGGCCTTTGCTGCTAAAGGGCTTGGAGCTCCGCCTCAGCGGCTGTAGTCCCCAGGCAGTTAGGTCTGCACTGAGAAAGACGAATCCACTGTGCCACTGTGCCAAGGAGTCAGGAGATGGTCTAACTTTTGAGAACAGTCCTAAACTGCCTGACACAGAACAGTTTAAATACTAAGGTCATCAGAATATATCCTTATTTTGATTGCTTGTTGTTATTATTAATTCAATTTTGGTTGTAATTAAAACTTCAAGCTACATGTTTTCTCATATCAACAATCACATACTAAATTGTTTGGAATTTTTAAAATCTTAATATTTTCATAAAAAGGAAGAAAAGCACTGCTTTGTTGGGTATTAAACTGCATAACAATGTAGTCAGAGATGGTATTCTTATTATTGAAGTCTTTGTTTTATGTATTTTTATTCATATATATGAGATAGCATTATAATTTATATTATCTCTAATATTTCAAAATTCTTTATAATAACCACAAAACATTTATCCTTGAGACTTATTCATCTTGTGTTTAATTATAAGTTTCTGCTAGATCTTCACCAACCCTATATCTGACAGAGGGCAAATATCCAGAATATATAAAGAACTAAAGAACTTAAAAAGCAACGAATCAAGTAATCCAATTAAAAATGGGGTACACATCTAAACAGAGAATTCTCTGTAGAGGATTATAAAATGGCTGAGAAACACTTAAAGAACTGCTCAATGTCCTTAGCCATCAGGGAGATGCAAATCAAAACGACACTGAGATTTCACCTTACACCCATCAGAATGGCAAAGATCAAAATCTCAAGTGACAACACATGCTGGAGAGGTTGTAGAGAAAGGGGAACCCTCCTCCACTGATGCTGAGAATGTGAACTTGTACAACTACTTTGGAAATCAATCTGGTGCTTTCTTATACAATTAGCAATAGTGCTTCCTCAAGATCCAGCTATAGCAGTCCTAGGTATATATCCAAAAGATGTTCAAGTACACAACAAGGACATTTGCTCAACCATGTTTGTAGTAGCTTTATTCATAATAGCCAGAACTTGGAAACAACCCATATGTCCCTCAATGGATGAATGGATACAGAAACTGTGGTGCATTTACACAATGGAATACTACTCAGCAATTTAAAACAAGGAAATCATGAAATTTGCAGGCAAATCGTGGGATCTAGAGAAGATCATTCTGAGTAATGTATCCCAGAAGCAGAAAGACACAGATAGTATATAGTCACTTACATATGGATACTAGACCTATAAAATAGGATAAACATACTAAAATCTGTGTACCCAAAGAAGATAAACAAGAAGGAGGTTGCGGGGTAAGATGATCAATCCTCACTTAAAAAGACAAATGGGATGGACATTGGATCTAGGAGAAAACAAGAAATGGGACAGGAGCCTACCGCAGAGGGCCCCTGAAGCACTCTACCTAGCAGTATATCAAAGCAGACCCTGAGATCATAACCAAACCTTGGGCAGAGTGCAGGGAATCATACGAAAGAAGGGCAAGTTAGTAAGACATGGAGAGGACAGGAGCTCCACGAGGACCAAAAATATCTGGGCACAGGGGTCTTTTCTGAGACAGTATCTGCAACCAAGAACCATGCATGGATATAATCTAGAACCCCCCTCAGATGGAGCCCATGGCAGCTCAACATCCAAGTGTGCTTCCCTAGTAAGGGGAACAGGGACTGTCTCTGACTTGAACTCCATGGCTGGTTCTTTGACATCCTCCCCCCACCCTGCCAAGGGAACAGCTTTTCTAGGCCACAGAAGTCACAGCAGCCAGTCCTGATAAGACCTGATAAACTAGGGTCAGATGGAAGGGGAGTAGGACCTCCCCAATCAGTGGACTTAGAGAGGGATAGGGAGGAGATGAGGAAGGGAAGGTGGGATTGGGAGGGAATGAGGGAGAGGGCTACAGCTGGGATACAAAGTAAATAACCTGTAGTTAGTATAAAAAATAAAAATTATATTTAAAAACGTTTCTACTACATACTAGTATTGCTTTATTTATAATTCACACACTATCTATAAAATAAGTCATCATCAGTAAATTTTTTAACTAAAATAAGATAAAATAATTAATTTAAAAGTGACTAATATCTATATAACTATATAATGGTTGATACTTTGCCAAGGTAAACTGATCATTGATATTATACAAATATCTGAGGAAATATATTTCGAATTCTGTTTATTTTTATTGAAGTATTCTTTAGGTAAAATCTTATGTGAGCATTTGTAGAAACTAATATTTTTCTCAGCAATAAGATAAATTAAATCTTATAGTATAAATTCATTATGAAAGTTGTGAGTGTTAAATTTTCATCCATAGTATTTCTATATTATATTTTTCTGCCTCTTCTAGAGGAGTTTTCCAGACTTTTGCATGGGAATGAGAATACAACACATGCATATCAGTGGCAGACTGCCATAAGCAAAGAACTGCCTTGGGAATGGTTGTGCTAAAAAAAGACAGTGACTATTCAACTATGACCAAACTATCCTCACTAACATAGGTCAAAACAGCAGGTTAGGCATTGCTTAATGCCACCTGGGATACCAACTCCTCAGATAAATCTCTCTTGTATGCTGTGTTTAATGTCACATAATGTTTCTCCTGGAATCGTCTGAAAATTAGCTCTGGTTAATTGCATTAAATTTCAGGCATGAATTGGTGATATAGTGATAAAACCAGTTGTTATAGATTGTTGCCTGAATTGACTGATAGTAATTCCTCCAATTTAACTTAATTTACAATATCATACAATGCAGCACACAGTTTTCATTGTGCTTAGCAAATTTTTCTTTTTTTTTCTTTTTTATATTATTTTATTTTATTTTAATCACAGGTCATTCACTTGTATCTCAGCTGTATCCCCTTTCCCTCCTTCCCTCCCAACCCACCCTCCTTCCCTCTTCCCTCCCCCCTGCCCTCTTCCAAGTCCACTGATAGGGGAGGTCCCCTTCCCCTTCTATCTGACCCTAGCCTATCAGGTATCTTCAGGATTGGCTGCAATGTCCTTATCTGTGGCCTAGCAAGGCTGCTCCTCCCTCCAGGAGGAAGGGGGAGATCAAAGAGCTAGCCACCGAGTTCATGTCAGAGACAGTCTCTGTTCTCCTTACTAGGGTACCCACGTGGATACTGAGCTACCATGGGTTACATCCGAGCAGGGGTTTTAGGTTATATCCATGCATGGTCCTTTGTTGGAGAAACAGTCTCATAGAAGACCCCTGTGCCCTGATATATTTGGTCCTTGTGGAGCTCCTGTCCCCTCTAGGTCATGCTAACTCCCCCTTCTTTCTTTTTTTTTTTTTTTTACTTTTTTATTTTATTTTATTATTTTTATCAGTTACATTTTATTAATTCTGTATCCCAGCTGTGCGAACCCTCATTCCCTCCCAGTCTCTCCCTCCCTCCCTCATCACCACTGTGCCCCTTTCCAAGTCCACTGGTAGGGGGGTATCTTCCCCCCATTCATCTAATCCTGTTTTATCAGGTATCTTCATTGAGTTCCTGTTAGAAATAGTCCTTGTATTATATCTGCTTAAGAATTTGCATTCATTTCATTCACTGGCCTTTAAACAAATGATGAATAAATTTGTCCTTCTTTAAAAAAGAAAGAAAAAAGAAAATTACTCATTTGTATTTGATTTTGTCACATTTTTAGAGGTTGAGATAGTTACTGAAGCATTTGAATGGACAGCACAAGGTGATTCTCCCTCTACTCCTCCATTTTCTTTTAGAAAAGACCACACCTAGTAGTGATATCAACTAAGCAAACCATAATAAGATGCAGCAAGACTAGGCATAAACACTCATATCAAGGCTCATTAAGAAACACAATATTGTGGAAAGGGCCCCATTAGTAGGCAAGAGTCAGAGAAATTACCACTGTCATTGTTAGGAATTCCAAACTAAATAACCACAGCATGTACGCAGAGGGCCTGGTGCAGACCCATGCAGATTTCGTGGTTCTGCTTCAATCTCTGTGAGCTCTTATGAGCCCTGTTTAGTTGATTCTGTGTGTCAAGTTCTCAGGTCCTCCACACTTTTGACTCCTGCAATCCTTCCTTCCCTTCTTCTGTCTGTAGTGTTCCCTGAGCTCCACCTAATGGTTGGTTTGGAGTGTCTTTATCTGGTCTCATTAGCTGCTGGACTCTCTGATTATGACTGGGCTAGATACTAATGGATGAGTATGGCAAAATATCATTAGGAATTGTTTTATTGACTTTTTTCTTTAAGGGATATAGGACTATTTAATTGAGTTAGCTGGTCTTGATTCAGCTTTGGCATGTGGAATCGGTCAAGAAAATTGTCCATTTCATTTAGATTTTCAAATTTGTGGCATATAGCCTTTTAAAGTAAATCCTAATTATTGTTTGGATTTCTTCATTGTCTGTGGTTATATCACCCTTTTCATTTTTGATTTTGTTGATTTGGATAGTGTCTCTCTGCCTTTTAGTTAGTTTGGCTAAGGGTTTGTCTATCTTGTTGATTTTCTCAAAGAACCAGCTCTTGGTTTCATTGATTCTTTTCTCTCTCTCTCTCTCTCTCTCTCTCTCTCTCTCTCTGTCTCTCTCTCTCTCTCTCTCTCTCTCTCTCTCTCTCTCTCTCTGTCTCTCTCTCTCTCTCTGATTATCTAACTATTTAACTCTGGGTCTGTCTTGTTATTGTCCTTTCCTTCACAGTTAATATCCAATTGTAAGTGACTGCATATCAGGTTTGTCTTTCTAGTTTAGAGTTTTCTTGCTCAGGATGATTTTTTTTTCTAGTTCCATTCACTTTCTTGTAAATTACATAATGTCGTTTTTTTTTCTAACAGCTAAATTCAGTACATATATGACAATTTCTTTATCCATTGGGAGTCATATAGGTTCTTTCCAGTTTTTAGCTATTATGAATAAAGCTGTTATGAACATAGTTGAGAAAGTGTCCTGTGGTACAATGTAGAGTGTTTTAGGTATATGCCTGTGAGTCATATTGTTGGATCTTGAGGGTGAACAATTCCCAATTTTCTGAGGAACCACCACAATGATTTGCAATGGTGGCTGTATAAGTTTGTACTTTGTAAGTCTCTGTGTTAGTCACCATCTGCTGAAATAGAAGCTTCTCAGATGAAGGTTAGGGAACGCATTGTTAGTGGATATAAGTCAGTAGGTGTTCATTCAGTACGATGTTCATCACACACAACTCATTACAGATTACATATATGGAAGTAACTGCAGACTAGAGACTGCAGAGGAATTTTAATCCACCAGCATGTTGCTCTGACAAGGGGTCATCACATCTAAAGACCTTCTATGTCTATGTGGTCCAGCAGAAATACAAACATACCCTTAATATACACCTTTACTCTCAAACAATGAAATATTAGTTTATAGAATGAATCATGGATATTTAAAAGTGACATCTAATTGAGGAGCAGACAAAATGATGACTTAGAGAAATATTTGAGACAATGAGGCAGATACTAGTATAATCCCAACTCTCAGGAGTACAGATTAGGAAACAAAGGCTATTTAAGAGCAGTACATGGACAGTAGTGGAGGACAGGAGCAGTGGAGTAGTATGTAGCAGTTTGTCCAGGACAGTTTTAAAAAGACAGGTTACAAAGAGAACAAGCTGGACACGGGTGCAGACAGAATGAGCCAGAGAATGAAAAAGAGCCATATTGCCAGAGTTAATTTGAGACAAGCACAACAAGTTAATCAGAAGCTGGGAGAGAAGCAAGATAAAATCGGTCACCTTGGAGAGGATGAAGAACAGCTGAGTTGAACCAGCCCACCAGAGTTCAGAAAGAACTAGAAAGGGTGAGTTTATTCAGCAGTAAATCTCAGAGGCTGAAAAACTTTAGGCCTAGGTTAGCAGATGGAGGCTGGAAGCTGACGCCTTTAAGTGATGTGGAATGGCAAATACATATCATCCCTCTAAGCTAATTTGCTCTTTCCCAGCTAAGCATCTCAAGTTGCTTACCATGATTGTTCCTGCCTCATCTTCTTGTGTTCCAGCAGGCCAGCCCTCAGGGTCCATTCAGCCCAACAGCGATTGCTTTCTCTTTGGCTTCCTCTCCTGGTTGGCTCTTCAGCCTGGTGGTCTCCTTCTGACTCCAAGGCTGGGAACCTGAGCTCCTCCTTCTTTTCTACTGCCCACTTACAGGCTTCAGCAACTTTACCAACCAATTAACATTAAATTAGGTGGAATAAAGTTTATACAACAAGACCAGTATATCTGAGGCTGTCCTCAGCTTGACTGAAATCAGACCTTGGGGGCCAGTAATTTAGCATTTGAATGCATAGCACCAGATCAACACTCAACAGTCAAAGTTTAGGTGTTCAGAAACTTAGATTGTATGGAGGCTAGAAGCTTCCCGGCCTAAGGATAGTTAGAACAGAGAAAGAAATGTGCTGGGTTCAACCTCAGCCATGTCTTCACACAGTGTGAGCATGGCTCTCATCTCTTCTCTCTCATCTGAGGAGATAAAAGCAACATTAATACTAGACAGACGGAAGACACACAGAGAAGTGGAGAATTCAAATATGCTATCATGTGTCCTCAAATAGTCCAAAGGCAGTGATGATAGACACCAGAAGTGCTGGAAAAGAGAGAACAGGACAGGAGCCTACCACAGATGTCCTCTGAAAGAGTTCTTAAAGTAGGGGACTGAAGCAGATGAAGAGACTTTAGGCAGAGGTAAGGGAGTCTTATGGAAGAAGGGGGAGATAGGAAGACCTGGAGGGGACAGGAGCTCCACAAGGAGAACAACAGAACCAAAAAATCTGAGCCCAGGAGAACCTGTAAAGATTGATGCAGTAACAAAGGATGGAGAAGACCTAGTTACCTTACTCAGATGTAAACCATAGGCAGTTCAGTCTCCATGTGGGTAAGGAAGAAGGAGCAGTCTCTGACATGAACTATGTTGCCTGTTCTTTGATCGTCTTCCCCTGGCCTGGTGGCTTTACTAGGTCACAGAGGAAAAAGATCCAGCAAGTCCTGTTGAGATTGATAGTCAGAGAGTAGGGAGGGGAGGACTTCCCTGGATCAGTGGACTAGGAAAGGGGAATAGGACGGAGGGAACAGGGAAAGAGGAGGAACCTAGAGGAGATGGAGAAGGGGCTGCAACAGGGATACAAAGTGAATAAATTGTAAATAATAATAATAATAATAATAGTAATAATAATAATCAGAGTGAAAAACATAGAAGCATTTTGGTGCCTTTACCTTATCTTTAAATAATCTAATAATAATAAAAATAAATGAGACATTTTTTGGTAACATTGTAACCATTATTGAGACATTTTAAAGAAAGACTACTCCTTTCAAAGTGCCATCACAAACAAAAGAGGGATTTCTTGAAAAGAGTAATGCATTAAGGGCAATCTATTTATGTGAACACTAAGGTCTGGTTCAATAAGTTCAGTAAGCTTATGAATTTGTTGTTTATTTTGCCCAGACTTGATAGAACCTTTAAGTGGATATAATAACCCTTTACAATAATTTTTGGAATTTCTTCACTCACGCTGCTGTTTTCTTTTGTAACTTACATGCACAGCATATTTTTGTCATTTTTCATAATGTTTTAACATATCTATACTTTCCATTTTCCTCTAGTTACATTTTAATCTATGTTTGTGTATTGAGCTAATTACACTTTGCTAAGTATCTTTAAGTTGTGTCTATTCATATCTTCATGTATCTAATATTTAAGCTTTTATCACTGTAATTTTTAGATTTATGATTTTTTTAATATCCCAGAAAAACAACTCATTTTATCTGCACTCATATTACAGTTGTTACAATGTTTATATCTAGAATCTCTCCAATTATTCTTGATTCTGAGTCTGCCTTTGTTATCTGTATTGTTAGTTTTTGTTTCTTTAATATTATATGGTACTGTTTCATGACAGTCTAAGCGATTTTTGAGTGAAATGTATATATGTGTGCGTATGGCAAGAGGGTTGGCATGCTCCTTCAGGGAAGGCTTAATATATTTTATATATAGGACATTTACTTTAAGTTTCAGGCATCCCTTCCTCCTACCTCTGTGCAATAGCTTACTTCTTTAACAATAAGCTCAGGACACATCAAGTGTACAATACTTTTTCTAGAATATTACACACTGCATAAGAGTTTATTATATTGATGTTCTCTGTTATGTATTCTTATTTTGAGTTTTATGCAAAGCACATAGGTACATTTTGGATAGAGCTAAGCCTTATAACCACTATCTGGAAATTTTTGAATTTTAATAAATGTATTTAGTATATTTAGCACATATATTCTATTTATTAATATGTATAAAGTCCTGAATTGCATCCCAGGAAAAAAACTTATTAATATTTCTGTAAAGTGAAATACAATAAAGAAAATATACAAAGTGTAATGTCAAAGAGCATATAGATAAAACCATAATGATTATAATTCATTAAAATGATTTTGTGTGTGACCCCTGCCAAATGCAATTATATCTGCTATATTGTCTGTTACAAAATGAGAATGTCGGTTAGGTTATTTTATTTTGGAACAGTAGCCAATTTTCCAAATAAAGTTATTTAATATTGTAAGGAATATGATATAATGTGCATAAATATATTAGTACTTTTCCTCAGAAGCAATGTCTTGATAAATATAGGAATTGCTATCATTTCAACATGACCATAATGTTGGTCACCAAGGTAACTATCATTAAATATAACGCTTAACACAACAAACTGCCTTTATGAAACGCTTATTGTGCCAAACCCTCAATTACCCATATGTAAAATAAGAAGAGTAATACACTTGGGATGGGAATTTCATATTTGTTAGTTTCAATCAATTTATCCTAGTAACGTTAATTTTTGTTTTGAATAGTTGAACTACTTATTAATCTGTAGCCCTACTTGCTTCACCCAAAAGAAATCATTGTCATTAACTTGGAATGCTTTCAACGGTGTTATCATGTCACTGTGCATTAAAACTCATTACATTTTAATATAACTTTGTCCAAGTAATTATTTGTATTCAAATCACATTGTTATTAAACTAACATTTAATAAAACACAGTATGTCATAAACCTTGAATATAGTTAATTTATAGATAGACAGGTTTTGCTTTAAGAATAAGTTCTTACCTTTTGATATATAAGTGTCGGCTTAGATTTCTCACCAAACCTACTTTATTTAGGACTCTTAAGCATGTTTACCTCCCTTCCAACCCCCAAAACCTTAGGTAAGAAATTGGTAGGGAAAAGGGCTCTAATGGGTCATTAGGGATTACCAGACTCAGTCTTCAGGACACCAGCAGTCCAGCCCAAAGTCCAACAGGAAACAGTTAGAGCTTAAAGACTCAGTTGGCTTGCCCAGAGAAGCTCTCTGAAACATTTCTCTCTGCGAAGCCAAGGGTCAAAATACGAAGATCAGTGCAGCAGTGACGTAGATCCAAAAAACAATGTCTCCTGTGTGTGGGCCTCCATATATGTCCTCTCCTTAAAGCACACCCACAGATGTTTGCAGCTGGCCAAAGTCATGCCCCTCACATGCCCTCTTACAAGCCAACCTGGGCAAAACATCTCATGCCCAGCTTGCAGCAAAACATCACATGACAAAATCCAGTTTTCAAAGAAACCAGAAATTTCCACTTCATATAAGCTTATAAGTACATTTAATATGGGGTGGTTTTCTAAAGTGTGGCAAACTGAACAGCTTTTATGATTGTGTTGACAAGCATTTAGCTCCCTTGACATTTACTATTTCAGAAGAAGACACAATTTATTTCTGTTTTTTTGTTTTGTTTTTTGTTCGCTTCTCAATTATTTTTAGACCCACTTAAACTCAAAAGGGCAAAGTTTAAGAAAATAAATTTAACAAATAAATATATTCTGATAAAGTATTAATCAGCCAATTTCTTTGAAGTAAAATGTTTTGTAGAAACAGATGAAATTGTTTTGACCTTTCATGCACAATAGAGAGCAAGCAATTCCTCTTCCATCAATAGAATGTGTCATCTGTATTTGACAAAATAGCTACGAAATAGGAGTGAACCTCAGCTAAAAACTGAGTATCAGAGTCTAAATGTAGATTAAGGTTAATGACAATTTGCATAATACTTTTTCTCAATCCAAAATGAAAGGCTAACTCATATATTTAACATAAGTCATTTCACTAATTTTGACAAGAACTTGGCATGATATTTTATATTTAATTAATACTAGATAATGAATAACAAAAGTATATCTCTATTTAAAATTATAATTAGGTATTTATTAGCAGAAAACAACAAAAAAATTTTACTTCAAATGACATCTCTGATTTCAAGTTCTCCTGAATTGAAAAAGAAAGATTAGCATATAAAATTAAATATGGGAAAATAGCACAGACATTACTGTACTCATAATTATTTTTTACTCTGTTCTTATTTATTTTTACTTTACTACTAATTACTTTTAAAAGGTAACTTTGAGAAGACAAAATGCAGAGACCCCTCAGGCAGACAAAATACAAAATGTAAAGAGAGAGACTTTGAAACATAGAGCTTTGAAGGGAAACTCTCCATCAATTCCCTCCCCTCAGAGTTCAGAGGATGCTGCAAAAAGGAAGATAGAGACAATGTAAGAGCTAGAGGTGATGGGGACATCGGGAGAACAAGGCTTTCGGACTCAACCGCGCAAGGTTCAAGTGAACTCAGACACTGAGGAGACAAGCAAAGGGTCTGCAGGAATCTGAGTCAGGTCCTGTGCATGATATAAACAAGAACTTTCAGCTTACCACATTTTATGTATTTTGGACTTCTGAATGAGTAAATGAGTGGGTCTCTGATTATTATGGTTGCTCTTGTGGCTCTTTGCATTGTGTTAGGTTAGATTTCCCAACTTCATTGCGATGGTTGTTGTTTTACCTTACTATATTTTATTTTGTGATGCTTGTTTTTATCACATATACCCATCATTTTTTAATGAGAGAAAGAAAAGAAGCAGCAGTTGAGGGAAGTGGTGAAGATGGAAGAGACAGAGGAAGGAAAACTGTGACAAGAATACATTGTACGAGGAAAGAATATATTTCAAATAAAAGGGAAAATTAAATTAAAAAAATAAAAGACAATCATCAAATAAAGTGTAAAAGAGGTAAAAGTGTTTGATGAAGCCTTATTTATTTTATATAGTTATAAATGTAAATAACATAATAAGTAACATTTAGAAAACTAACATTCGAATATTTTTGTCTCTATTTGATTTTTATGGGTTTACTCAAAGTATTATCATTTCACTTAAAATATCAAATTTTCTTTACAAATGTATTTTTGAATATTTCTCACACAAGGAAATAATAAATATGGAATTTAATCTTTGGTTATTAACAGAGTTTCTGCTTTTCCATTATGTTTGTATTTATTTATTTATTTATTCATTTATTCATTTATTCATTAGGCATACATTGTTCTGCCTGCATGTTACACCTATACTCCAGAAGAGGGCACCAGATATTACCATTCTAGATGGTTATGAGCCACCATGCAGTTGCTGGGAATTGAACTCAGGACCTTTGGAAGAACAGCCAGTGCTCTTAAACTCTGAGCCATCTCTCCAGCCCCCTCCCATTATCTTTAACACAAATATCAGATGCTTATTTACATGCAGTGTTTGTGTGTACTTGTGTGTGTGTGTCATGTGTGTGTATGTGTGTGTGTGTGTAAATGCACACAGTGAAAGGGCAACTATGAACCAATATAACTGTTATGGTGGGTACTGTTTGATGTCATGCATTGTTCTTTATCACAAGCAGAGAATATTAGTATTTATAGTTGTTGTGGTTAGAGTTCTCTTTTTTAGTGTTACTATTTTGAAATAACTGCAAATAAGTGAGTATAAAATTACAATATTAAATATTTAAAAATTATGTTTTCTTATAGGATTATTGAAAATTACGAAGAGATCCAAAGTCATCTATTGCCAAATATGAAAAGTCATAAATTTCATCACAGTCTTGACATTCTTCGGTATCAGATTAAAATCTTCCTGTTACTTTTTTTGAAAATATGAATATATGTTCTGTAGACAACTATTAGGTCCATTTGATTTAATACCTCTGTAATTGTCATTATTTCTCTTCTTAGCGTCTTTCTCAATGATCAGTCCTTTGGTGAGAGTGGGTTGTTGAAGGCTCCCACTAGTGCAGAAAGTCTTATGAAAGAAGGGAGATATAAAAGGACCTAGAGGGGACAGGAGACACATAGGGAGATCAATAAAGTAAAAAATATCAGGGCCCAGGGGGGACTGCAGAGGCTTATGCATCAACCAAAGACCATATTAGAGAAGACATAGACCCACTGCTCAGATATAGCTCATAGACAGCTCAGTCTTCATGTTGGTTCCATAGTAAAAGAAGAGACAGTCTCTGACATGAACTTATTTGCCTGGTCCTCGATCACTTCTCCCTGGTGGGGTGGCCTAGCCAGCCCAAAGAGAAAGAGAATCCAGGCAGTCCTAATGGGACCTGATAGGCTGGAACAGACAGTAGTGGAGGAGGACTTCCCCTATCAGTGGACTAGGGATAGGAAAGGGGAGGGAAGGTGGGACTGCAAAGAGATGAGGGAGAGGTCTATAACTAGGATACAAAGCCAATAAAGTGTAAATATTGATAATAATATTAATAATAATAATAAAGAAAAGAAAAGTAACTAAGAAAAAAAGGAAATATAAATATGTAAGTATATTGAGATTCATGAAAAGTTAGTTTCCTGTCATCCTTTACTTTGTATTTTCTATGTGGTCCCAGAAGTTATTATATATTTGTTAACATTTGCTTTTCTAATTTTTACTTTGGATCATAAATCTCTCTTTCAAAAAGAAATTACAAACTCCAAACTCCTCTGAAGAGCAAGGAATGAGAGATTGGAAGGAACATAAGGATTCATGCCTGAGAAATTTTAATTCTTCATCCAATTCTGAAATTATTAATTGAGGGGGCGGAGCCAAGATGGCAACTAGCAAATACAGTTTCTGAACTGTGGAATAGCTGAACCCTCAGTGGGTGACAGGAAGGACTTCTGAAGCCAGGGAAATGAAGGTGAGGCTTCCTGAATGACAGGGAACATTACATGAGGTGAGAACTTTGGTCTCGGGTCACCCGTGGACTTGTTTGGGGAAGGAGAGAAATGATCCTTTGATCTTCCTGCAACTCCCTTTTCTCGGACAACCATCCTCCTTGGCACAGCTGACTCAAGAAGATTCTCAGCTCAGAACTAACCGCTTGGGGTCTGCAGGAGCTGAAGCGGAACTCCTAACCCCTTAGTGGCAAGTGCCAGCTGTACCGGTCCTGGAGTCCCAGACATGCAGCACCATCCTCCCAGGGTCCCAGGTCTGCTAGCTGCCATACTGGCTCTGCAGAATCTCTCAGCTACTGACTGTATGGCCCGCCCAAACCCTCAGTGACAGATAATACACTATATACCCACCAAAGCCCAGCAGACATGACATACAAGCTGGGCCTCCCAGGCTTGTAGAGCACAGTGGAGGGCCCCCAGGACTTCTCAGAAGACATCTGCACCAGCATCCCAGTCTCCAGCTGCAGCTGGACTTCCTAACCTGGTGGTTGCAGCAGCACTGAGCTGGTGGAGCACATCCTGCATAAGACCAAGCAAGGCCAAACCAGAGAGCAGAGAGCCCAGATACCCCAATCCCTGCTGATGTGACCTGCTTGAGAGTTAGTGCACCCTTGAATGTCTGCAGAGCCCCAGATCCAGGGTCCTTCTAAAATAGAAGCCAGGCATTGGACCTCCCCACCCACATACCCACTGTGGGAACAGAGGGTCACTTGGGACATTGAAGCCCCTACTCTGTGGATCCAACTGAGGAGTTAAGGCAGTTAATGCCGGAAATTGTACCAAAACCAGCACCTGCTACATATACAGTACATGCACAAATAACCCCCTAGAAGCCTGTAAGGCAGAGCCCCTCCTACACACTCAAGGGTTCAAAACTCTCTATCATTCTGTCCCTCGAGACACACCCGCACACTTACACACACACACACACACACACACACACACACACACACACACCACATACACATGTGTGTTCGTGCCTGCATTTGCCCCTTTTATGCCCTCGTACTTTCCTCCCACAGGTACAGCTAGTGCACCCACGCACACACTTAGGCCACGGGACCTCTCTCAGCTTCCTGAAGAACTCTCCAGATGCCAGTGAGAGAAAGTACCAGCCTGAACTGCAGAATCCAGAAACAAACAGGGACGGTTACAGATAAGCCAATTGCCAGGGGTAGGCGAAAGAACACATCCAACATAAATCAGGACATCATGACTTCACCAGCAAACCCCAAAATTGATGGATATTCAAATTCATCAGAAGCATAGGAAAATGACCTTAAAGCTATGCTTACCCAATTATTTGAGGCTCATAAAGAGGAAACAAACAATTCTCTCAGAGCAATAGCCATGAAAATTCAGACAGTTAAAGAGGAAATGAACAAATCTCTCAAAGATTTGGCCAGTCAATTGGAGGCAAAGTAAGAGGAAATGGACAAAATTTTTAAAGAAGCACAGCAAAATATAGCCAAAGAAATAGAGCCTCAAGTAGAAATACAATTAGTGGCATATAGAGAGGAAATAAACAACAACAACAACAACCAAAAAAAAAAATAGACCATCGTAGAGAGACAGGAATTCACATTCAAGGAGATGAAGGAAATGGTGCAAGGCATGAAAACAGAATTAGAATCAATAAAGAAAACACAAACTGAGAAAACCCTGGACTGGAGAACTTGGGAGAAAAGATCATGAATCACAAAGGTAAGCATCACCAACAGAATACAAGAGATGAAAGAGAGAATCTCTGGAGCTAAAGATACACTCGCAGAAATTGATACTTTCCTCAAAGAAAAAGTAATAGCAGAAAAGTCCCAAACACAAAATATCCAAGAAATCACCAAATAGACTAGACCAGAAAAGAAACACATCACCTCACATTGCAGTCAAAACACTAAACCTACAGAACAAAGAATATAGGCAATACAGTTAAAATTAAGCAAATAGAATCAATAAAACAAAACCTCTTTATGGGGAAAAGATTAAGCTGTAGAATTAATAGACATTTCATGGTTTTCAGAAATACATTTTTATGGTAGATATCTGCTAATATACTGTAAAAAGCATGCATTTAACTCGAACTATATTTTTTAAAAGAAACCAAGTAATGTCATTGAAAATGGGCACCCACTTGACTATTTCTTAAGACATACATGCTGCACACATGCTGAATGAAAAGTTACTATCATCAGGAAAATGCCACTGAATGCTACCACTAACATCATAGTTTGAGTTTAATGTAGATCTTATAAAAGGCATGAGAAATGATATATTTAGGGAAAGATGTGAAGAAATTATAATTTGCAAACGCTAGGATATATGCGAATTACCACAAACTTTACAAAAGACAGTTTGGAGATTTTTCAGCAAAGCCAAAATAGAACTGCATTTTGAGACAAAAATCCTATGGTGGCCACAAATCAAAGGAAAAAGAATCCATCTAACTCCAAAGCCATCTCCTCTTCTTGTGTTACTTGCATTGCTCATAATAGGCATTAATCATAATGCCCATCAGTATATCAATGGATAAACAGTAAGCATGTCTTCCGCATGACATTTCATTAAACGTGGGCTATAGAAACACATGTGAACTACAATGGGTTTCGTAAGGTTGTACTCCTTACTTGCCTTGCACATGTCTTCATAGCACACAGTAATACATTACTTACTTATTCACGGAGTGGATAGATTTCATCTTTTTATAAAGTCAAAGCACATACAAGGCTGTTCAGTGCATCACACCTCATGAGAATAATACACTGGTAGTAAATGGTATACTTATTATATAACGCATTTGTCGATACACTGCAAGATACTTCATAAAAGATTAGGGCTACTATTAAGCAGGCACACTAAGAACTGTTAGAAGCTTGCCTGGAATTCATGGCTATCATGAGAGATTACAGCTTTGACCAGAGACAAAGGAAGAGGAAGTCTGTGACACTGGTGGAACTTACTCTGTGCAGGACTATGCAAATGTGCATTTTATTATTATCATTAAATGTTAGGTAGTAAAATTAAATTAACTCAAATATTAAAATCTATCACCAAAATTATGCACAAAGAAAGTATTATTGTGAACGAATAATGTCACTCGCCAGGAAGCCATTCTGAATTGTTAGCTGCTGCGTGGTAAAACGGATGCAGCTGTTTGTTTGTTTTTTCCTTTTCTTTCTTTTCCTTTTCTTGTGCTGTCTTTTTTCTTTTCTTTTTTTTTTCTTTACTTTTTTAATTTTAATTTTTTATTTTTCTTTCACAATTTATTCGTTATATATCACAACTGAAGCTCCCTCCCTCATCTCCTCCCAGTCCCACCCTACTTCCCCCTTTCCCCCATCCCCTTCTCCTATCCCACTGAAAGAGGGGGTTCTCCTCCTCTGCTATCTGCCCATAGCTTGTCCAGTCTCATCAAAACTGCTTGGATCTTCTTCCTCTGTGTTCCGATAAGGTCGCATCTCCAGGGGCAAGTGATCAAAGAGCATGCAACCAAGTTCAAGACAGAGGCATTCACTGGTCCCCTTTCTCAAAAACCCACAGGGAGACTGAGCTACCAGTCCGCTACGTTTGAGCAGGAGGTCTATGTCTTCTCCGTGTATGGTCCTTGGTGCCTCAGTCTCTTCAGGATCTCCTGGGCTCAGAATTTTTAGCTTTGTTGGTCTCCTTGTGGGGCTCCTGTCCTCTCAATGTCCCCCCTCTTCCATAAGACTCTCTTTGCTTTGCACAAAGTTTGGCTTTGAGTCTCAGCATTTGGTTCGATCCCCTGTTAGGTGGAGCCTTTCAAATGACCCTCTATAGTAGTTTCTCATCCTGTTTCCTCTCCCACCGCTTCCGGTGTCTATCCTGTTTGCCATTCTGAATGAGATTTAAGCATCCTCCCTAGGGTCCTCCTTAGTGTTTAGCTTCTTTAGGTCTGTAGATTTTAGTATGGTTATCCTATATCAAATGGCTAATTTCCGCTAAAACTTCTTAATGTTTACAAATTTTATTCTCACCAATGAATGCATAATAATTGACAATGTGTGAATACACTGGGCCTGGTGGTGCAGTGTGTAATCCCAGCCTTGGGAGGCAGAGGCAGATGAGCTCTTTGAGTTCAAGGCCAGCATGATTTACAAAGTGAGTACAGGACAGCCAGGGCTACCCAGAGAAACCCTATCTCAAAAAACCCAAAAAGAAAAAACAAACAAACAAACAAAATGTGTTTATACTGGGAATTTACATACATTTAAGTTGTATAATCTTAAACTGTAACTTTTACTGAAAAATGCATATAAATTTTTATTTCAAAAGTGGTTAAATGGAACATCCATAAACAAAGTATTAGAATCTTATTATATAAAGCAGATAATTTGCAAGGGTGGAATAGGATTTATAGAGCTGAAAGAGCTTCAGAATTGATTTTACTCTATGAGCCTGTTTTAGTAACAGTGTACTGCTTGATGGGATGATTTGCATAATCACATGCATTTGATGCCCTGAGGAATTTTCTAGAGGGTTGATTGTATCTATTTTTCCAAAACAGAGTAGAGACGTTATGAAATTTGTGTCAGTGTAGTCACTTGCCAAGATGTGGAGAATTATTTATATATCTTTGAAATTACTTAACATTGTTCATCAATTACCAATAGAGTTGTCTTTTTCTGCACCAGACTGTGAGTTGAAATACAAACATAACATTTATTTATAGATGTAGAGCTGAGGAAAAATAGGGTAGTCTAGAGAAGTTTACTCTAAATCTTTCTGAAAATGTGTTCTTCACCATGTATGTGCTCATCATGAGTTTATGTCTACACTCCATTGCTCTTAAGCACAAAAACTTTATTTCCAGATTGAGTTCAACATAAAGAATTAAAAGCTGCTTCCAGTGAAATTCTGTTACAGCGATGAAAATTATGTATAATTAAAACGTACTTTACCACTCAAATATTGAATTTTTAAATTGTGTTTTTTCTGTGAGACTTTTTTCTTAATGTGTATATATTTCTTGTAACTAAGTAAAATCAATTCAATCATAAAATAAAACATATGAGATGCTGATTCATCTTAAAAGGAGAAATATTAAAGAATGACTACAGTCAGTTACTAAAACCTAAGTACCAAGTTTCAGTACAATGAGATGAGTTTTAAGGGGTTTCTTGAAATGTGTTGTTCTTGAAAATTCCCTGCAAGATGATAGCATAGCCTTTATTTGGTTTAAATTTGGAAAGATAATCTTCTCAATAACTTTATAACTTGCAAAGTCTAGTTTAAGATTAATTGCTTACAATTGAGAAGATTTTATGGAAAGTAATCCTGAAGAAATTTATAACCAACTGAGAACAAAACAGAGTTGTCCATTATCACCTTCCTTCAACACCTGCATTTACTCAATGTAAAAACAAAATGAGACATGTACAATTTGTTTGGTTTGATGTTCTTATTGAATAATATATGATTTTATTAGGATTAATATGCAATTATAAGTTTAAATGTGAAGATATATTATTTTAAAATCCGAAATGAATACAGAATATATATTGTCAATTAAAAAATAAGCAATTTTGAAGGAAGACTACTAGGCTAATACCATTAAAAGGTGATGATATTCAGTTCTGTTTATTATAATGTTTAGCTCCCTGACACCTCCACTGATGAGGAAAAATACTTTAAAGAATCTGAACAGCAAAAGTTGTAAACTGGTTATCAAATAAAATCTTAATAAAAATATTTTTAAGACTAGATTTGATTAAGAACTGGAAATGTAAAACAAAGAGAAACATTAAGATTATTGAAGATAAGACTGGCGGTGATTGTGAAGATTTTCTTAGATACTTAATGAAGAAAATGAGCAGAAGCTGTGTGTAGTGGCCATACTTTTAATTCTAGCACTCAGACTTATGAACAGAAGAGGCTGGAATTGATGGTCGGCCTCTTGGCTATATAAAAAGTTTTAGGCAAGTCTGTAGTTTAAAATACATTGTCTCAAATAAGATAACCCAAAACACATAAATAAATATACAAACCTTGAGTGTCTTCCATGCCGTTCTTTTCTAAAAGAAAGAGTTCATGTGAATTCAAAACTGTGTGAATTACAGTAGTAAAAATAATCAAGAGGTAACCCATAGTTACTGAGATTAGAAAGGACCATGACTGCTCAGAGTACTTCTTTTGGTTTTCTTTTCTAGCACAGTGACATATATAGGACAGGCAGACTGTTTATGGAAGAAAAAGTTAGAAAATGTCCATTTGCTCACTAATGAAAGAATGATATAGAGAACCAATGGTATAGAGAACCAAGAATGACAAAACCTCATGAGATATTTTCTTTTTACAGTATTTTTAAAATTCTTTTATTATAAATAAATACTTTTCTCTAGGCAAAATTGCATATATACATGTGTTCTTATTTTACATTTGAAAAACATGGATATTTAAACAAATGCAAATAATTTTTAATTGTTCATATGGGTTCTATTCCTCACAAAATCTATCCCCTTCAACTAAGGGAAAATATAACATTCTATTCATGTTTACAATCCCATGCCTGGTCATATTCCAGCACTAATTGCTTCAGTTCTACACTAATGAGCTAATTTGCATCTCACACAAAGTACTTGCTGTCAAAACATCCATAGGAAACCAAAATTTAGTCAATTATCCATATATATATATATATATATATATATATATATATATATAATGCATCCAAACATCTGGCTACTTAGATGCTTCTGGGTGTTTAAAATAGCATTTTGGCACCAACAAACCAAGTAATCCAATTAAAAAATGGAGTACAGAGCTAAACGGAATCCTTAATAGAGTAATATCAAGTGGCAGAGAAACACTTAAGGAAATGTCCTTAGTCATCAGGGAAATGAACATAAAAATGACCCTGAGATTTCACCTCACACCCATCAGAATGGCTGAGATCATTCATGGAGAGGATGTGGAGAAAGAGGAACCCTCCTCCATGTCTGGTGGGAATGTAACCTTGTACAACCACTTTGGAAATCAATCTGGCATTTCCTCAGACAATTAGGATTAGTGCTACCTCAAGATCCAGCTATACTACTCCTAGGCATGTATCCAAAATATGTTCAAGTACACAACATGGGTATTTGCTCAACCATGTTTGTAGCAGCTTTATTCATAATAGTCAGAATGTGGAAACAACTCATATGTCCCTCATTTGAGGAATTGGTTACAGAAATTGTGTTACATTTACACAATGAAATACCACTCAGCTATTAAAAACAAGAAAATAATGAAATTTGCAGGCAAATGGATGGAACTAGAAAAGCTCATCCTGAGTGAGGTAACCCAGAATCAGAAGGAAACAAGTGATCTATACTCATTTACAAGTGGATATTATCCATATAATATAGGATAAACATACTAAAATCTACAGCCCTAAAGAAGCTAAACAACAAGGAGAACTCTAGGCAAGATGCTTAATCCTCATTCAGATTGAGAAGTTCTTCATTGAAAAACTCAAAAACTCTGAATACCTGATCTTGAAGCTAGCTGCTTTATATCCAGTATCTTAGAATGTTTTATTTAGGTGTTGTCAAATTTTAAAACAACATATTTGAATTTCACTATTTTCCAGTATCAATAGAGTATTCATATTTACATATATCCTTGTATTAATACTTGTATCATGTAAAACTTTTCTGTTTATATGCTTTCTGAGTAAGTAAAAGATTGACAGTTTTGCTCACAAGAACATGGAATATCTCCAGATCTACAGAAATCATTTTCTGAAGTAACTGATTAAGTTTCCAAAAATAGCATATCTTAAATGAGTGTAAACATCACAGCATCAAATTCTCTTCCTCTCTCTCTCCCCTTCTCTTTTTCTCTCTCCATGTACAAATTAGCTCATATAATTATCTTCATTCTTTTTCATATACAAATTAGCTCATATAAATGTCCTATGAGAAAATACATCAAACTAGCGAGCATTATAAATGCCTCTTTGAGATTATAGACTGAAAATAGAAAAACAAATTTTTTAAAAGTACAGTTTGGTCTAAAAGATTTACAGTAAAGGATGGAAATTCATGAGTGGTATGAGATTAAGATTTCCCAAACTTGAAATCAGAGATTTTAATACCGGCAGACATTTTTTTTTATTGTACAGATTTTTTTTTTTTTTTTGTTATCCTGGGTCTTTTATTTCCAGATGAAGATAATGGTTATTCTTTCAAGGTTTTTAAAGAATTGTGTTGAAATTTTTACGGAATTCTGTTGAAACTGAAGATGGCTTTTGGTAGGATGGCCATTTTTACTATGTTAATCCTCCTCATCCAGAAGCATGGGAGATCGTTTCATCTTCTAAAATCTTCTTCAGTTTCTTTCTTCAAAGACTTGGAGTTCTTGTCATACAGGTTTTTCACTTGGTTAGAGTTGTGCCAAGATATTTTATATTATTGTTGGCTATTATGAAAGCTGTTGTTTCCCAGATTTCTTTCTCAGCTTTATTGTTGCTTGTATAAAAGGGCTACTGACATTTTCTTTTATAGTTTAGTTTACTTGCATCCAGACACTTGCTTAAGGTGTTTATCAGCTGTAGGAGTTCTCTGGTAAGTTCTTGGGGGACACTATTTTATACTATAATATCATCTGTTAATAGTGATACCTTGAGTTGTTTTCCTTTTGATTTGTATTCCCTTGAACTTCCTTACTTTTGTTATTGCTCTGGCTAGGACTTCAAATACTATATTGTACAGATATGGTGACAGTGGGCAGCCTTGTCTTGTCCCTGATTTTAGTGGGATTGCTTTAAGCTTCTCTCCATTTAACTTGTTGTTGATTATTGGCTTACTGTGCTTTGCCTGGCAAGTGAAGTGGGGAGGGGTTGTTTCTTTTTTTTTTTCTTTTTTTTCTGGAGGGGCTGTTTCTAACATGGATTCTATTGCCTGCTTTTGGATCTGTTGCCCCTGACAGGGCTGCCTTGCTCAGACTCAGTGGATGAGGATACGCTCAGTCTTGATGTGACTTGATGTGCTAGGGAGGGATGTTATGTGTGGAGAGCTCTAGTTTTCTGAGGGGAAAAGGAGAAAGAAGGGGGAGAGGGGCTTGGGAGGAGAAGGTGAAGGCAGCACCCATGGGATGTAAAGTAATTATACTTAAATAAAAAAATTAAAAAAAATTTCCCAAATTTCTGATTAGGCTGTGAGAGTCAGCTGTCAGCACTGCTTATAAAGACTGTGGAATTTTTAAAAGGGAATTCGGTGGAGGATATGGGATTCCAATAGCAGGATTTTGATTTTTGTATCCCTGCCATATTCCTAGTATACTCACTGTTTCTTGTCTACACAGGCAGTGTATCACTACCATGTCTTCTATGCTGCCATGATGGAATGCATGACTCGCCATTTTAAGATTAAATACACGCTTACTTTCTTACATTACTTCCTGTGGGCTTCGTCATCATAACAACTAGTAAACTGATTACAACAGGGTCAGTATCTACTAGATCACCCAGCGGCAAGTGGAATAGTTTGAAGGGGAAACTTGCTTCAAAGGACCATGTTTTAGGTGCTTATTTCATACTTGGTGGAAGGACTTGGAAAGGTTCTGGAAATCGTAAGTGGTAAAGAAAATAGACTACTGTGTGTAGAGTATCTTGTTTTTCAGTGTGGGAGGGTCTTATTGCCTTGCTCTCTTATGCTTGTCATCCTTTCTACTTCTGTAACCACTAGAAAGTGCTCTTTTCCACAGAATCCTGCCACCACCATGCCCTGCCAATGTACCTGGTATAAAGTGGTTGAAATAATAGTTATTTTATTAATTCTGTCATTTGGGGTTATAGTGATTGAAACAGAGTCTCAGGCATACCAGGCAAATCTTTTACCATTACTCATTGGCACAGGAGACAACTTCCTGAACACAACACCAGCAGCACAGACTCTAAGAGCAACAATCAATAAATGGGACCTCATGAAACTGAAAAGCTTCTGTAAAGCAAAGGACACCATCATCAAAACAAAACGTCTTCCTACAGACTG
>REGO01000560.1:386028-409196 GCA_010120015.1 Rhombomys opimus
AATTAAAGTCTTCCTAGAACTCAATGAAAATGAAGATACAACATACCCAAACTTGTGGGACACAATGAAGGCAGTGCTAAGAGGAAAGTTCATAGCACTAAGTGCCTTCAAGAAGAAATTCGAGACAGTGCATTCAAGCAACTTAATGGTTTACTTAAAAACCCTAGAAAAAGAAGAAGCAGACACACCAAAAAGGAGTAGATGGATGGAAATAATCAAACTCAGGGCTGAAATCAACCAATTAGAAACAAATAAAACAATTCAAAGAATAAATGAAACCAAGAGCTGGTTCTTTGAGAAAATCAACAAGATTGACAAACCCTTAGCCAAGCTAACCAAAAGGCAGAGAGACACCACCCAAATCAACAAAATCAGAAATGAAAAGGGGGACATAACTACAGACACTGAGGAAATCCAAACAATCATTAGGACTTACTTCAAAAGTCTATATGCCACAAAATTTGAAAATCTAAATGAAATGGACAATTTTCTTGATCGATTTGACTTACCAAAACTGAATCAGGACCAGGTAAAGCAATTAAATCGCACTATATGCCACAAGGAAATAGAAGTGGTCATCGAAATCCTCCCATCCAAAAAAAGCCCAGGACCAGATGGTTTCAGCACAAAATTCTACCAGACATTCAAAGATCTAAATCCAATTCTCTCCAAACTATTCCACAAAATAGAAACAGAAGGAACACTACCAAACTCATTCTATGAAGCCACAGTCACCTTGCTACCTAAACCTCACAAAGACCCAACAAAGAAAGAGAATTTTAGGCCAATCTCCCTCATGAACATTGATGCAAAAATACTCAACAAAATACTTGCAAACCGAATCCAAGAACACATCAAAAATATCATCCACTATGACCAAGTAGGCTTCATCCCAGGCATGCAGGGGTGGTTCAGTGTAAGGAAATCCATTAATGTGATCCACCATATTAACAAACTGAAAGAAAACAACCACATGATAATCTCTCTAGATGCTTAAAAGCAGTTGACAAAATCCAGCATCCATTCATGTTTAAACTGTTGGAGAGATCTGTGATACAAGGCACATATCTAAATATAGTAAAAGCTACATACAGCAAACCTACAACCAACATCAAACTGAATGAAGAGAAACTTAAAGCAACCCCACTGAAATCAGGGACAAGACAAGGCTGCCCACTCTGTCCATATCTCTTCAACATAGTACTTGAAGTCCTTGCTAGAGCAATAAGACAATTGAAGGAGATCAAGGAGATACAAATTGGAAAGGAAGAAGTCAAATTATCACTATTTGCAGATGATATGATAGTATACATGAGTGACCCCAAAAACTCTACCAGGGAACTCCTACAGCTGATAAACACCTTCAGCAAAGTGGCCAGATATAAAATTAACTCAAAAAAATCAGTAGCCCTCCTGTATACAAAAGACAAAAGGGCTGAGAAAGAATTTAGGGAAACAAAACCCTTCACAAGAGCCACAAATGACATAAACTACCTTGGAGTAACCCTAACCAAGGAAGTCAAGGACATGTATGAAAAAAATTTCAAGTCTCTGAAGAAATAGAAGAAGATATCAGAAGATGGAAAGATCTCCCATGCTCATGGCTGGGCAGCATTAACATAGTAAAAATGGCCATCTTACCAAAAGCAATCTACAGATTCAATGCAATTCCCATCAAATTACCAACACAATTCTTTACAGATCTGGAAAGAAAAATTCTCACCTTCATATGGAATAACAAGAAACCCAGAATTGCTCAAACAGTTCTCTACAATAAAAGATCTTCTGGAGGTATCGCCATCCCTGATCTTAAGCTGTACTATAGAGCAACAGTTATAAAAACTGCATGGTACTGGCATAAAAACAGAATGGTGGATCAATGGAAGTGAACAGAGAACCCAGAAATAAACCCACATACTTATGGACACCTGATTTTTGACAAAGATGCCAAAACCATACAAAGGAAAAAAGATAGCATCTTCAACAAATGGTGCTGGTCTAACTGGATGTGTACATGTAGAAAAATGAAAATAGAACTTATCACCATGCGCAAAGCTTAAGTCCAAGTGGATCAAAGACCTCAACATAAAACTGGACACAGTAAATCAGTTAGGAGAAAAAGTGGGGAATACCCTTGAACTCATTGGCACAGGAGACAACTTCCTGAACAGAACACGAACAGCACAGGCTCTAAAATCAACAATCAATAAATGGGACCTCATGAAAATGAAAAGCTTCTCTAAAGCAAAGGACACCATCATCAAAACAAAACGACTGCCTACAGATTGGGAAAGAATCTTCACCAACCGTTTATCTAACAGAGGGCTAATATCCAGTATATATATAAAATTAATGAAGAAGCTGAAAAACAGCAAACCAAGTCATCCACTTAAAAAATGGGGAACAGTGCTAAACAGAGAATTCTCTGTAGAGGTATATTGAATGGCAGAGAAACACTTAAAGAAAAGCTCAACATCATTAGCCATTAGTGAAATGCAAATCAAAACCACCCTGAGATTTCACCTTACACCCATCTGAATGGCCAAGATGAAAAACTCAAGTGACAACACATGCTGGAGAGGCTGTGGAGAAAGGGCAATCCTCCTCCACTGCTGGTGGGAATGTAAACTCGTACAACCACTCTGGAAATCAATGTGGTGCTTTCTCAGACAACTAGGAAAAGCACTTCCTCAAGATCTGGCCATACCACTCCTAGGCATAAATCCAAAAGTGGCTCAAGTACACAATAAGGACATTTGCTCAACCATGTTTGTAGCAGCTTTATTTGTAATAGCCAGAAGTTGGAAACAGCTCAGATGCCCCTCAACTGAAGAATGGATGCAGAAATTGTGGTACATCTACACAATGGAGTATTACTCTGCAATGAAAAATAAGGAAATCACGAAATTTTCAGGTAAGTGGTGGGACTTGGAAAGGATCATCCTGAGTCAGCTGTCCCAGAAGCAGAAAGACACACACAGTATATACTCACTCATATAGACATATAACATAGGATAAACCTACTAAAACCCTGAACATCTAAATAAACTAATCAAGAGAGTGGACCCTGACTAAAACTCTCAATCCCCATCCTGAAAGGCAAAGAGGATAGACATCAGAAGAAGAAGAAAACAGGAAACAACCTAGGAACCTTCCACAGAGAGCCTCTGAAAGGCTCTGCCCTACATACTATCAAAGCAGACACTGAGACTTAAGGCCAACTGATGGGCAAAGTGCATGGAATCTTAAGTAAGAAGTGGGAAATAGTAAGATCTGGAGAGGACAGGAACCCCATAAGGAGAGCAACAGAACCAGAATATTTGAACACAGTGATCTCCCCAAGGACTCATATTCCAACCAAGGAACATGCATGGAGATAACCTAGAACCCCTGCACAGATGTAGTCCATGACAGCATAGTATCCAAGTGGGTTCCATAGTAATGGGAAGAGGGACTGTCTCTGACATAATCTGATAGGCTTGTTCTTTGATCACCTCCCCCTGAGGGGAGAGCAGCCCTACCAGGCCACAGAAGATGACAATGCAGCCATTCCTGATGGGATCTGATAGACTAAGATGAGAAGGAAGGAGAGGAGGACCTCCACTATCCGTGGACTTGGGAGGGGAAAGTGAGAAGAAGGGGGAGGAAGGGTGGGGCTCGGAGGCTAGGAGAGAGGGGCTTATGGGGGGATAGAAAGTGAATAAAAAGTAAAAATAAATAAATAAATAAATACAAAAAAATAAAAACATAAAAATTAATTTCATTTATATATTTATTTATTACATTTTATTCACTTTGTATCCCCACTGCAGCCCCCTCCCTTCTCTTCTCTCAGTCCCACCCACTTCTCTTTTCTCTTCCTATGCCCTTTTCCTAGTTCCTCGAAAAGGCAGGACTTCTATCTGATGCTAGCTTATCTGGTTTCGTCAGGATTGGCTGGGCTGCATCATCTTCCTCTGTGGCCTACAAGGCTGAACTCCCCAAGGGAAGGTAATCTAAGATCCTGCCATTGAGTTCATGTCAGAGACAGCTCCTGTACTCCTTGCTTGGAAACTGAGCAGCAATGGGTTTCCTTTGAACAGGGGGTCTAGGTCCTCTCCATGGATGGTCCTTGGTTGGAGTATCAGTCTATGCAGGATCCCTTTCGACTCTGTTGTTCTCCTTGTGGAGGTCCTAAGCTTAAAGTATGATTTTATTTGTAGTAAAGAGCTCAAACTATCAAGTGACAGTGCAAAATATTGGGAATGCATGCCGTAGACTAATGTCAAGAGGTGGAGAGCAGTTTCTTCAGTGTTGACCTGGCTGATGAGAACTGTGAGGACAAAGGGACTTCAGCACAAATAGAGCCAAGAGCTGTGGAAATTTGGAACAAGTTTAGTTCAGTTCATAAGTGTTTATATGAGTTATTGATAAAAAATTAATTGAATATAATGTACTGTAGAAATAATTTTAATATTTTGAAGACAGTAGGAACAAAAATTTTATATTTGGAAAGACCTTAAGGTTTTACTTTAGTAACTGTTTTAAAAAACATAACTTTAGGATACAACACAAATTTTGCTAAGCACTACATTAATATGATTTTTCTCAGTAGTCATACAATAAACACTCTATTACTTAATCAGGAAAGACAGCAGTGTTTCAGGAGAAAAGGTAATTTGAGATTTTTACGAGAAGTTTCATTTTGACAAAGAATGACTGGAACTGGCAGTATTTGAAAGGACATTTTCTTTTTGTGTTTAGGTGGTGAATGTCACAGATGTGGAGCAGCAGATATGTCTTTTGTAAGCAAGGTCCAATTTTGTTAGTAGATATAATACATGGGTTTGTCAAGAGTGTCTCTGTCTGTAGAACATACTGTACTGTTCTTGTACTTTGTTCATTTATTAATTCTATAAAGAATTTGTTGACTAGTTATACCCCAGAAAGAGATTGTGCAATTAAGAAAAGCACAACTGAATTTATTTGGAAAATTATATATAATGAAATGATTACAGTGCTTGATGATAATCATCTAAAATAATAGTGTTATAATTTAATACAACAGCCTTATTAACAGAGAAAGAGGATTAAAGCATTCAGCCATTTAGTTCTGAATTGCAGCTACTACTTTATATTAAATAACCAGCTACATGTAAATACAAACGTGGGTTGGAAAACATAGTAAACTGAATTCATTATTTCGCCTCACACCTCAAATCCTGGCTTAATGATTTCTAACTAGAATGAACCTGGACAACTGAGAAGACTGAGTGGGGAAAAGGTAAAAGAGTTTGAGGTTCTCTTCTTCTGATGTTCATCCTCTTAGCCTTTCAAATGGGAATTGAACGTTTCAATCAGGGTCCCATCTCTTGATTAGTTTATTTAGATGTACAGATTTTAGTAGGTTTATTTTATGTTATATGTCTATATGAGTAAGTATATACCATGTGTGTCTTTCTGCTTCTGACAGCTCATTCAGGATGATTCTTTCCAGGTCCCACCATTTACCTGCAAATTTCATGATTTCCTTATTTTTCATTGCAGAATAATACTCCATTGTGTAGATGTACCACAGTTTCTGCATCCATTCCTCCACTGAGGGGCATCTGGGCTGCTTCCAACTTCTGGTTATTACAAATAAAGCTGCTACAAACATGGTTGAGCAAATGTCCTTATTCTGTACTTGAGCCCCTTTTGGATATATGCCTAGGAGTGGTATGGCTGGATCTTAATGAAGCACAATTCCTAATTGTCTGAGAAAACGCCAGATTGCCTTCTAAAGTGGTTGTACCAGTTTACATTCCCACCAGCAGTGGAGGAGGATTGTCCTTTCTCCACAACCTCTCCAGCATGTGTTGTCACTTGAGTTTTTCATCTTGGCCATTCTGATGGGTGTAAGGTGAAATCTCAGGGTGGTTTTGATTTGCATTTCACTAATGGCTAATGACGTTGAGCTTTTCTTTAAGTGTTTCTCTGCCATTCGAAATTCCTCTACAGAGAGTTCTCTGTTTAGCTTTGTTCCCCAATTTTTAATTGGATTACTTGGTTTGCTGCTTTTCAGCTTCTTTAGTTCTTTATATATACTGGATATTAGCCCTCTGTCAGATAAAGGGTTGGTGAAGATTCTTTCCCAATCTGTAGGCAGTTGTTTTGTTTTAATGATGGTGTCCTTTGCTTTAGAGAAAGCTTATCATTTTCATGAGGTCCCATTTATTGATTGTTGTTCTTAGAGCCTGTGCTGTTGGTGTTCTGTTCAGGAAGTTGTCTCCTGTGCCAATGAGTTCAAGGGTATTCCCCACTTTTTCTTCTAACTGACTTAATGTGTCTGGTTTTATGTTGAGGTCTTTGATCCACTTGAACTTCAGTTTTGTGCAGAGTGATAAGTATTCATCTATTTGCATTTTTCTACAACCTAGGAACTTGCCACAGAGGGCCTCTGAAAGGCTCTGCCCTGCAAATTATTAAAGCAGACACTGAGACTTATGGCCAACTGTTGGGCAATGTTCAGGGAATCTTATGTAAGAAATGGGAAATAGTAAGATCTGCAGAGGACAGGAACCCCATCAGGAGAGCAACAGAACCAGAAAATTTGAACACAGGGGTCTTCCTAGAGACTCATACTCCAACCAAATACCAGGCATGGAGATAACCTAGAACCCCTTCACAGATGTAGTCCATGGCAGTTTAGTGTCCAAGTGGGTTACACTGTAATGGGAAGAGGGACTGCCTCTGACATAATCTGACTGGCCTGCTCTTTGATCACCTCACCCTGAGGGGGGGAGCAGCCTTACCATGTTGCAGAAGATGACAATGCAGCCACTCCTGATGAGATCTGATAGACTAAGTTCAGAAGGAAGGAGAAGAGAATCTCCCCTATCAGTGGACTTGGGGAGGGTCATGCCTGAAAAAAAGGGAGGGAGGTTGGGACCAGGAGGGGAGGAGGGAGGAGTTTAAGGGGGATACAAAGTGAATAAAGTGTAATTAATAAAATTAAATTTAAAAAAAGAGTTTGAGGTTTATTAGTCAGTAACTGGAATCTTAGCACTAATGGTTAAAAAGGTTACAAGGCAAGTGTGTAATACTTGCCTTGCAATGTTTACTGCAGCATCTCTAGAAACAGGAAAAATGCTATCCATAATGACATCCAGCTTACAACACATCACAAATGACATAAAAATTTACAGGGGTTATAGAAGATTTATTTATTTTAATTTCTATACTCTTAAACTGTGTGTGAAAATAAATAGAACACGTTTTGTGAAAATTTGAATTTTCAAGTTTTAAACATTAAATTTTTGTTTGTATCCAGTATTTTATAATTAATTATTATAAATAATCAAACATTTGCATATGAATATCAGGGTATTGTTGCAACATTTGTATTGGTATAAAAGATTAAATCTTAAATCAAATATAATTCACTCATAATTGGATATGATCAGATTGTATTAACTAACTAGGTACTAATATACTTTCATAAATTTTGTAATCAAAATATTTGCTCTAAGAATATGAGAGCGGGAAGTCATTATGTACTGAAAATTCATTTTCATGTTCTGGTTATCTACTCAGTGAGTATAGGTATTTGTTCATTTACTTCTTTATTAAAAGTAGGCTGTCTTATGGCTCTGGATATATAGGAAGTCAATACCTAGCCTTGGCAGCCTTGAAGACTTGATCCTCCCAACTCTCTTATTTTATATATGTTTTTGTTATCATCAAGTTAGTACATGTTTTTCCACTTGACTTTATAGAAGTCAAAGTATAACTTCACTGGTGATATGATAGTATACATGAGTGACCCCCAAAATTGTACCAGAGAACTCCTTCAGCTGATAAACACCTTTAGCAGAGTGGCTGGATACAAAAGTAATTCAAAAAAAGATAAATAGCCCTCCTATATATGAAAGACAAAAGGACTGAGAAAGAAATTAGGGAAAATACACCCTTCACAATAGCCGCAAATTATGTGACTATAGGTACTCTTTAATATTGCCTGAAGAATAAATGCAAAAATGTTAAAAATGTCCCAGAATGCAACATTAAATAATAATTATAATAATATAAGATGATATATGTGTATCACTTGCTAAATTTCTCTTAAAAATATATTGATGAATTATGAAGTAGATGACTTTTTCATGTTATCTCTGTCTGTGTCATAAGCAATCTCACTTGTGACTTTAGAAATTTATGGACTGATTTTCTGATTTACCTTCTGCTAAAGGAAGTAACATTATAATCAGTTGTCTCTGACATTCAGAATTTCTCATCTAACTAAAACAAAGCACCTCTCTATTTCTTTAGAAATGCCCCGGTGGTCCTCAGGAAAATCTGAATCCTCAGTTCAGTCTTAAACTGAAAGGTGACATGAAGTACATCTATTTTGTTACCTCACTTCTTTATCCACAGAGTACAGAAAGAACAGTACAAATTGTATTCCCAGACAGAGTCAACTGTGAAAATCAAACAGAATAATACTTGATTGTGCTGTGAAATTTTAAAGCAGTGTTGAAATATAAGGTGTAGAATTAGAATAATGATATTTTCAGTCTTTGTTACGTTTATATTCATCCTGTAAAGTTGTTACTTGAAATTGTGTCCTCATCACCTCTGATTTCTATTCATTGCTGAGAATGTTCATTGGGTTGAGAGCAAGTTTCAGCAAAACAAACACACTCAATGGGCTCTTTAATTTCAGTTTCAGACGTGGTAGTATCTATAACTTTTCCACAGTACAGTAGATAAAATTGACTGAAATATAATGCAATTTTCTCAGTTTGAATCTCTGATCAATTTGGTACCTGCCAGTGTCATCTAGGCGTCTGTTATATCACATCATCATGGGGTTTTGCCAAGGAGATACTGATTCAACATTTAGGATGAAAAAGCAACACAGAATGTTTCTTAAAACTGACTATATTTGAATAATTAGCAACTAACAGTTTGTAATAGCAGTTTAAAAGTATTGGAAGTAACCTTGAATTTGTGTCATTATACTAAAATTTACCAATGTATTAAAATAGACTTATTTTTGCATCAATATACAAAATCCTATACCAGAGTTAAAAATAACCTTATTTGAAAATAACAAATAAAGCCTTAAGTTGAGTAGATTTAATAATCAACTCATAGTCATGATATAAAGATAGGTAAATTTTCAAAAACCTCAGAGACCTACAAAATATGGCATTTAAAAAATGTTTTCATTATATTAAAGATTCTTTGACAATGAGACGTCATTTCCTGGCAGTACCCAGCCTACCTCAAAGAATATGAAAGACCATATGGAGATGGCTTCAAATGTGGCAAACGAGCCATCCAGGCAAAAAGAAAACACCCTTGTTTCTCAACAGACAAAATTCTGCCATAAATGGGCAACCTTAAATGCAGGACAAATTCACTGCCAAACTCTGCCAAGACAATGTAAGCAAGTCCTAAATAGTTTCTGCTTCACATATATGTCTGTCAAATATATTGAGCAAGAATGCTGAAGATGATATTCCAACATTATAGAGTGTTTTGGGTGACCATTTAGGCAAGCACAAGGTCTCTTGATTTTTTTTTTTTAATTTTTATTTTTGGAAGCTGTTAACATGGACTTCCTAATTACTTCAGTAACCTAATTTTATTCTTCTCAAGTCTCTGCTGGGGTTGAAGACCAAATAGTTATATTTCCACAGTTAAGTTTAAGTTGTTTAGAATTTAAGAAAATGTTTTCATATAAACAATAGCAATAAGGATAAAGGTAAATTTAGGTATAGAACTCTAAACTTGTCAAGATAGGATAATCAAATACTTCCTCCTAAGTTGCCAAATGCACATGGACTGGACATTGCACATGTAAATTTTTCCTAAGAGTTTTACTTGTTTATTTATTTATTTATTTATGTATTTATTCATATATATATATATAAAATTTGTATTTTTTATATTAATCACAGGTTATTTACTTTGTATCTCAGCTGTAGTCTCCTCCTTCATTCCCTCCCAATTCCACCCTACCTCCCTCATCTCCTCCCTGCCTCCTTCCAAGTCCACTGACAGAGGAGGTCCTCCTCCCCTTCCATTTGAGCCTAGCTTATCAGGTATCTTCAGGACTGGCTGCAATGTCCTTCTCTGTGGCCTAGCAAGACTGCTCCTCCTTCAGGGAGGAGGAGGCCAAAGAGCCCACCATTGAGTTCATGTCAGAAATAGTCCCTGCTCCCCTTACTAGGGTACCCACTTGGATACTGAGCTACTATGGACTACTTCCAAGCACAGGTTCTAGGTTATACCCATACAAGGTCCTTGGTTGGAGAAATAGTCTCATAGAAGACCCCTGTGCCCAAATATATTTGTTCCTTGTGGAGCTCCTGTCCTCTCCCAGCCATACTAACTCCCCCTTTTATCATATGATTCCCTGTGCTCTGCATAAAGTTTGGTTATGAGTCTCAGCATCTGCTTTGATACACTGATAGGTAGAGTCTTTCAAAGGCCCTCTGTAGTAGGCTCTTGTCCTGTTACTTGTTTTTTCCTAGATCCAATGTCCATCCCAATTGTCTTTCTAAATGAGGATTGATCATCTTTCCTCTTTCTTGTTTATCTTCTTTAGGTGTACAGATTTTAGTATGTTTATCTTATCTTATGTGTCTAGTACCCACTTATAAGTGAGGAAAAACCATGTGTATTTTTCTGTTCCTGTGATACCTTACTCAGAATGATCTTTTCTGGATCCCATCATTTGTCTGCAAATTTCATGATTTCCTTGTTTTTAATTGCTGAGTAGTATTCTGTTGTGTAAAAGTACTACAATGTCTGTATTCATGCCTCCGTTTATGGACATCTGGGTTGTTTCCAGTTTCTGGCAATTACAAATAAAGCTGCTACAAACACGGATGAGCAAATGTCCTTGTTGTGTACTTGAGCATCTTTTGGATATATGCCTAGGAGTGATATAACTGGATCTTGAAGAAGCACTATTATTCTTAGATTTCACCTTTTCATGATGTTTATTTTAAGCATCACCTGTCTAAAGTTTGTGTAAATATGCCACCATTTGTTCTCTGTATTTTCAATAAAACAACCAGGCAATGCTGAGCAATGGAGAGAATAGGGTGGGACATCCTGGTCCAGAGGGTAGGAGAAGAAAGAGAGTAGGAGGAGTCGGAGATGAGAGATCTGCAAGAGAGGACTTGGAACCAGGAGTAGAGATGAATGGAACCTAAGATGTGACTAAAAGCAAGTATAATATGGGAAATCTGAATGGGAGGAAAATACGTGGGTTTGGAGTTTTCAGATGGAGTAACTATTGCCCAGCATTGTGCTCTAGGTTAATTAAATAAATCCTAATATCTGTGTGTTGGTTTGGGTATACAGCTTGTTTAGAAATAACCATTGTTTGACAAAAAGATAAATCAATAATAAATATTAAAACCCTGCCCCCCAAAAAACATGACTATATTTAACTTACCTGAAAACGCTTACTTAAAAAGTTAAAATGTAAAAGTATAAAAAGTCTACAAGATCAGAGTATAGTCATTCTCTGATTATAGATTTGTTTTATGTTTAGTTTGTTTTTTTCGTGTGTGTGTGTGTGTGTGTGTGTTTGTATGTCTACTCACATGTTCAAATATGTGAATGTTAGAAATTGACATTGAGCACCTTCCTTTATTGCTTTCTACTTTATATATTGAGGCAGGGTGTCTTACTTGAACCAAAAGCTCAAAAATTCATTTAATCTAGATTGTAAATTTGCTTTAGAGTTCCCCTGTCTCTATCTCTTGAGTCCTGGGATCACTGGTGGAATACTACATCTGTCCAGCATGTACATGGGTACTGACGACCCCAACAATGGAATTATGTTTGCTCACTGCCTTACTTCAACTTTCCAAATCATTCATATACTTTTTATCATCAATCCTACTTTACAAGTAAATAGTCAATTGGTAGTAACCCTCCACAAGAATGACACAATTCTCTAGTTTTTCTGTAACATTCAAATATTAATTCTTCTGTCTATACAAGATAATTACTATTATCCTCTTCTACAGTTTATAAGTTAAATGATGAACGTAGAAATAGCCACATTCTCTTCCACCATTTTATCAATATTATTGCCTTTTGTTGTTGGTAATGTTGTGAAATTAGTGAATCCCATACTTTCACATTCATTGTTCAGTTTTTTTTGTGTGTGGAAGTTTAGTCAGATGCTATGCTTTGCACAATAGTATAAGATATATGTCAGACTCATAAGTTGGGGTTTAACAGAGGCACTGGACTATAAAATAAAAATATGTGTTCCAATGAGTGGTTTTTGTTCTTTTTCTTTTTTATTAAATTTTTATTTTTTAATATTAGTTACAGTTTATTAACTTTGTATCCCAGCTTTATCCTGCTCCGTCATTCCCTCCCAAACCCACCTTCCCTCCCTTATCTTCTCCCTACCCCTTTCCAAGTCCACTGATAGGGGAGGACCTCCACCTCTTTCATCTGACCCTGGTTTATTAGGTATCTTCAGGACTGTCAGCAAAGTCCTCCTCTGTGGTCTAGCAGGACTGCTCCTCCCTCGGTGTGTGTGTGTGTAGGGGGTGTCAAAGAGCCCATCACTGAGTTCATGTCAGAAATAATCCCTGTTCCCCTTACTAAGGAAACACATTTGGATACTTAGCTACCATGGGCTACATCTGAGTAGGGATTCTAGGTTATATCCATACATGGTCCTTGGTTGGAGACACAGTCTCGGAAAAGTCCCCTGTGCCCAGATATATTTAGTCCTTGTGTAGCTCCTGTCCTCTCCAGGTCATGCTAACTCCGCCTTCTTTTATAAGATTCCCTGTACTCTGCCAAATGTTTGGTTATGAGTTTCAGTTTCTGCTTTGATACAGTAGAGTCTTTCAGAGGCCCTCTGTGGTAGGCTTAGATGCTCAAGTACACAACTACATTTGCTCAACCATGTTTGTAGCAGCTTTATTTATAATAGCCAGAACCTGGAAACAACCCAGATGTCCATCAATGGGGAAATGGATACGAAATTGTGGAACTTTTATACAATGGAATACTCTTCAGCAATTAAAAACAAGGAAATCATGAAACTTGCAGGCAAATGATGGGATCTAAAAAGATCATTCTGAGTGAGGTATCCCAGAAGGAGAAAGACACACATGGTATATACTCACTTATATAGACCTATAAGATATGATAAACTAAAATGTGTACACCTAAAGAAGATAAGCAAGAAAGAAGACCTTAGGTAAGATGATCAACCCTCACTTAGAAAGACAAATGGAATGGACATTGGTTGTAGGACAATAAGTGGTTTCTTAAAAGGGTATACTGACCTTGTGAGTCTTTCACTGCTATAACTAGATCTGCCTAAGGAAATCTCTGATATGGTGTTTCGTTTTTATGTTGACAAGCTGGTGGCAGCTGAAGTGACCCTAGAAATTGAAAGCTATTTTGCTTCATTTATGTGTGAAATCTACCTCTCCCACCCTGCTCATATTGCACCTGAATCAAGCAGGTGATAAAATATGGCTCATGAGAGTTTTACTGTTACCCACAGAACATGATTTGATTTTAATCATTTTCTTAAAAAGCAATTTTTTCTTGATTATTTCCATAAACTATCATTGTCTTGATTTCCAGATTTCCAGTGTCCATGCTGAAGATGCTATGCTCATAACTGCCAGGTCCACTTGATCCTGACCAAGTCTATGCAAGCCCATCAGGTCTGTACAACTGCCAGCTCATTCTTCAGGTAAAAGGAGGATGAGGTGGCCAGCGATACACCCTGCCCAACTGCCTGCCCATGATAAGAAACAAGACTATCCATCATTATGGAAACTTGGTCAAGTCAGTACTGAGAGGTGCCTGAAGAGCCTGGCAGTAATTATGAGTTTGTATACCAGCTGCCAACGAACAGAAGCAAGGAGAGAAAACCAGTCAGTGGTAATGTCTAAGTCAATGACATTTGCAATGATGTTGCTTTTCAAAGAATAAAAATGGCTCCCTTTCCACATTTATTGTTTTTGTTTTTTTGAATCTCACAGAAATTTCTCTACAGGTCAAACCTGGAATGGTTGGGAACATTCACTATTGTGACTACTAGGAAACATGTCCAGGTTGAACATTTGAAAATTACAGACTTACAACAGAAGGAAGTGAAGAAATGGAATATATTTTAAGAGTGAAAACAACAACAACAACAACATCAAAAATAAAAACTATGGTCATAAAGAAATACTTGTCAAATGTGACCTAAAAAAGTTTCATTCTTGTGACTGGGCGAAAGTTGTTAATCTGAGAAATAATAAAAAATCCTGAAAGTGTCTATCACATATCAGACAATTCAATGGCCATTGCAACTCAAACTGAAGTTGTTTCTACTGTTTCTGATGGTGTAGTACCTCTTGAGATTTAGCTTTTGAAATTTTTAAGTTGGCCTACTACTAAATAATAAAGTATTGGAAAAAGGAGCCCCCTCTAGGTCCTTCCACTGTGGTATGTGAATGGATGAGACTTTCTCATAATGTAGTCCCTAGTACTTTAATCTCTGAACATTCAGACTTCTTTTGTTGCAGAATGTCAAGAATGCTTTGTTTTATTGCTGAGATTTACTGTTAAACCATAGCCTACACTTATACACATTAATTATTTCACAGTCTCATTAACTTGTTCCTCATTTTAGAAATCACAAAGCAGGGAAGAAAGGTAACACACCTTCCTGAAGCCTAATTCAGGGCTAATCTTGGGAAAGATCCACTTGCAAGATCAATGAGCATGTTGGTGAGTTCAGTAGCTTGTAGTTGTTAAATGGATTTCATTTCGTAGTATTAGCAAAAGTTTCCTCTGCTAATGAGGCTGTATTTGTCATGATTTTTAAGAGTCAGTGTGAGGAAGAGAGAGAGTACAGTAAATGAGATTTATAGTCTTAGAAGACAGCCAAATCACTTACAAGGAACATTGTACATTTTGGTGCTGTAGCTGTATTCTGTAAAAGGCCAAATTCTCACAGGAACATAAATAGTAGGAAGTTTCTATGAGATTATAACACATCTAAATAGTTGCACATTTGTACTGTTTGTCACCTTGAGTTGAGATTTAGTAGTAAATTTCAAAAAAAAAAAAAACTGATATGATTTGACTATCTCACCAAAACCCTAAAGCTTTAGCTATAAACCTGAGATTCTATGAGTCAGCTCATCCCACAAAGACTTATCATTTCTACTGTATTATTTTGTGCTCTTAAATTATGCACACAAATGTGTATTTTAGAATTTCCTCACTCCTGCAGACTGAGCATTTTTACTGACCTGATCACAACAGAAAAGGAAAAAATTAGAAAGAAAGAAAGAAAGAAAGAAAGAAAGAAAGAAAGAAAGAAAGAAAGAAAGAAGAGAGAAAGAAAGTAATAAAGAAAAAAGAGAGAGAGAAAGAAAGAAAGAAGGAAAGAAAGAAAGAAAGAAAGAAGGAAAGAAAGAAAGAGGAAGGAAGGAAGGAAGGAAGGAAGGAAGGAAGGAAGGAAGGAAGGAAGGAAGGAAGGAAAGAACTAAGGAAGGAAGTTGACATCAACTTGACTTTATTTCTTGTATTAAGCATAAATTCTTTTCTCATATAATATAACCTAAATATATTTTCCCCTCTTTCTAATACTTCCAGTTCTTCCCCAGCTTCTCTCCCAAACAGAACTACTACATTTTTGTCTCTCATTAGGATTAGAAAGAATTAGAAGAAGATATCAGAAGATGGAAAGACCTCCCATGCACAAGGTTGGCAGGATTAACATAGTAAAAATGGCCATCTTACCAAAAGCAATTTACGGATACAATGCAATTCCCATCAAATTACCAACACAATTTTTTACAGACCTGGAAAGAAAAATTCTCAACTTCATATAGAATAACAAGAAACCCAGAATTGCTAAAACAATTCTCTACAATAAATGATCTTCTGGAGGTATCTCCATCCCTGATATTAAGCTGTATTATAGAGCAACAATTATAAAAACTGCATGGTACTGGCATAGAAACAGAATGGTGGATCAATGGAACTGAACAGAGGACCCAGAAAGAAACCCACACACTTATGGACACCTGATCTTTAACAAAGATGCCAAAGCCATACATTGGAGAAAAGACAGCATCTTCAACAAATGGTGCTGGTCTAACTGGATGTCTAGCATGTACAAAAATGAAAATAAACCCATACTTATCACCCTGCAAAAATCTGAAGTCCGAGTGGATGAAAGACCTCAACATAAAATCAGACACGTTAAATCAGTTAGAAAAAAAAAAAGTGGGAAAGAGCCTTGAACTCAGTGGCAAAGGAGACAACTTCCTGAACAGAACACCAACAGCACAGGTAAACAAGACCTCATGAAACTGAAAACCTTCTGTAAAACAAAGGACACCATCATCAAAACAAAACGACTGCCTACAGACAGACGGCTAATATCCAGTATATATAAAGAACTAAAGAAGCTGAAAAGCAGCAAACCAAGTAATGCAATTAAAAAATGGAGAACAGATTATGTCAGAGGCAGTCCCTCTTCCCATTACTATGTAATCCACTTGGACACGGAACTTCCATGGGCTACATCTGTGCAGGGGTTCTAGGTTATCTCTATGAATAGTCCTTGGTTGGAGTATGAGTCTCTGCAAAGTTCCCTGTGATCAAATTTTCTTGATCTGTTCCTCTCCTTGTGGAGTTCCTGTCCTCTCCAGCTCTTGCTATTTCCCACTTCTTACATAAAATTCCATTCACTCTGCCCAACAGTTGGCCATTGGCCTGCTCTTTGATCACCTCCCCCTGAGGAGGGAGCAGCCTTACCAGGCCACAGAAGATGACAATGCAGCCACTTCTGATGAGAACTGATAGTCTAAGATCAGACAGAAGGAGAGGAAGACCTCCCCTATCAGTGGACTTGGGAAGGGGCATGCATGCAGAAAGAGGAGGAAGGGTGAGACCGGGAGGGGAGGAGGGAGGGGCTTACAGGGGGATACAAAATGAATAAAATGTAAGTAATAATAATAAAAAATGGAGAACAGAGCTAAACAGAGAACTCTCTGTAGAGGGATATCGAATGGCAGAGAAACACTTAAAGAAATGATCAACCTCATTAGCTATTAGGGAAATGCAAATCAAAACCACCCTGAGATTTCACCTTACACCCATCAGAATGGCCAAGATGAAAAACTCAAGTGACAACACATGCTGGAGAGGTTGTGGAGAAAGGAGAACCCTCCTCCACTGCTGGTGGGAACGCAAATTTATACAACCGCTCTGAAAATCAATCTGGTGCTTTCTCAGACAAATAGGAATAGCGCTTCCTCAAGATCCAGCCATACCACTCTTAGGCATATATACAAAAGGGGCTCAAGTACAGAATAAGGAAATTTGCTCAACCATGTTTGTAGCAGCTTTATTTGTAATAGCCAGAAGCTGGAAACAGCCCAGATGCTCCTCAACTGAAGAAGGGATGCAGAAACTGTGGTACATCTACAAAATGGAGTATTACTCTGCAATGAAAAATAAGGAAATCATGAAATTTGCAGATAAATGGTGTGACCTGGAAAGGATCACCCTGAATGAGCTGTCCCAGAAGCAGAAAGACACACATGTTATATACTCACTCATATAGACATATAACATAGGATAAACCTACTAAAACCTGTACATCTAAAGAAACTAATCAAGAGAGTGGACCCTGACTAAAATGCTCAATCCCCATCCCAAAAGGCAAAGAAGATGGACATCAGAAAAAGAAGAAAGCAGGAAAAAAAACCTAGGAACCTGCCACAGAGGTCCTATGAAAGGCTCTACCCTGCAGACTATCAAAGCAGACGCTGAGACTTATGGCCAACTGTTGGGCAACGTGCAGGGAATCTTATGTAAGAAGTGGGAAATTGTAAGATCTGGAGAGGACAGGAACTCCACAACGAGAGCAACAGAACCAGAAACTTTGAACACAGGGGTCTTCCCGGAGACTCATACTCCAACCAAGTAGCAGGCATGGAGATAACCTGGAACCCCTGCACAGATGTAATCCATAGTAGCTCATTATCCAAGTGGGTTACATAGTAATGGGAAGAGGGACTTCCTCTGACATAATCTGATTGTTCTGCTCTTTGATCACCTCCCCTTGAGGGGAGAGCAGCCTTACCAGGCCACCGAAGATGACAATGCAGCCACTCCTGATGTGATCTGATAGACTAAGATCAGAAGGAAGGAGAGGAGGACCTCCCCTATCAGTGGACTTGGGGAGGGGCATGCGTGAAGAACAGGGAGAGAGGGTGGGATCGGGAGGGGAGGAGGGAGGGACTTATGGGGGGATACAAAGTGAATAAAGTGTAATTAAGAAAAAAAATAAAAGAAAAAAATTTTAAAAAAAAAAAGAATGCTGGGAATAGCGTTGAACTCTTTGGAACAGGAGAAGACTTTCAAAACAGAACACCATTGTCCTTGTTCGGGTTTCTATTCAAGTAACAAAACACCATGACCAAAGAGCAAATTGGAGAGTAAAAAGTTTGTTCTGCTCCTACTTCCACAGCTCCGTGCCTCTTTGAAGGAAGTCAAGACAGGAACTGAAACAGTGCAGGATTCTGAAGGCAGGAGCTGATGCTGAAGTCATGGAGAGGTGCTGTTTACTGGCTTTTTCCACATGGCTTGTTCTACCTGTTTTTTTAAAAAAGACAAGACCACCAGGGATGTCACCACTCACAATGGGCTGAGCCTCTTCATCTTCAAAAAATCTTGTACAGCTGGACTTTATAGAAACATTTTATCAGTTGGGGGTTTCCTCCTTTCAGATAACTCCAGCTTGTGTCATGTTCATATTAAACTATTCATCACAAACATTATGTCATACATTAAGAACAATAATTAATAAATAGAGCCAAATAAAACTGAAAAACTTCTACAAGGCAAAGGACACTATTATTTGGACAAAGCAGACACCTACAGAATTGGAAAACCTTATTATGAATTCCACTTCTAATAGAGGACTAATGGACAAAAATACATAAAGAACTCAAGGAACTTTGTATCAAAAAATAAAATAACCCACATCAAAATGTTATACAGATGTAAGTGGAGAATTTTCATCAGGTGGAATTTAAATAGCTGACAAACACTTAAAGAAATAATCAACATCCTTAGCCATCAGGGAAATGTAAATCAAACCTACTTTGAGATTCCATCTTGTACCTGTCAGCATGTCTAAGATCAATAATACAAGTGACAGATTATGCTGACCAGGATGTCACACAATGACAACACTCCTTCCTTGCTGGTGGGAATGCAAACGTGTACAGCCACTTTGGAAATTAATATGGCTATTCCTCAGAAAGTAGGAAATCAATCTACTTTGTGACCAATCTGTATCACTTTGGGCATATACTCAGAGACTTCTTCATCCTACCATGAGGACACTTTCTCAACTATGTTCTCTGCTGCACTGTTCATAATAGCCAGTAACTAACAACAGCTTAGATCTCTCTCAACAGAACAATGGATAAAGGAAGTGTATTACATTTATACAAAGAAGTATTACTCAGATATTTAAAAAATGACATCATGAAATTTTCAGGCAAACATACTAAACTCTAAAAAATCATCCTGAGTGAAGTTACCCAGATCCAGAAAGATAAATATTACATATTGCATATTATGTACTTTAAATTATGTATTATATTATATATAACCACATATGTATGTCTATGGTTTATTGGAATGTCTTACAGGCTATGACCCATTTAGTCCAAAAATGAATGTCTTCCAATAGAAATTTCAAGAATCTAGTAGTTATTTAGTCCTTAAGGTTGAATGCCTGAGCTGGTCCTTAGTATAAGCTGGAATTCCAAAGATGTAAGGTATAAAACTAGTGAGGGAATAGACTTTCTATAAGAGTGAGAACAAACAGTCAGAGAACAAGAAAATAGAAAAGAGAGAAAGAAGGACAGAGAGAGATGGAAGAAGAGAAGAAGAAAGTGGAGAAGAGAAAGACTGGATCTAGCATGGACTTTTTAAACCTGAAAGCTCACCCTAAGTGATACACTTCCCATACAAGGCCACACTTGCTCCAACAAGGTCACACTTCGTAATATTTTTATTATGGTCAAAGAGTTTCTTCCAATCTTGGTGACTAAGGATTGAAATATGTGAGCCTATGGGAGTCATTCTTATTCAAAACATCACAAGTCTGTAAAAGTTCGCACTCCCACCCTCATAATCTACACCTTTTCCAAAATGACATATAATTCGTTTTATATATTTTGGCCATTCCTATTTGTTTAAGATAACTTCCTAAGTAGTTTTATAATTCTTTCATAACTGAAGTTATCGAACATTTTTCCATTGGAATTATTTCTATTATTGTTATTATTTACAATTTTTCACTTTATATCCCATTTGTAGTCCCCTCCCTCATCTCCTCCCTGTCCTACCCTCATTCCTTCTTTTGGAACTTTTTTCTGTTTCCTGGTCCACTGTTATAAGAATTCCTCCTCCCCTACTGTCTGACCCTAGCCTATAAGGTCCCATCAGGACTGCCTGAATCCTCTTCTTCTGTGGGCTGGCTAGGTCACCCAACCAGGAAGAAATAATCAACCAGGAAGAAATAGCCAAAGAACAGACAACTGAGTTCTAGTAAGAGACTGTTTCTTCTCCTGCTACTAAGCAACCCACATGGAGACTGAGTTGTCGATGGGCTTCATCTGAGCAGGGGTTCTAGGTTCTCTCTATGTATGACAAGGACACTTGCTAAACTGCACAAAACAGCTATATTCATAGTAGCCTGAATCTGGAAACAATGTACATGTCCCTCAACTGAAGAATGGATACAGAAATTGTGATACATTTACACAATGGAATACTACTCAGCTTTTAAAAACAAAGAAATCATGAAATTTGCAGGCAAATGGATGGAACTAGAAAAGATCATCTTGAGTGAGGTAACCCAGAAATAGAAAGACACACATGGTGTATACTCACTTATAAGCAGATATTAGCCCTATAATATAGATGAACATACTAAAATCTACAGACCTAAAGAAGCTAAACAATGAGGACCCTAGGAATGATGCTTAATTATCATACAGAAGGGCATACAGGATAGACACGAGAAACAGTAGAAGAGAGGGAACAGGACTGGACCTTACCAAGGAGAGCCTATGAAAGACTCTAACAGCAGGGGATTAGAGCATATACAGAGACTCTCAGCCAAACTTTGGACAGAGTGCAGGCAGTCTTATGGAAGAAGGGGGATATAAAAGGACCCAGAAGGGACAGAAGTCATAAAAGCAGAGCAACAAAGCCCAGGGTGGGAACGGAGATGTGTTTCACTCTTAAACTTCATTAACTCTGGAGAAGGCTGACAGAATTCCTTGACCTGAAATTAAAGAATGTATTCTTTATTCATGGCTCCAGAGAGAGAAGGGATGGGGGGATATTTTAAGAAACACACACACACACACACACACACACACCAAATAGATGGAACAATGTGAGGTGTTTATGCACAATATCCTAGTTTACTATATATTAAATATTTGTAATATTTCCTATAGCCACAAAGACAGTCCTTATTCATAGGTATGTGTGACTCATTGCTCACTGAGACATGAGGTTTTAGAATATTTTCTGCAATGTTACAAAACTGAGCAGGGTTCTTATAGTTAGGTCATTATAGCCATTATGCAAAGTGGCATTCATCTTTTCCAAGTAAAAGGTAACTTTGAAAGGGACTAATAAATGAAGCAGAAATTTAGTTCCTACATTTAGATTTTATTGTAACAATGTGGCATTTCTCAAAATTTATGGTGTATCTGTGAACATCGTTTTACGCATATGGATGTGTTTGTATCTGTGCTCCAGTCTTTAAATTCTGTTTTTGTCTTTGAATAATTCTGAGAAAATTGTTTAAAGATATATTTTTCTCTCAAAAACACCTTTTGAAAATATGGAGATTCACAGACCATAATTTTAATATGTTCATAAATATTATCGTAAACCCTTTAAAGTATTTCTTTAATTTTCTTTGCATGCCATTAGACTATCCATGTTCCTTGGATGATTATGCTCATTTTACAAGAGATCATCTGACATTTCAATTACATTCATTATCATATGCTTTATTAAAATAATTCCCTACTGTCATTGACAATATGGACAGAAAATAAAAAATACCTTACTGGGGCGTACTTTCAGAGAGCTCTGACCTTTTTCATGAAAGTTTTTATTTATTACTTGAGTTTTTCTTGTTATTTTTCAATTGATCTGATTGTGTGATGACCTTTAAGAATTTGTTGATTATAAATCCTCACTCATCACCATTTCATATGCTTCTTTTCTCAGGAGAAGCAAGTGTAAGTATTAGGATATGGGGTTCAGAGTGTGGTACTATGGCCAGTAAGTTGGATGTCAGCATGAATTTAGTGATAATCAGAGATTTTAAAATGAAATGTAACCTTTCATGCATATGTGTGCACAAAATAGCCTTGCAATTATTATGATTCAGACATATTTAACAGACTACTCTTATCTTGAGCAGGTAGAGTAAGATGCCTTTAAGATTCATCTTAGTCACTTTGTTCAGTATTCTGAAAAGACTGAAGAAACAGAATCTTATTTCCTTTACAGTTAACTTCATAGTACATACAGTGATTACGCCAATTGGTCTGCTTTTAAAAAAATATTTCAACCCAAATTACTATAAAGCAATTTGATCTATTCCATGTTAAAATATTTCATAAAATTATTGTTGCCACACTACTAAAGATATACAATATAGGATATTAGAAAAATGAGTGTCTTTATAGGATACAAAATGAAGACATAAATGCAATACATACATATACCAACACTAACACACTGACATTCACAACAGCAAAAAACATGCAACCCTATGTTAATAGGCAAGAATATAGGCTGGCTGACATCTCTAAATACTATATAAATTTTCTAGCAAATATGTAGTGGAAATGCTCAGCATTGATAATAATTAAGTAAAGATTCCCTCATGATTATTATAAGATTTTATCACATCTTTAGAAGAATTCATTTAAAAAAGATTATAAAAGTGAATACTGTAGAGGAGTTTTTGAGAGACCTTGAGAAAAAGATTCTCAGCTTCATATGGAGAAACAAAAAACCCAGAATCTCCAAAATGATCCTGTACAACAATAGATCATCTGGAGGTATCTCCATCC
>REGO01000560.1:410721-436033 GCA_010120015.1 Rhombomys opimus
GAGGGAACGAGGGTTCGGGGCACGGCTGGGATACAGAATTAATAAAATGTAACTGATAAAAATAAAAATTAAAAAAAAAATAAAAAAAAAATATCTGGATTATAAAAAATGCTAAAGTACTTGAACAGGAAAATTTCAACGTGTTCAGTATCATTATGGACCATTGTAATGTAAATTTTAAAACTGTGAGACACAATTTTATACATAACTAAATAGCTGGTGGCATGAGGGAAAGTGGGAAGGGCAGGTTATGCAGAAGCATTGAGAGCACAAACAGGAAAACCTCTTTGGAAAACTAACTCCATTCCTAAAAAATCTAAATAACTGTTATTTGATTTATAAATTTCATTTTCAAATATTGATTCCAAATACAGACTTACATGAAATAATAGATGCAAGATTTCAAAGAGGTCTCCTGTTTTTGTTGCAGTAGTATTTATACATAAGGTCTAAGAATTACGCAAGAGTTCACAGATGCAGTAAAGAACAGGCAGCACACAAGCACAATAAATACCGCCATGCATCACTGGAAGGGGAGAGATTCTGAACTTACGATAATGAGGACAAGCCTGAATGGTATTCACTGAAATAAGCAAATCACACGAAATTCACAGGAGCACCAAAGAAACTCTCTTTTGCACTTGAAGAAACTATCTGCAAACTCATATGAGAGTGAGACAGGTGAAAGCCATGTAAAGCTGAATTTATGGGTCCACTTATATTTCCTGCTTGTGGGTGAAGTCATAGACTGATTCACATTTGTGTTGGGTTAAGAAGAACCACCACTTCTGACAAGCATGGCATTACTTCCTGCCAGATTTCACTGAAACACTGTTTTTAATACATAAAAATATATGTTTTAGAAAAGGTTGCTTTATATTATTTGAAAACAGATATAATTTGGAGCTTCTATACTTTTATATACATTGAATTATATCAGCATACGTAATTTCATCTTTTACTGGGATTGTTTGATTCTTTTATTTTTATTCCATTAAAATTGAGAGATTATAATATAATTACATTTCTTCCTTTTTTCCTTACTTCAAGTCCTACAAATACCCCCCATGTTGTTCTTTAAATTTATGGCGTCCCTTATTTTTGCTAATTGGTTATATATATATATATATATATATATATATATATATATACACACACACATATCCTGCTAAGTATAACCTGCTCAGTTTATATAATGTAACATGTATGTACCTTTTGGGGATGATTATTTGGCACAGGATAACCAATTGTACTCTTCCATGGAAAAGACAATTCCATTTCCAACTTTCCTTGGGTGTCTAAAGTTATTTTTATTTTTAACATCCAAGGTATTTATTTTGAAATCAAAGCTTTTTAAGGGGACAATTTAAAAAAATATTTGAGATTATAATATAATTACAACATGTCAACCCTCATCTTTTCTCCTTTTGTATCATTCCACACAGGCCTTTCCACATTCTTTCAAATTCATGGCCTCTTTTTTCACTAATTATTATTAAACACACACAAACACAGACATATACATAAATACATATATTTCTAAATACCACCTATTCAGTAGGTATAAAGTTAATTGTGTGTCTGTTTTGGGTCTAGCCATTTGGTACTGGATATGGAAACAGAACAGAGAAAAGTTCATGAGGCCTCAACCCTATACAAAGAACTATAGACACCTGAGGAGAGTCCTCCCCAAGAAAGAGAAGATCAATTCATTATCCAGTGGCTACAGCTCTTTGGTGATTGGTTGAGCCCTTATGGTCTTTTCACGTGTGTGTGTGTGTGTGTGTGTGTGTGTGTGTGTGACTGTGTGTCTGTGTGTCTGTGTATGTGTGATTGTTTATTTGTCTGTGTATGTGTCTCTGTGTGTGTACCTGTGTATTTGCCTGTGTCTGTGTGTCTCTGTGTGTGTGTGTCTCTGTGTGTGTGTATGACTGTGTATTTGTCTGTGGGTATGTGGGTCTATATGGGCACATGCATACTTTCTGAGGTCAGAGGACAACTTTAGGAGTTGGTTCCCTTTCACAAGTAAGTCCTAATGATTGAATCTCGGTCCCTGGCTGCCAAACTAACTCCAGGAGTCGTCTGTATAGCATAAAAATGTGCTATGTAAGCATAAAATTATGCAAACAGACAGGAGATATGATTCCCACGGGAATGAAAGCTTTCTGGAAGTCCCTGGCAAAAACCCTAACATGACCACTTAAGCCAAAAAGACATATTCTGAAAGTCCCACACTTGCTCGATTGTGAGATTGGATTGACGAGCTTTTTTGCTGTTTCTCTATGATTCTTGGAACAGCACAGTTAACTATCCAAGGAAACACATTTCTAATAGATCACTGAAAACTTTAGCAAATAAGAGTAGAAGGAAAATAAAATTTTAGTAGAGGTAATAAATCAGATTCAGCATCAGGAATTGCATGTGGAAAAATTAAACATTGTAGGTAATAAAGGGACAAGAGTTTTAGGGCTTTCTGAAGAAAATATTTAATCAGAATCTGTTAGGATAAATGCTCTGGATATTCCCACTGCAGTAAAACTACTACAAAACCATTACCTAACACAGATGTTTATGATGAGGCAAAAAAAGATAGGCAAATATAGGTCAGAGAGTTTTGTATTATACTATAAGTTTTACGGACAGGCTAGTTAAAGCATCTTGTATCTAAGGAAAGATTGTATATCCTTAGCAAGCCAAACAGGAGGAATTCACCTCAATGCTTATCTCCAGGGGGGTTGTAATCTTTAGCCGACTTAACTAGGAGGATTATTAACAGCCCCTAATTAACTAACAATAAACTACGCAAACAGACCACAGGTTTAACAATCCCCTGGCCCTCTACTCACTAAATTAGCAGCAATAACACTATGTAAATAAGGCACTAGTTCTATGTTTGCTCTGCTTAAGAGGCTGTTAGGCCAAGATTTTTTGTAGACACTGCTTCTACCAAGTTACTCTTTCAGTTAAAATGTAAACTTTGTATTGTTGGTAAAAAGTCTAAATGCTCCGGGAAGTATGTCAACTTCAAGATGCTTCTTTATGTAATCACTATATAAATGCTAGCTTGACTTCAGTAAATAGCAGTAGATCCAAACCAACATCACTTGGTGTGTCATTTCGCATTAGCATCTTCAACAAATGGTGCTGGTCTAAAAGGATGTCTCCATGTAGAAAAATGCAACTAGATCCATACTTATCACCCTGCACAAAACTGAAGGCCAAGTGGATCAAAGACCTCAACATAAAACCAGACACATTAAATCGGTTAGAATAAAAAGTGGGGAAGATTCTTGAACTCATTGGCACAGGAGACAACTTCCTGAACAGAACACCAACAGCACAGGCTCTAAGATCAACAATCAATAAATGGGACCTCATGAAACTGAGAAGCTTCTGTAAAGCAAAGGACACTGTCATCAGAACAAAACAACTGCCTACAGACTGTGGAAGAATCTTCACCAACCCTATATCTGACAGAGAGCTAATATCCAGAATATATAAAGAACTCAAGAAAGTAAAAAGCAACAAATCATGAGTGAGCTATCCCAGAAGCAGAAAGACAAAAACGGTATATACTCACTCATATAGACATATAATATAGGATAAACCTACTAAAATCTGTATACCTAAAGAAACTAATGAAGAGGGAGGACTCCGGCTAAAATGCTCAATCCCCATCCTGAAAGGCAAAGAGGATGGACATCAGAAGAAGAAGAAAACAGGAAACAAGTTAGGAGCCTCCCACAGAGGGCTTCTGAAAGGCTCTGCCTTACAGACTATCAAAGCAGATGCTGAGACTTATGGCCAACTGTTGGGCAGAGTGCATGGAATCTTATGAAAGAAGTGGGAAATAGTAAGATCTGGAGAGGACAGGAACCCCATAAGGAGAGCAACAGAACCAGAATATTTGAACACAGGGGTCTTTCCTGAGACTCATACTCCAACCAAGTACATGCATGGAGATAACTAGAACCCCTGCACAGATGTAGCCCATGGCAGTTCAGTGTCCAAGTAGGATCCATAGCAATGGGAACGAGGAAAGCCTCTGACATGAACTGACTGGCCTGCTCTTTGATCACCTCCCCCTGAGGGGAGAGCATCCTTACTAGGCCACAGAAGATGACAATGCAGCTGCTCCTGATGAGATCTGATAGACTAGGATCAGAAGGAAGGAGAAGACCTCCCCTATCATTGGAGTTGGGGAGGGGCATGAATGGAGAAGGGGAAGGGAAGATGGGATTCAGAGGGGAGGAGGGAGAGGTTTATGGGGGAATACAAAGTTAGGTTTATGGGGGAATACAAAGTGAATAAAGTGTATTTAATAAAAAAATTTTAAAAAAGCAACAAATCAAGTAAACCATAATTCTTTCTTAATATTTACCTTTTTTTTTTTTTTTTGGACGGGGGAGCCCCTTTTTTGAACGCTACACATCAACTGGAACCTTTGCTACTATGAACTAAAATACACCTTTTTTATTCTTAGAATCTTTGTTCTCAGGTCTTAGTCCAAATGGAAAAAATCGACAATACAGTACTAATTTTATTTCATATATCTTGCATCACTGGATATTATTGATTTGCTACCTATATTGTTACAGAATTTAACACCATCACTTCCATTATATAAGTTTCCTCAAAAGCTGACTTTCAAGGATACTTTACATATGAAGCCATGAATGTTTACAGAAGAAGTAGATATGAAATTAATTGTATCTTGTAATGTTTTAAATTTATGTTCTATTTTGTGATAGATGTTTGACAAAAGTTTAAAATTATTTATATGTAATCCCTTTCTTTTTTTCTCTCTTCAATTCTTTTTTTTAAATTTTTTATTTAACTTTTATTAAATACACTTTATTCCTTTTGTATCCCCCCATAAGCCCCTCCCTCCTCCCCTCCTGGTCCCATCCTCCCCCCCTTTCTGCATGCAACCTTGGTCCTTTGGAAGAACAGGCAGTGCTCTTAACCACTGAGCCATCTCTCCAACCCTAATCCCTTTCTTATATGTATTTCCTTATAAACTTTGTTGGAAGAAAATTTACCATTGTTCATAGGAATTAATATGCCAGGAGACTTTATTTGTAGATAATTTGAATGTGAAAGAGAATGAAGCAGGGGTCCCCAGCCATTTTTGGAGGAGATTATTTGTTTTTTTGTATTTTGATTTTTTTATTTTTACTTTTTATTTTTATTTTTTTATTTATTTTTTTTTTTTTGCTATCATCAGTTGCCATGGTTAAAAGATGGAGTACAGAGCAAAACAAAGAATTCTCAATAGAGGAATATCGAATGGCAGAGAAACACTTAAAGAATTGTTCAATGTCCTTAGTCATAAGGGAAATGCAAATCAAAATAATCCTAAGATTCCACTTTACAACCATCAGAATGGCTAAGATCAAAAACTCAAGTGACAACACATGCTGGAGAGGCTGTGGAGAGAGGGGAACCCTCCTTCACTGCTGGTGGGAATGTAAATTTGTACAACCACTCTGGAAAGCAATCTGGCGCTTCCTCAGACAACTAGGAATAGCACTTTCTCAAGATCCAGCTATACCACTCCTGGGCATATATCCAAAAGAGTCTCAAGTACACAATAAGGACATTTGCTCAACCATGTCTGTAACAGTCTTATTTGTAATAGCCAGAAGCTGGAAACAGCCCAGATACCCCTCAGTGGAGGAATGGATGCACAAATTGTGGTATATCTACACAATGGAATATTACTCAGCAATAAAAAACAAGGAAATCATGAAATTTTCAGGTAAATGGTGGGGTCTGGAAAATATCATCCTGAGTGAGCTATCCCAGAAGCAGAAAGATGCACACGGTATATACTTACTCATATAGACATATAATATAGGATAATCCTACTAAAATCTGTACACCTAAAGAAACTATTTAAGAGGGAGGACTCTTGCTAAAATGCTCAATTTCTATCCAGAAAGGCAAAAAGGATGGACATTAGAAGAGGGAGAAAAGAGGGAACAAGTCAGGAGCCTCTCCTCTTCAGAGGAGAGGACCTCTGAAAGTCTGTGCTCTGCAGACTATCAATGCAGATGCTGAGACTTATGGGCAACCTGTGGACAGAGTGCAGGGAATCTTATGAAAGAAGTGGGAAACAGTAAGATCTGGAGAGGACAGGAACTCCACAAGGAGAACAACAGAACGAAAAAATATGAACCCAGAGTTCTTTCCTGAGACTGATACTCCAAACAAGAACCATGTATCGAGATAATCTAAGACCCCTGCACAGATGTAGCCCATGGCAGTTCAGTATCCAAGTGGGTTACATTTTAATAAGAACAGGGCTTGTCTCTGACATGAACTGATTGGCCTGCTCTTTGATTACCTCCCGCTGAGCAGGAAGCAGCATTACCAGGCCACAGAAGAAGACAATGCAGACACTCCTGATGAGACCTAATTGACTAGGGTCAGAAGGAAGGAAAAGAAGTCCTCCCCTATCAGTGGACTTGGGGAGGGGCATGCATGCAGAGGATGGAGGAAGGGAGGGATTGGGATGGGAGGAGGGAGGGAACCGCAGCGGGGATACAAAGTGAATATAGTGTAATTAATAAAGAAAAAAGAAAAAGAAACCTCTTCTGGGAAGGAGAGGAGGACCTCCCCTATCAGTGGACTTAAGGAGGGGCATACGTGAAGAAGGGGGAGGGAAGGTGGAATTAGGAGGGGAGGAGGGAGGGAAAAATTCAGTTCAAGATTATCACTGTTTTTTTAGACTCAAAGAAGTTTTTGTTCTTCCCTTTGTAATTCAGGGTTTTATCAGTAGTGCTGGTTTTATATCAATTAAAATATCTATTGCTCCTTTAATGTCATTAAAGTTTTTAACCCACATTTTACACATTTACATATTTAATTTAAATATTAATTTCAGCATGTGGAGTGGAAGGAAATCTATTTTCCAGATAGATGTGCACCTACTTAATTTAGTTAATTGTTTACCCAAGGCTCACTATCTGCAGTGAGGGGTCAATAAAGGGTAAATTGTATAAACAAGTACATTCATTTAAGTTAGTGTTTTCTTCCACTAGCACATCTTTTATATCTCTTCAAACAAGAGGTCATTTTATTTTTCAGTACCTATAGTAATTGTTAACATCTAATCAGTCTGTTCATTCTTTCCTTGTTCACAATTGTCCTGGTTCTTTTTGTTATCATAGACTCATGGACAAATTGGACAAAGAAGCCGATTAGGGCTTTTTCTAGAACTACGGTGAAGTTCCAGGTGTAGTTGGGAAAATTAGTATATATGTAGGGATTTGTAGTGCTCTGCCATGACTCTGGGCATACATTTTAGGTCACTATGTTACACTTTACATTACCAAATTCATATCTTACACACAGTTTCTTCGTTTGTTTAAATTTTTATTATATTTCTATATAATCCCCAAGAAGAAAGATCACATCCCTAAACTTGCATGCAGAAGAGAGTATAAACACTACAATTTTATGATTTCATGTATTTCTAGGATGGTCTTAACACCCTGTCTATTCACAAACATTTTAAAGTATTTCATTAGTTTTGAGAAATATTTTTATCATTTACCCTGATTTCAATCTTACTGTTGCTATCATTTTTATAATAAAATTATTAACACTTTGCACATACCATCAAGTTATCTGCAAATATATATACATTGCTATCTTTCTTTTTTATAATTCATTTTGAAATACATTTAATTTTATCTTAAATTCACAATTTTACAAGTAAATTATTCTATATGGAAATACCTGAAGCTATTTCTTATTTATTTATTTATTTATTACAATTTATTGATTTTGTATTCCACCTGTAGCCCCCTTCCTCATCTCTTCACAGTCCAACCCACCCTCCACTTATCCACTTCTGCCCCTCCCCTAGTCTACTAATATGGGAGGTCCTCCTCCCTTTTTATCTGACCCTAACATATCAGGTCTCATCATGGTTGGCTGCATCATCTTCCTCTGTGGCCTTGCAAGGCTGAAACCCCAAGGAGAGCCAGCCAAGGATTATGTCAGAGACAGCCCATGATCCCCTTACTAGGGAACCCACTTTGATACCGAGCTGCCTATGGGCTTCCCCTTTTTTCAATCCTCTCCAGCATGTATTGTCACTTGAGTTTTTGATCTTAGTCATTCTGATGGGTCTAAAGTGAAATCTCAGGGTTGTTTTGATTTGCCTTTCCTTCATGACTAAGGAAGCAAATAAAAATAGATCCATATTTATCACAATGCACAAAACTAAAGTCAAAGTGGATCAAAGACCTCAACATAAAACAAGATACACTAAATCTGTTAGAAGAAAATGTAGGGAAAAGTTTTGAACTCATTGGCACAGGAGACAACTTCCTGAACAGAACACCAGCAGCAATCAATCAACCATTGATTGCTATGATCAACAATCAATAAATGGGACATCATGAAACTGAAAAGGTTCTGTAAAGCAAAGGACACTGTTGTCAGAACAAAATGACAGCCTACAGACTGGGAGAGGATCTTCACCAACCCTATGTCTGACAAAGGGTTAAATCCAGAATATATAAAAAGCTCAAGAAGTTAAAAAGCAACGAATCAAGTAATCCAAAAAAGCATGGGGTACAGAGCTAAACAGAGAACTCTCAATAGAGGAATATCAAATGGCAGAGATATGTTTTCTTTAGGGCACTATGCCAGGATACAAATATATGAAAGGATAAATAAAACACATGGGGACATTTTGATAAGACTATGATCAGGGACTGAACGGTAAACAAAGATCACTCCATTTACATCTTCACACGCTCTTTAAAAACAAAAATAGGTTTTATCTAGCTAAGACCCCATAGTCAAAAACCACTCGAGCACAATTCAGCTTACTCATTGTTGTTTTCCCTCCTCTTACCACTACCTTTAGGATTATGACTTAGCAAGCAGGCATAATGAGAAAGAAGCATGCTGGGGACAGGTCTAGGGATGTGATCCTGATCAGATGTCCTTCATCCAGTTGAGCACTGTGAGAAGATGATTCTTCCTCAGCAGACGGAAAAAAAGTAAGAATAACAGCTTTGCTTTAAGATTGGCAACTTGAAACCATTCAAACATGCTTTCAAAACAGTGTTCAAAACACAACTATGGCCACTCCCCCTCTCCACATTAGTTGAATGTACTCAAGGTAAACATGGTTTAATGGGAGCCATTGAAAAAAAGAGAGAAAAAAAGCTGAGTCTGAACTTAGAGGACCTTTATTAAACCCAAAGCCTTGGAGATGAAAAATGCTAAGTGCTGGCAGGAGAATATTTAAGTCAACTTATTAGTCAAAGGCTTTATTTTAAAATAAACATTGAATTTATTTTCAAGATTAGTCTGAAAACTTTTATTTAATAGATAATATTTCAGGGTACCATACTGTGTTTTCATTATATTTCAGACTTTATTCATTATATCTAATGAGACTGTGTATACTTAAATATAACTTTGATTTAGTTATAAATAATATATACAATTAAATATGCCAACAATTAATTTTTACTTTTAATGAATCAATTGTTCATTTGCTTTATGAAAGTATAACTATGTTTTTGAACAATTAAAATGAAACAGAGCTACTAAATTACATTTATGTTTATTGTGGAGAATGGAATGTAAGTGAATGGTTTAATTATATTTTTTGGAATTCATTTTGAAGCCTTTAATTTTTTCATAGTGTATGTGGACCTATCTGCATTGCCCACATGGCACGCTGGGGTTGGCTACCCAGAGGCTATTTAAGCTGTGGGCTGGCTTTCCCCAGGGTCAGAAGATTGTTCAAGGTTCCTGAATAAACTGCATTGAAAAATTTTTTTTTTCATAGTGGTATATAAATTATACAGAAAAAAGGGATATTAGTACAACATTTACATATTGTTGTATATTTTAGAGTATTTATTTTTCTTTAAAAATATAATTCATTTTTACATTTTGGTGTATCTGTTTTAATTGTTTTTGTTTTAATGTCTTGAAAATAAGAGGCTTATCAAGCCACAGAGAAAATCAATTTCAAAATGATGAATTTCCTTTTCTCTTTTCATAGGAAAAATATCTTGTACATATATGGGCTGTGTGGGAATGCACTCAAAAATTCCATTAGAGACAAATCTATTAAATATTTTGAATGACAAAGGTTAAGACCATAGTGCTCAATCATGTAAATCAGAACTATATTTTTCTAGAAATAAATTGAAAGTAATTTGACTGAAAGATGATAGCTCTACAAATGAATATTACCCAGTATTCCAAAGTATATCAATTTTAAATATACAATTATGAAATAATTACATACGCATATATACACTTTCAAAACACAGTATTGGATGTCTGGAAATATTTTAAATTGATGAGTTGATGACCTACAGAACTCAAGGAATTCCCTAAAGACAATTTCTATAAAACTTACTTTTATTTATGACATAAAAATATATTTTGGGCCTTCAAAATAATTTACATAATAATATAATAGTTTAAGGAGAATATGAAATTAAATTATATAATTTAGGGAAATACACATATAAACTAAAATGATAAAGGCTAGGTAAAGATTTTTATTTAATATGAAAAATAATGGAATTTAATTTTCAAAGATTTTTTTTTTATATTTTATTTTTATCAGTTACATTTTATTAATTCTGTATCCCAGCCGTGCCCCGAACCCTCATTCTCTCCCAGTCCCTCCCTCCCTCCCTCATCACTACTGTGCCCCTTTCCAAGTCCACTGATAGGGGGGGACCTCCCCCCATTCATCTGATCCTGTTTTATCAGGTATCTTCATTGAGTTCCTGTTAGAAATAGTCCTTGTTCCCCTCACTTTGGGAAACCAATTGGTTACTGAGCTACCACAGGCTACATCTGAGCGGAGGTTCTAGGTTATATCCATACATGGTTCTTGGTTGAATGTCAGTTTCCTCGTTTAGAAAGACAGATGGGATGTGCATTGAACGCATGACAGTGGTCTACTGAGCGCATCTGAAAGCCTCTAACTAGCAGTGTTTTCAAAGCAAAGACTCATGACCAAACCTTTGCAGAGTACAGGGAATCATAAGAAAGAAGGGGAGTTAGTCTGATGGGGAAAGGATAGGAGCTCCACAAAGACCAAATATATCTGGGCACAGGGTCTTTTCTGAAACTGACATTCAACCAAGAACCATGTATGGATATAATCAAAGATTTTTGTATAAGCATCATACCCAGAATTTTTCAAATGTAATGAGAGACAAATTTTGTTACATTTGACATTTGACTTAATTTGCTTTTTAACAATTAACTAGATGCCTACTGTCTTAGTATTTTCATTGTTGTTAAAGTATTCTATTCTAAAATTCAACTGAGAACGGAGTGAATTTATTTCAGCTTACAGTTCCATATCACAGTTGATCACAGGGGAAAGTGAGGGCAGGAACACAAGGTAGTAACTCTCAGGCGGAGCAGAGACAGAGATCATAGATGTGTGCTGTTTGGGTGCTTGCTTCTCATGCTTTCCTAGACTGTTTTTACTCTGTATCCTAGCTGTAGCCCCCTCCCTCATTCCCTCTCAATCCCACCCTCTCTCCCTCATCTCTTCCCTGCCCCTCTCTAAGTCCATTGATAAGGAAGGTCCTCCTTCCCTTCCATCTGACCCTAGTTTATCAGGTCTCTTCAGGACTGGCTGCAGTATCTTCCTCTGTGGCCTAGCAAATCTGATCCTCCCTTGGGGAATTGGGAGAAGGAAGTCAAAGACCCAGCTACTGAGTTCAAGTCAGAGACTGCCCATATTCCACTTACTATGGCACCTGCTTAGATGCTGAGCTACCATGGGCTCAGTCTGTGCAGGGGTTCTAGGTTATATCTAAGCATGGTCCTTAGCTGGAGAATCAGTCTCAGAAAAGACCCCTCTGCCCAGCTATATTTGGTCCATGTGGTGCTCCTGTCCTCTACAGGTCTTACTAACTCCGCCTTCTTTCAAATGATTCCCTACTCTCTGCCCAAGGTTTGGTTGAGTCTCAGCATCTGCTTTAATACACTGCTAGGTAGAGTCTTTCAGAGGCCCTCTACAGTAGGCTCCTGTCCTGTTACTTGTTTTCTCCTACTTCCAATTTCCATTCTATTTGTGTTTCTAAGTGAGGATTGATGATCTCACTCCAGCAACTCCTTTTTGTTTAGCTTCTTTAGGTATACAGATTTAAGTATGTTTTATCCTATCTTATAGGTCTAATATGCAATTATAAGTGAGTAAATTCCATGTGTGTCTTTCTGCATCTGAGATACCTCATTCATTATGATCTTTGCTAGATCCCACCATTTGCCTGCAAATTTCATGATTTCCTTGTTTCTAATTGCTGAGTAGTAGTCCATTATGTAAAAGTACCACACTTTCTGTATCCATTCTCAGATGGACATCTGAGTTGTTTCCAGGTTCTGGCTATGACAAATAAAGCTGCTACAAACATGGCTAAGTAAATGTCCTTGTTGTGTTGTTGAGCATCTTTTGGATATATGCCTAGGAGTGGTATAGACAGATCTTGAGGAAACACTATTCCTAGTCATCTGAGAAAGCACCAGGTTGATTTACAAAGTGTTTGTATAAGTTTACGTTTCCACCAGAAATAGAGGAGGGTTCCCCTTTCTCTACAACCTCTCCAGCAGGTGTTCTCACTTAAGTTATTGATCTTAACCATTTTTATGGGTGTAAGGTGAAATTTAAATGTCGTTTTGATTTGCATTTCCGTGGTATCTAAGGATGTTGAGCATTTCTTTAAGGGTTTCTCTGCAGTTCTATATTCATCTGGCATGCAATAGTGCTTCAGTATATGAAAAACCATTAATGTAATTCACCATATAAACAAACTGAAGGAGAATAACCACATGATCATCTCCTTAGATGGCAAAAAAAAAAAGCATTTGACAAAATCCAACACCCATTCATGCTTAAAATCTTGGAGAGATCAGGGATACAAGGCACATACCTAAACATAGTAAAGGCAATATACAGCAAGCCTATAGCCAATATCAAACTCAATGGAGAGAAACTTAAATCAATCCCACTGAAATCAGGGAAAAGACAAGGCTGCCCACTCTCTCCATCTCTTCAACAGTGTACTTGAAGTCCTAGCTAGAGCAATAAACCGACTAAAGGAGATCAAGGGGATACAAATGGGAAAGGAAGAAATCAAAATATCACTATTCACAGGTGATATGATAGTATACATGCATGACCCTAAAAATTCACCCAGAGAACTCCTTCAGCAAAGTGGCTGATACAAAATTAACTCAAAATATCAGAAGCCCTCCTGTACACCAAAGACAAAAGGGCAGAGAAAGAAATTATGGAAACAACACCATTCACAATAGCCACTAAAAACATAAGGTACCTTGGGGTGACTCAAACCAGGCAAGTAAAAGACCTGTTTGAAAAACTTTAAGTCTCTGAAGAAAGAAATTGAAGAAGATATCAGAAGGTGGAAAGATCTCCCGTGCTAATGGATTGGTAGGATTAACATAGTGAGAATGGCCATTCTACCAAAAGCAATCTACAGAGTCATTGCAATTCCCATCAAAATACCAACACAGTTCTTTACTGACCTTGAAAGAAAAATTCTCAGCTTCATAAGGAAAAACAAAAACCCAAGAATTTCCAAAATGATCCTGTACAACAACACATCATCTGGAGGTATCTCCATCCATGATATCAAACTGTACTACAGTGCAATAGTAATAAAAACTGCATGGTATTGGCATAGAAACAGAATAGTGGATAAACGGAACCAAATAGAAGCCCAGAAATAAACCCACACACCTCTGAATACTTGCTTTATGACAAAGAAGCCAAAACCATTCAATGGAAAAAAGACAGCATCTTCAACAAATTGTCTTAGTCCAACTTGATGTCTACATGCAGAAAAATGAAAATAGATGCATATTTATCACCCTGCACAAAACTAAAGTCCATGTGGATCAAAGACCTTAACATAAAACCAGGTCGTCTAAATTGGTTAGAAGAAAAAGTGGAGAAGAACCTAGAACTCTTTGGCATAGGAGACAGCTTCCTGAACAGAACAACAACAGCACAGGTTCTAAGAGCAACAATCAATAAATGGGACCTCATGAAACTGAAAAGCTTCTGTAAAGAAAAAGACACTCTCATCAGAACAAAACGATAGCCTACAGACTTGGAAAGGATCTTCACCAACCCTATATTTGACAGAGGGCTGATATCCAGCATATATAAAGAACTAAAGAAGTTAAAAAGCAATAAATCAAGTCATCCAATTAAAAAATGGGGAACAGAGCTAAACAGATAATTCCCTGAAGAGGAATATATAATGGCAGAGAAAGACTTAAAGAGATGCTCAACATCCCTAGCCATCAGGGAGATGCAAATCAAAACAACCCTCAGATTTCACCTTACACCCATCAGAATGGCTAAAATAAAAAACTCAAATAACAACACATGCTGAAGAGGTTGTGGAGAAAGGGGAACCCTCCTCCATTGCTGGTGGGAATGTTAACTGGTATAACCACTTGGGAAGTCACTCTGGCTTTTTCTCAGACAATTAGGAACAGTGCTTCCTCAAGACCCAGCTATACCACTCCTAGGCATATACCCAAAATTTGCTCAAGTACACAGCAAGGACATTTGCTCAACCATGTTTGCAGCCTCTTTATTTGTAATAGCCAGAACCTGGAAACAACACAGATGTCCATCAATGGAGGAATGGATACAGAAATTGTGGTATTTTTACACAATGGAATACTTCTCAGCAATGAAAAACCAGGAAATCATGAAATTTGCAGGCAAATGGTGGTATCTAGAAAAGATCATTCTGAGTGAAGTATCCCAGAAGGAGAAAGACAAACATGGTATACACTCACTTATATAGAACTATAAGATATGATAAACATAATGAAAGCTATACGCCTAAGGAAGATAAACAAGAAATAGGACCCGTGCTAAGATGATCAATACTTACTTAGAAAGATAAATGGGATGTGCATTGGACATAGGAGAAAACAAGGAACAGGACAGGAGCTTACCTCAGAGGGCCCCTGAAAGGCTCTTCCTAGCAGTGTATCAAAGCAGATAGTAAGACATATCACCAAACCTTTGACAGAGTGCAGGGAATCATATGAAAGAAGGGGGAGTTAGTATGACATGGAAAGGATAGGAGCTCCACAAGGACCAAATATATCTGGGCATAGGGGTCTTTTCTGACGCTGACACTCCACCAAGGACCATGTATGGATATAAACCTAGAAGCTCTGCTCAGATGTAGCCCGTGGTAGCTCAGTAACCAATTGGTTTCCCATAGTAAGGGGAACAAGGACTATTTCTAACAGGAACTCAATGGCAGGCACTTTGACCTCCCCACCCCCCAAGGGAGGAGCAGTCCTGCTAGGCCACAGAGGAAGACTTTGCAGCCAGTCCTGAAGATAAAACAGGCTCAGATCAAAGGGGAGGAGGTCCTTGGAAATGGGCAGGGAGGAGATGAGGGAAGGACATTGTGATTGGGAGGGATTGAGGGAGCAGGATACAGCTGGGATACAGAGTTAATAAAATGTAATTAATAATAAAAATTTAAGAAATAATAAAACAAGTGGGTTATGGAGCTAAACAGAGAATTCTCTGTAGAAAAATAGAGAATTTTGTTTTATACGCTCCCAAGATTGTCTACCCAAGGATGACATCATCCACAGTGGGCTGGGACCTCCTTGTTACAAGTAAAAAAGCTGCAGAAATTGCCTTATTTTCTTTCTTCTCAATAGTTTTAGGTTATGTCATATAGATATAAAAAGTAGACAGTACTTTGGCCCTTAATGTTCAGGCTCACACATACATACACACAAGCAAACAACACACTCAGTCACACAAATACACACACACAAATATATATATATGTATACAAATATACATGGACACACACACATATATACATATACACACACACACATATATAATTGTGAATCTAGAATTTAATAGTCAAATGCTGTCTACTTCACACACACACACACACACACACACACACATATATATGGCCGTTTTAAAGAGTGGTTCTACTGGAAAGATGGAGTTTACTATGGAAGGTATATACAACTATATATTCCCTAAAATGGCCTTAATTTCCCTCTGTTTCTTGGTGAAGCACAGTGTGATCAACTCTTTCCTACCATACCATCACATAACCATAATATTCTATGGGGACAAATAAATATTGATTGAAGCATTGAAAATGTAATCTCAAATATATCCTCCTTCATTTGTTTCTTGTACATACACATGAGCAAATCAAAAAATTAGTACACTTTTGTACTAATATATCCATTATGTTGAAAAACTCTTGAATGAAAGAATAGGAAAACTTTGTAGTCATGTATTTATATTACTGTTTACATTCCTAAGGCACCTGTATAAACCAATGTCCATATATTAAATGTGAAAGGATGTAGTATTATTCTGCCCTTAAACTGATTGTACTGCACAGTAAGAAAAACATTACACTGACTAATGTCTCAATTTGCTTAAGCCTAGGTTTATTTGCACTTATCAATGAACTTACACTGTACTGTTTTTATTTTTAAAAATTAATTAATTGATTAATTAACTTTAAATTCCAACCAGGACTTTCCCTCCCTTCTTTTTCTTAGCCCTTCTTCTGGCTTCCCTCCCCGATGTCCCACTCCCTCTCTTTATACAGAAGTGGGACCTCCCATAGATATCAACTTACCTTGGCACATCAAGTTGTAGTAGGACCAGATCTATCTTCTTCTATTGAACTATACAAGATAATCCAGTTAGGGAAAAGAGATCCAAAGGCAGGCAACTGAGTCAGAGACAGTTGCAGAGCCAGTCCTGGTTCTTTGTTAGAAGTGCCATAAAAGGACCAAGCTGTATATCTGTTACAGATGTGTAGGACACCTAATTTTGTCCCATGCATGCTCTCTGGTTGGTGGTTTAGCCTCTGTGAGTCCCTATGGGCCCATATTACTTGATTCTTTAGGTTTTCTTTTGTTGTCCCTGACTTCTGTGGCTCTTTCATTACTTCCTCTCCCTCCTCCACATGATTCCTTGGGCTCTGCAAATTGTTTAGCCATGGGTCTCTGCATTAGTTTTCATCAGCTGCTGGGTGAAGTCACTCAGATGACAGTTATGCTAGCCTCCTGCCTGCAAGTATAGCAGAGTGTTATTAGCAGTGTCAAGGGTGGGCTCTCTCTCATGGCATGGGATGCAATTTGGGCAGGTCATTGGTTGGCCATTCTCTCACTTTCTGTTCCATCCTGTCCCTGTGCCTCTTATAATCAGGAAAAAATGTGGGTAGAACATTTTGTGCATGAGTTGGTATCCACATTCCTCCATTGGAAGGAAGGCTCGCCTTGTTACAGGAGTTGACTGTTTCATGTTCCATATTCTCTGTTGCTAGAAGTCATAGCTAGTGTCACCTCCACACATTCTTGGGAGTTTCATTGTCCTAGATTTCTAGCTTGTATGAGAGACACGCCCCACCAATGATTCCAGTTCTCTTTTTTTCCAGCCTCCACTTCTGTTGCTCTTCCAAACCCTTCTCCCATGTTGTCCCCTACTTCCATATATCCAAGATAACCTTATTCTTTTTTTCTCAGTGAGATTCAAACATCTTCGTATAGGCCTTACTTGTTATTTAGCTTCTTTGGGTCTCTGTATCCTGTACTTTATGGCTAAAATCCACTTGTAAGTTAGTACATACCATGTTTGTCTTTCTGGGGCTGAGTTACCTCACTCAGGGTGATTTTTCTAGTTTCAACCATTTGCCTGAATATTTCATGATCCACAGCTTTTAATATCCAAGTATATTCCTAACATATTCTATTGTATAAATGTACCACTTTTAAAATACATTCTTCAGTTGAGGAACATCGAGGTTGTTTCCAGTTTCTGGCTATTACAAATTAAGCGGTTGCGAACATAGTTGGGAACAAGTGTATTTGTGGTATGGTGTAACATTTTTTGGGTATAAAACCAGCAGTGATATAGCTGGGTCTTGAGGTAGAACTATTCCAAATTTTGTGAAAGACCAACAAATTAATTTCCAAAGTGGTTGTACAAGTTTACATTACGACCAGCAATGGAGGAGTATTCCTTTTGTTTCATATTTTTGCCAGCATGTGCTGTCACTTGAGATTTTTTTTTTTATCTTAGCCATTCTCATTGTTGTAACATGGAACCTCAGAGTCAATTTGAATTACATTTCCTTGATGACTGAGAATGTTGAACATTTCTTTTTAATTATTATTATTATTATATATTACAATTTATTCATTTTGTATTCTAGCTGTGGCCCCTCCCTTATCTATTCTCAATCCCACCTTCCTTTCCTCTTCTCCCCCTATGCTCCTCTCCTAGTCCATTTATAGGGGGGTCCTCCTCCCCTTCTCTATGACTATATTATCAGCTTTCATCAGGACTGGTTGCATTGTCTTCCTTTGTGGCCTGACAAGGCTACCTTTCCCCTCACCCAGGGTCTGCCTGAGTCTACAGGCTACATCTGATCTGGGGTTTTAGGTCCTCTCCATGGACTGTCCTTGGTTGGGTATCAATCTTTTCAGGGCCCCCAGGGCTCAGTATTTTTTGGGGGGAGCTCTGTTGGTCTCCTTTTGGTGCTCCTGTCTCCTCCACGTTTTTTTTGTCTCCCCCTTCTTTCATAAAATTCCATGCAAATTGCCCGAAGTTTGGCTATGAATCTCAGGCTCTGCTTGATACTGTAATCAGTAGAGTCTTTCAGAGGCCCTCTGTGGTAAGCTCCTGTCCTATTCCCTGTCTTCTCTTGCTTCTGATATCTATCTATGTTTGCCCTACTGAATGAACATTGAGCATCTTTCCTAGGGTTTTCCTTGTTGTTTAGCTTCTTTAAGGACTATAGATTTTAACATGTTTATCCTATATTATATATCTACCAAGTTATCTTTTTATTGCTAATATTTTTCATGATATATAGCTATAGTTAGGATATATTTTATATGTACTTTGACTGGAATGTATAAACAAATATTAAGACTATGCTTTATTGGTTTTAGTATATAATCAGTTTCAGGAAATATTAATATGCTACAATACATAGCCAATAGAACATTGCATCTGACATTCATGTTACATTTTACAATTGTCATATGTAGTTTGATATTAGTTTTATCATTTTTATCTATTTTATTTTCTGATATGGAAACAATTGCATAATAGATTATCTTTTACAAATGAGTTAAAAACATACTTGCAAGTAAGCACTGATACTGATTTATCAGTATTTTCATCAAATTGTCTCAATCCTTTCTTGCTTATCACAGTAAAATTACATTTAGAGATAATTTATAAAACTGTTAAAATTTATGAGTAAATTGTGGCAAATTTTAAGCATGTGTGAGTGAATGTAATGAGAAAACATCCAGAGAATTCTGTTACAAACGTTTTTCTGTCTATGAGAATAAAAGTCAAGTTGAAGTTAGAAATAATTACTCAAACAAACACATACACTTACACATTCGTATTAATTTTCTCTAATTTAGAAGTAATTTTAAGCTTGAAATGAAATTGTATTTTACCTAATTTCAAAGCAAGTTCTTGATTCATTCACTTGATATAATACAGAGCAAGTGTAGATTATAGAATTTTGTTATACTCATTTTTGCCATTTTAGACAGAAACAACAAGAAAAAAATCTGCACATAGAAGTCTATTTCGTTAAGAAGATACTGCAGTTCAGTATCCAAGAGGGTTCCACCGTAATAGGAACAGGGACTGTTTCTGACATGAACTTATTGGCCTGCTCTTTAATTACCTTCCCCTGAGGGGGAAGCAGCATTACCAGGCCACAGAAGAAGACAACACAGCCACTCCTGATGAGACCTAATTGACTAGGATCAGAAGGAAGGAAAAGAAGTCCTCCCCTATCATTGGTCTTGGGGAGGGGCATGCATGCAGAGGGTGGAGGAAGGGAGGGATTGGGACCGGAGGAGGGAGAGAACCACAGGGGGAATACAAAGTGAATAAAGTAATTAATAAAGAAAAAAAATTTAAAAAATGCTTATAAATTGTGTATCTTAAAAAAAAAAAAAAAGAAAATCCCAAAGTTTTACTTTCATCAGAATAAACTATGTCCAGATTTGTATAGGGCAGCTGACATTGGTGCTAGGATATCCTTTCAAAGTGATGAATATCTTCAAAGTGATAAGATTAGTCAAATTACTTTCTTGCTGTTCAGTTTGAACTATTTAATGAAACCCATATATCACAATCTCAGTTTGTAATATTTCTTCATTTATTTGAATTCTTTATATGTATGTACTCAAAACATTTAAAATAGAAAAAAAAAACATTTAAACTAGAGTCCTTACCTAGAAAGACAAAGGGGATGGACATTGGAAGTAGGAGAAAACAAGTAACAGGCAGGAGCCTATGGCGAGGGCATCTGAAAGACTCTACCTAGCAGTGTATCAAAGCAGATGCTGAGATTAATAACCAAACATTTGGCAGAGTTCAGAGAATCATATAAAAGAAGGGGGACCTAGTATGAACTAGAGGGGACAGGAGCTCTACAAGAACCAAATGTATCAGGGTACTGTTTCTCCAACAAAGGACTATGCATAGATATAACCTAAAACCCCTGCTAGGATGTAGCCCGTGGTACCTCAGTATGCAAGTTGGTTCCCTAGCATGGGGGACAAGGATTATTTCTGACATGAACTCAGTGACTGGCTCATTGATCTTCCCCTTACCCTTTCCCCCTGAGTGTGGAACAGCCTTGCTAGGCTAGGAGGACATTGAAGCCAGTCCTGAAGATACCTGGTAGAATAGGGTCAGATGGAAGGAAAGGAGAACCTCAGCTATCAGTGGACTTGGAAGAGGGCAGGGAGGAAAGGAGTGAGTGAGGGAGGGTGAGATTGGGAGGGAAAGAGGAAGGGGGTTACGGCTTGGATATGAGTGAATTTTAATCACACCTGTGATTAAAATAAAATAAAACAAATTATTAAAAAATAATCTAGAGTGAAGTGCAACCCCAGTTAAAATTTGTTATACATCAGATAGATCCAAGATGACAGGTCCTATCTTACACCCTGTCTGATCAGCAGGGCAGCAGTGACTGCAAATGGACCAACAGACAAAACTATAGGCCCCACAACACCAGACTGTTTTTCTCAGGTGAGAGGAAAGCCTGAGAGGAGGGAAACAGTTGAGTCTGACCAGGGACATCCAAATGGCTAAAGGCTAGAATAAAAACATGATCAACAAAAACCAAAGCCTTAGATATACTAACACAACTGAAACACAAGTAAATGACCTTAAACCTATGCTTATGAAGATGATAATGGAGAAAACAAATAAAATCCATAAAGAAATACAGGAAAATACAGTAAAACAGACAGTGGCCTTTAGAAGGGAAATAATTAAATCACTGAAAGAAATAGAGGAAAGTTCAAAGAAACAGGTGGAGGAATTGAATACAAGTCAGGAAAATACAAACATGTGAAGGAAATCAACAAAATGGTTCAAGATCTGAAGATGGAAATGGAAACATTAATGAAAACACAAACTGAAGAAATCCCTGAGAGGGAGAACTTAGGGAAGAAAACAGGAAATACAGAGGTAAGCATCTCCAACAGAATATTAGAGATGGAAGAAAGATCTCAGGAGTAGAAGATTTAATGGAAGAAATTAATGCATACCCCAAAAAAATGTTAAATGTAAAAACTTCATAACATAAGCCATCAAAAAAATCAAGAACATGAAAAGACAGTATCTAAGAATGATAGGAATACGAAGGGGGCCAAGATGGCGGCACCTGGAGAACACTATGTCTGAGAATCAGGACAACATTCTCCATGCAGCGACCAGGAGACTGAACTCTGGGCCCTAAAACTACAGCAATCATGTTTCCCAGGTGAGGGGAGGCTCCCACGGCATGGGAATCATTCCTGTCCACTCTCTGCTGCCCAGCCAGAACCCAGAAGAAATCCTGGGTATCGTGGGCTTTGGGTCTTTGGGCTGGAGCCGCAAGCCTGCGTGTCCCGATCAATTTCCCAGGCTGATTGGTGGGCACAAGGGTGCCAGAGACTGGGAGTCCCAGTTGCAAGAAAACCCCACGGGGAAGGAAAGTTGCAAGACTGATCACGGGTCACCCAGTCTTTCCCTGGAAGGTCTCGCTGATAATGGGTACCCGCCGCCATCACAACTGAGCTCCTGCCACGTGGAGAGCTGCGCACCCAACTCAAAATCCCTACTCCCTCTTCGGAGGAGGCAGGAGGCGTCCAGCAGAATCTGCCGCAGACCACATTGACTGTACCCCAACCCGATATCGGGGCTGAGAAAACCCAATCCTTTCAGACACTCCCCCAAACGCCACCATAACCCTGCCACAGCAGAGTGGAAGGATAAAGAGGCTCACAGCGGATTCACAGTGCCAGAACTCCAGTGCTGCCTGCTGCTCCTAGCAAACAAACTTCAGCTTGGGATCTGGGACTGCAGTCATTCAATACGTCCTGAGATTCTCCTGGGTCCAGTGCAATAAGGTCTAACACCAAGTCTTATCACAGGTGCCCCCTCCCCGACCCCTGGCAGAGAAACCCCCTCTCAGGATCGGTCTGAGGAGTTCCAACCCCTTCTGGCACTCCCCTGAGAGCACCTCCATAAGCTTGCCCTAGCGGAGGGGAAGGTCAGAGGGGAAGGACAGAGAGTCAGCCTGCCACAGGACACAGCACCCCTCTCCAGCTCACCCAGCAGCCCCTAGCAAAGAAACCCAAGCTCTGGATATGAGGACACTCAATCCTACCTGGTACACTCTCGGGATCAGCAAACATAGGTTCTTCTGCCAGGCTGCTTCTGGTAGAGAGATCTGGGCCCAGGATCTGGGATTGAGAACACTCAACCTAACTCATTCCCGCGCTACCCTGGGACCAGTCAACATAACCCCTCCTGGCAGAGGGAAAGGACAGAGAGGCAGCACACAGGAAAGGTGGACACCAAGTCCTGCGGCCACAGTGTCACAGAGCTGACTGTTAGCCTACCCGTGCATTTCCCACAGCAGGACCGGATCAGAGAGTAGAGAGCAAGGGGAACCCCTGTGCATTCCAACTGGTCCTGCAAGAGGGTGAGTGAGCCTTCTAGGGAGAGTTTGCCCCAGACCCAGGTCCTCTCCACAGAAGCAACCAGATAAGATCCCTGCCACCCACACCCCTAGAGTGGGCATCATAAGGATTCTTGGGATAGCGACCTCAACATTGAAGCCTCTGCATTGTGGGTCCATCAGTGTAATCCAGGCAAACATACCCTGGATCTCAGACAGAACTGCATAATAGAGGCCTGAAGGCCATTGCAATAGTCAAAGAATCTGCGAATGCACACTGCCCCTGTTAAAAGCGCATGCAAATAGCACCAGAGTCACATTCCTTACTTGGGCAAAACTGAAACCACAATGCATACTCTCAAACCAGTGAACCTCTCTCATCATCCTGAAAAAACAGCCCAGAAAACAGAAAGAGACTGAACTACAAACTCAAGGAACCAACAGTGAGGGTTATAAATAACCAGATGGCTAGAGGCAGACATGAGAACACTCCCAACAAAAATCAGGACATAATGACCTCACCAACAACCCCACAAAACAATGGACACTTCAATTCACCAGATTGACAAGAAAACGACTTCAAAACTATGTTTCTCCAGCTATTAGAGGCTCATAAAGATGAAATGAACAAAGCCCTCAGAGAAATAGCCAAAGAAATCGAGATGAACCAAGAGGAAACAAATCGAGCTCTCAGAGAAATGACCAAGAAAATTGAGGCAAAAAAAAGAAGAAACACAAAAAGCTCTCAAAGAAATATCCACACAAATGAAGGCAAATAAAGAAGAAATAAACAAAGCTCTCATAGAAATACAGGCAATTATAGCCAAAGAAGTAGAGGCACAATTAATGATACATAGAGAGAAAATGGACAAAAAAAAATATAGAAGCTGTCATTAAAAAGCAGGACTCCACATTCAAACAGATGAAGGAAATGGTGCAAGACATGAAAACAGAATTACAATCAATAAAGATATCATCCACCATGACCAAGTAGGCTTTATCCCAGGCATGCAAGGGTGGTTCAACATACGGAAATCCATCAATGTAATCCACCACATAAATAAACTGAAGGAGAAAAAAAAAAAACATGATCATCTCCTTAGATGCTGAAAAAGCATTTGACAAAGTCCAACACCCATTCATGTTTAAAGTCTTGGAGAGATCAGGGACACAAGGCACATACCTAAAGATATTAAAGGCAATATACAGCAAGCCTATAGCCAACATCAAACTCAATGGAGAGAAACTTAAATCAATCCCACTGAAATCAGGGACAAGACAAGGCTGCCCACTCTCTCCATACCTCTTCAACATAGTACTTGAAGTCCTAGCCAGAGCAATAAGACAACTAAAGGAGATCAAGGGGATACAATCAGAAAGAAAGAGGTCAAAGTGTCACTATTTGCAGATGATATGATAGTATACATGAGCGACCCCAAAAATTCAACCAGAGAACTCCTTTAGCTGATAAACACATTCAGCAAAGTAGCAGGATACAAAATCAACTCAAAAAGAATCAGAAGCCCTCCTGTATACCAAAGACAGAAAGGCTGAGAAAGAAATGAGGGAAACAACACCCTTCACAATAGCCACTAATAACATAAAGTATCTTGGGGTGACACTAACCAAGCAAGTGAAAGACCTGTTTGAGAAAAACTTCAAGTCTCTGAAGAAAGAAATTGAAGAAGATATCAGAAGATGGAAAGATCTCCCATGCTCATGGATTGGTAGGATTAACCTTGTGAAAATGGCCATCCTGCTAAAAGCAATCTACAGATTCAATGCAATTCCCATCAAAATACCAACTCAATTCTTTACAGACCTTGAAAAAAAGATTCTCAGCTTTATATGGAGAAAAAAACCCAGAATCTCCAAAACAATCCTGTACAACAGCAGGTCATCTGTAGGTATCTCCATCCCCAATCTCAAGTTGTACTACAGAGCAATAGTAATAAAAACTGCATGGTATTGGCATAAAAACAGAAAGGAGGATCAATGGAACTGCATAGAAGACCCAGAAATAAACCCACACACCTATGAATACTTGCTTTTTGACAAAGAAGCCAAAACCATTTAATGAAAAAAAGAGAGCATCTTCAACAAATGGTGCTGGTCCAACTGGATGTCTCCATGCAGAAAAATGAATATAGATCCATATTTATCACCCTGCACAAAACTAAAGTCCAAGTGGATCAAAGACCTCAAAATAAAACCAGATACTCTAAATCTGTTAGAAGAAAAAGTGG
>REGO01000560.1:436983-455681 GCA_010120015.1 Rhombomys opimus
CTGACATTCAACCAAGGACCATGTATGGATATAACCTAGAACCTCTGCTCAGATGTAGCCTGTGGTAGCTCAGTAACCAATTGGTTTCCCAAAGTGAGGGGAACAAGGACTATTTCTATCAGGAACTCAATGACTGGCTCTTTGACCTCCCTACTGCCCAAGGGAGGAGCAGTCCTGTTAGGCCACAGAGGACGTCTTTGCAGCCAGTCCTGATGATACTGGATAAAACAGGATCAGATGAATGGGGAGGAGATCCCCCCATCAGTGGACTTGGAAAGGGGCATGGTGGAGATGAGGGAGGGAGGGTGGGATTGGGAGGGAATGAGGCAGCAGGAGACGGCTGGGATACAGAGTTAATAAAATGTAAGTGATAAAAAAAATAAAATAAAAAAATATTTATCAAAAAAAAGAATGATAGGAATAGAGGAAAAAGCTTCATGTCTCCAAGGTCCAGAAAATATTTTCAGCAAAGTCACAGAAGAAAATTTCCTCAACCTAAAGAAAGAGATGCCTATAAGCATACAAAAGGCCTACAGAACACCTAATAGGTCACACCAGAAAAAAAATCCTCCATCTACATAATAATAAAAACATTAAATATACAGAACCAAAGGAAAAAAATACTAAAAGCTGCAAGTAAAAAATGGCCAAGAAATATATAATAGCAAACCCATCAGAATCACACCTGACTTCTCAACAGACACTATGGAACCCGGAAGGGCCTGGGTGAATATCATGCAGACCATAAAAGAACACAGATGTTAGCCCAGATTACTAAACCCAGCAAAACTCTCATCATAGAGAAAATAAAATATTCAATGACAAACAAAATTTAAATAGAACCTACCCATAAATCTAGACCTACAGAAAATACTACAAGGAAAAATACAACCCAAGAATGCTAACTGTACCCAGGAAAGCACAGGAAATAAGTAACTTCACTACAGCAAATCTAAAAGTAGATAAGCACACAAACACCACTATTACAACAGCCATCGAAATAAAAGGAACTGATAGTCGAGGGTCATTAATCTCTCTCAACATCAATGGACTCATGTCTCCAATAAAAAGACATAGACTAGCAGAAGCTTGACTAACAGGACAAAATATTCTGCAGCATACAAGAAACACACCTCAGCCACAAAGATAGTCATTACCTGAGAGTAAAGGGCTGGAAGATGGTTTTACAAGCAAAGGGACACAGAAGCAACCTGGATTAGATATTGTAATATCTAATAAAACAGACTTTCAACCAAAATTAACCAAAAGAGATGAGGAAGTTCACTTCATACTCATCAATGTAAAATTCCAACAAGAGGGCATCTCAATTCTGAATATCTATGCCCATATTTGTAAAAGAACCATTAATAAAGTTTAAACCACACATAGATCCCCACACATTAATAGTAAAATACATCAACACCCTAATCTCATCAAAGGGCAAATCAAGGAAAAAGAAGCCAAACCCAGAGATGGCACTAAGAGATGTCATGAATCAAATGGACCTAACAGACGTGTACAGAACTTTTCACCCAAACCAAAAATAATATATCTTCTTCTCAGTACCTCACAGAACCTTCTCCAAAATCTACCACATAGTAGGTCACAAAGCAATCCTCAACAGATACAAGGTGATTAAAATAATATCATGTATCCTATCAAACTACTATGGACTATAGCTGAACCTCAAAACAAAAGAAATAACAAAAGCCAACACAGATATAGAAGCTGAAAAATTCCCTACAAAGTGACATCTGGGTCAAGAAAGAAATTAAGGGTTTCCTAAAAGTTAACGAAATTGAAGGCACAACATCCTCAGAATCATGGGACAGGAAGACAGCAATGCTAAGAAGAAACTTACTAACACTAAGTGCCTTCAAAAAGAGATTGGAGATATCCCATACAAGAAACTTAATGAATCACTTGAAAGACAATTTTGGAGTCTCTTCTTCATCAGCCTGCAGGTGTTTAGTCGATTGCTCTAAGCAGGCCTTAGGATGCCTTCAATCACATATGTGTCACTGGACAGACCAACTTTGGTTGTGTACCAGCCACAGCAACCTATGGGAGCCATGTAAATGTATGATGTTAAGGTCTCTTCTTCTGTATTTTTAGTATTATGTTGGCTTAAATAACGCAAAAACATTATCTGAAATATAATGAAACATCAGTGCTTTGTGTCAGGAATTGTAAGAATTTATGAGCATCTGCAGTTTACAGAGCAAACTATGAGCACTCAGGTGTCCCTCATTAACACAGGAGGTTCTGAAATTATCATCACAGCATATAGAACCTCTTTTTTAAAGCACTTTATTTAGCCATGTACAAATTCTTATGAGCATCAATAGAATTTTCTGCCAGACCCATTACCAAGAATTTGATTTTCATATAATGCTTAAACTTCCATTAACACCTGTCTCATAACAATTTCTCCTCTTAATGTATACTTTTGCATTTGTATTTTAAATAACAGCTAAATTTTCTAAGATAATATTCTTAAACATTTGAAAGATATCTCTAATAAACTTGAGTAACTTCAATGTTAAATATTTTTTAGAAAGAACATCACAATATTAGTTATCTTTTTAATATTTCTATTTTGTTACCACACACTCAAATCTAGATTAATAGTTACTCAAGAGAAGAATGTTATTATTGTATTAACTCTTTATCTTCAGATCCCATGGTACTACTGCCTCTGATACTATGGATTTCTTGAATCAATATTAACTCTGTTTAAATACAATTACAAGTAATTATACATCCAACATCAAAAACAGAATTACAGAGCAATTTTCCTTATGAACATAAATGTAAACATTTTTAATAAAATACTTGCAAGTTGAATCCAAGAATACATGAAAAAGAATTATGTTCAAGTGGACTTCATTTCAGAGAAACAGGGATGGTTCCACATACAAAGCCCATGAGGATTACAATCATCTTTTCAGAAGTGCAAAAGGCCTCTGACATAACACCCCATCATGATGAAAGTCTTGGTAGATTAGATATCCAAGGGATACACATCAATGTAATAATAAAGGCAGTTTACAAGAAGCTTACAGTGAACATCAGTTTAAATGGAGAGAAACTCAAAGCAAGTCCATTAAAATCAAGAGCAAGAATGGGTTGTCCACTCTATACCTATTCAACATAATCCTTCAAGTTTCAGCTAAAACAATAAGACAACTGAAAGCTATCAAGAGGATAGGAAAGGAAGACATCAAAGTATTTTCATTTGCAGATTTCAAGATAGATACCTCGATCAGTAGAGTCTTTTAGAGGCTGTCTGTGGTAGGCTCCTATCCTGTTCCCTGCCTTCTCCTGCTTCCAAAGTCGACCACATTTATCCTTCTGAAAGAAGACTGAGGATCTTCCCTAGGGTCTTCCTTGTGGTTTTGCTTCTTTAAGACAATAGATTTTAGTATGTTTATCTTATATTATATGGCTAATATCCACTAATAAATGAGTATACACCATATGTGTCTTTCTGCTTCTAGGTTACCTCACTTATCATCTTTTCTAGTTCCCACCATTTGCCTGCAAATTTGATGAATTCCTTGTTTTTAAATACTGAGTAGAATTCCATTGTGTAAATGTACCACAATTCCTGTATCTATTCCTCAGCTGAGGGACATCTGGGTTGTTTCCAGATTCTGACTATTATGAATAAAGATGCTATGAACATAATTGACCAAAGAGATGAGCCACAGTGTTCAATATCTTATAGTTTGCACTGACTCTATTTTTAATACCTTTTTATTTATTACAATTTATTCACTTAGTATCCCATTGTAGCCCCCTCCCTCACCCATTCCCAATCCCACCCCTTCCATCCCCTCCTTCCATACCCAGCCCCCAGTCCACTGATAGGTGAGGTCCTCCTCCCCTATCATCTAACTCTAGCCTTTCAGATCTCATCAGAGCTAGCTACATTGTCTTCCTCTGTGGCCTGATAAGGCTGCCCCCACCACCACCAGGGGGAGGTGATCAAAGAGCCAGCCACTGAGTTCATGTCAGAAACAAACCCGTTCCCCTTACTAGAGAACCCACTTGGACACTGAGCTGCCATGGACTACATCTGTGCAGAGGTTCTAGGTTATCTCCATTCATTGCCCTTGGTTGGAATATCAGACTCAGAAAAGACCTTTGTGCTTAGGTTTTTTTGGTTCTGTTGCTCTCCTGTGGAGCTCCTGTCCTCTCCAGGTCTTTCTGTCTCCTCCTTCTTTCATAAGATTCCCTGCACTCTGCCCAAAGTTTGGCTATGAGTCTCAGCATCTGCTTTGTTATCCTGCTAGGTAGAGTCTTCCAGAAGCCTTCTGTGGTTGGCTCCTGTCCTTTTCTGTGTTTTCTCCCTTTTCCAATGTCTATCACCTTTGCTTTTCTGAATGAGGATTAAGCATTTTCCCAAGGTCCTCCTACTTGCTTAGCTTCTTTAGGTGTACAGATTTTTTACTACGTTTATCCCATATTATATATCTACTGTCTTATTGATGAAAGGCCTGATCTGGTAGGCCAGAATAGGTAAAAACTTGTAGTGATTTTCTCCCTCAGCCACTTGAATGATGAGATTATGGTATAAACAATCATGTATCAGCATATTTTAATTGAATTATTAAAGGTTAATGGGCTTAAAAATCCACAAGTGTTTTAAAATATGACCTATACTACAAGATTACATGAAGAAAAAAAATAGACTAAATCATGCATACATCAGCACATATTATTCACAAAGGAAATATTCTGTGCTGTCACGTGAGAATAAGACATTTTACTAAGGATATCCACAAAAGAATGTGAAAACCAGAGGGAGAGAAACACACAGAGAGCAGAGACAAGAGTCTGTTCATTGCTCCTCTGTTTTAATTCATTTGTTTTTTGTTGTTTTACTGTTTTTTTATTAATTAAGTATATTTTACGTTACTTTCTGCATTACTCATTGAATATACATTTTATTATGGAGGGACATTTTTTCTCTAAAACACATTGAGAGATTTTGTGTCTGAAAACTCAATATAGCAGCTTTATTTGTAATAGCCAGAAGCTGGAAACAGCCTAGATGCCCCTCAACTGAGGAATGGATGCAGAAACTGTGGTACATCTATACAATGGAGTATTACTCAGCAATGAAAAATAAGGAAATCATGAAATTTGCAGGTAAATGGTGGGACCTGGAAAGGATCATCCTGAGTGAGTTGTCCCAGAAGCAAAAAGACACACACGGTATATACTCACTCATATAAACATACAACATAGAATAAACCACTAAAATCTGTACATCTAAAGAAACGAAGCAAGAGAGAGGACCCTACCTAATACGGTCAATCCCCATCCTGAAAGGCAAAGAGGATGGACATCCAAAGAAGAAGAAAACAGGAAACAACCTAGGAACCTGCTACAGAGAGCCTCTGAAAGCCTCTGCCATGAAGACTGTGAAAGCAGATACTGAGCCTGATGGCCAACTGACAGGCAGAGTGAATGGAATTTTATGTAAGTAGTGGGAAATAGTAAGAGCTGGAGAGGACAGGAACTCCACAAGGAGAACAACAGAACAAGAAAATTTGAACACAAGGAACCTCCCAGAGACTCATACTCCAACCAAAGACTATTCATGGAGACAACCTAGAACCCTAACAATGCAGCCACTTCTTATGAGAATTGATAGACTAAGATCAGAAAGGAGAGGAGGATATCCCTTATCAGTGGACTTGGGGAGGGGTATGCATGCAGAAAGGGCTGGGGGGAGGGTGGGGCTGGGAGGGGAGGAGGGAGGGGCTTATGGGGGGATACAAAATGAATAAAGTGTAATTAATAAAAGTTAAAAAAAAAGAAATTGAGTATCCTATACTTAGAGTCTCAAGATACATCGCCAATGTCCCATCTTAAAAAACAAAGTTAGGGATGATACCTCTATTACAGATAAACTGTGCTCTGTGCTACAGTGTGTCATCAGGAAAAGGGAAGTAATGAATCTAGATTTTTTATAGTAAAGAATGTGAGTATTTTAAATATTTAGTAATAGAGATGCTTGTGTCCTGTCAAAAATAATTATGAACCATAAGGGCTTCATTTTAATTAATGTATATTGGCATACAACCAACAGGCTGAGTTTAAGAGTGTGTTTGAAACACTTTCTCAATATGTAACTAAGCTTATGGTCTATTTTGGATTATGGAAAATCATCACAGAAGTCAAGCATATAAGGTAAAATCTATGCAGTTAATTGGGAAATAAGTTGAATTTCTCATGTATGGCTTATTTGTCTGTTTTTGAGTTTTTTATGTTGTCAGCAACAACAAAAAAATACCTCCAGTTGAGAGCTCCTCTAGTTATGCAGCTCCATATATAGTAAAACATTTAAAAATACACCTGAAACCTGTGGTTTTACAGTGTTCAAATGAAGAAAAAATATTTACTAAATTAAGAGTACATGGATTATTAAATCCATAATGTATATTAATGTATTTTAATATGCTATCTGGTGTACACTAAAAGTCAAAAAAAAAATATTGGGCACACTAACATTTATTGTAGAACATCAAGCCTGTGAGTAAGGCCAAGAGGTAAGTTATGTGGAGAAAGGAATGGACAGTACCAGTGTATCATATGTGTTCATCTCAGGTAACTGACTCGTGCTTCAAGTGCCGAAGCCTAATGAGGGGGTCAGCTGCACATCAGAGTGGTGCTCACATAGTGGCATTTTCCATGTGGGACAATTTTCCTATCAATCTGGAAAATACTTATGTATTACACTTACTTACCTCCTCTAATATCATATTATCATGTTGTCCCCTTCTTTTTTCCTCATTTTTGCTACTTATTTCAATTAACTTAATTTCAGAATTTCACAAGGTTTTACATTCCATGTTGGTTTTTTTTTTTTTTTCAGTTTTTTTTTTCTGCTGCCATTGTTTTTAAATTTTTGTTCTAGTTTCTGTTATGTTGCTGTGATTAATATTCTTACCAAAACTGAATTGTGGGAGAAAGGGCTTTATTTAGAGTGCACTTTCAACTCACAGGTAATAATTGAGATATGTCTAGTCAAGATCCAGGAGGAACCGGGAAGCAGGAATGGTGGAAGAATTCTGCTTGTTTGATTTCTAGTTTTCTCACACAGCCAAGGCCTGACTACCTCAAGTGTACTGGGCCCTCAAACAACAATTGGTACTCAAGAAAATGCTCACAAGACAACCTGACATAGAATTATTGTTACTTGGGGGTTCCTTGTACCAAAGTGACTCTAAATTCTGACATGTTGACAATAAAAACTAAACAGTAGAGCCACTCACTAATGTCTTTTCTCTTACACTAAAATACCTGTGTTAGTGAGTATAATTTTCTGAGAAATATTTGTAATTTATATCTTTTTCTTTTAGGTATTTTTTCATATTGCCTGCTTGTGAGGTTTAAGACATATGCTAAATTGATTAGCTTAGGAAGTTATTTTATATTTATCAGGTCATCATAAGTATATTCAACTTTTCCATGCCAATTAAAATGAGTTTTGTTCACTTTATAAATATTTGGGTGATGAATAAGTTATAGTCTTTATAAAGCTCATTGAGTCTTACTATTTTAGGGGAAGAATGACTTTAACATTGTTCATTGTTATGGTTTTCTATTTAATTTTCACTTTGCTAATATTTCTTCATCTAAAATGATGTTTAAGGCTATTCATTAATGAATATATATATATATATATATATATATATATATATATCACTAACTCATTAGTCTTATCTTACAAGAAAATACTCTCACATATTTGATTAAATAATAAAATTACTTTAGATCTTTAGAAATAAGGGTATTTAGAAATAAAGCAAATGATTTATCTGTATTTTATTTTTGGGTAAATTAAAATTGTTGCACACAAGTCTAATAAGGCATTCATTATGTTGATCAAAAGAAAAGGATATTCTGGGCTTAACATTTATACTGACTAATATTATTTGATGGAATTTAAAGTTAGAAAATATATTTGTCATCAGCTGCTTTTTGGTTATGTAAGAAATGTTTACTTGCTCTTGCCCACCACTGCAGAACACTTGACCAGCACTTCAGTGTGTATTGTTAGAAATGTTGACAAGAGCATGACATTGTCAGTTAAATGCATTTCGGTGACATTATCATTTTGTGAGAAATATTTGTTAGAAAATCAAAGCTACATTCTAACTTGTAAAAATTCCTATTTATCTGTACACAAAACTTTTGATATATCTGAAAAGTGTTGGTCTCTGGAAAACTTAAAACCTAGATCTTACCTTAGTACCAGCCTAAATTCCCAATGTCTGGCAGTACCAAAATCCAGTTACTGCCACGACAGAGGCATCTCATTTTATATTCTCTATCAAGATATCTTTGTCTCCCTCTATACATATATGAAATTAGGAACCAAATCACATATTTCCAAAGTGTGATGGCATGAAATGAACATATAAAATTATTGAGACATGTTGGTATAATGTTCTTGTGGAATGTATTCAGTTCACCTTTGTTCATTCAAATGCTGATTTCTCTACCTTGATATCTGGTTTCAATCCAGGCGTTGTATGTTTAGTCTAAGCACCACCTGTCTCAAGTTTGTGTAAACATGCCACCATTTGTTCTCAGTATTTTCAGTAAAACAACCAGCTAGTGCTGAGCAATGGAGAGAACAGGGTGGGACATCCTGGTCTGGAGAGGAGGAGAAGGAAGTAAGTGGGGTGAGTCAGAGACCAGAGATCTGCAGGACAGGACTTGGAACCATGAGGAGCAATGAGCCAGACCTAAGCAAATATAATGTGGGAAATCTGAATGGGAAGAAACTATGATGGCTTAGAGGTTTAGGATGGAGTAACTATAGCCCAACATTGTGTTCTAGGTTAATTAAATCAATCCTAGTCTCTGTGTGGTGAATTGGGTACACAGCTGGTTTAGGAATAACCACTGTTTAACTAAAAGATAGATAAATCTATAATAAATACTAATCACCAACAACAGAGACACTTCCCCCAAATTTGTAAATGGAAGGAAGAAATCAGTCTTTGAGCAAAAGCAGATAAAAACTACAATAAAAAGAATTCATCTTCTGAGATCTAGAAGTAACCTTTCGTGGGCATAGTACTCTGCCTGCTGGGCCTGTTTGGGATAGGAAAACCAGCACTGCAGAAACACAAAAGATGCAGAAGAAGGAGGAACTGTTAAGATTTGGAAGATAGCTGAGAACATTTCTACCTAGAAATCTGTTGTGAAGAGAAGTTTATGGTGGGGGGATTAGAAAAGGCACAATTCTTCAATAAAATGTTGGTCAAGAAATCACATCACACAGAAAATATTTAGCTTCACTGGCAGTCAAACAAATTAGTTACAATCCAATTCTACAGAAGACTTCACTTGTGTAATGGGGATTGCACAAGATGATATCACATGCATATTGGATCACAGTAACAATTCTTCCTTTGCATGAAAATGAAAGTGCACTCCTGACAGATACACACAAAAGGTGTCAACAATAATGCATTGAGAACAGCTATACAACATAGACCCATAGAACAACAGTCTATGTCAACATAGACTGTTGACATACAGGTTTTTTTTTCTGCCACTGCCAAACCCAGTTTTTTTTTTTTTTTATTCTTCAATAAAAACACCAAGGAATTTTAATTATTATTTTTAATACAAACACAAGGGAATACCCTTTAATTTAACACAAACCTTTAGCAGTTTAGTTTGGGCACATTCCAGATCTTATTCTGTTATTCTGGGATAGAGCTAGTGACTGCATTTAAATTAAACAGATTCAATGTTTCATCATAAAAAGAGAAAGTGGTGATATTTTGCAAACTTTGACTTCACTCACTCTCTTAAGTGGAGCATTTAGCAGAGAGGTTATTTCTTGGCATGTCATGCCATAGTTTGCACCATTAAAACAAGGAAGTGAGAGAAATAACCCTTTCTCTTTCAACTACCAACAAAACCAAAGTACTACCATAGATACTTAAGCCAGTCCTGAAGATGCCTGATAAAACAGGGTCAGATGAAACGGGAGGAGGTCCTCCCCAATCAGTGGACTTGGAAAGGGGCAGGGAGGAGATGAGGGAGGGAGGGAGAGGGGGATTAAAGAGAATGAGGGAGCAGGATACAGCTGCGATACAGAGTTAATAAAATGTAACTAGTAATAAAAAATAAAAATTAAATAAATAAATAAAATAAAAAATAATAAAAATAAAAAAATAAAAATTATTTTTAATAAAATTTAGTAATAAAAAATAAAAATTTAAAAATTTAAATTAACAAAAAAGCCTTAAAATATCTTTACAATTCTTACCTACTTTTGTTTTATGATTTGCTGTTAAGTTTCAAATAAGAAATAGAATTCAATCAGTAAAAAGACAAAAATATTTTAGTAAGAACAGTAAACAGTTTTATTTTAGTTTTTGGAGTGTTTCTCTCTGCATTCTTTTAAGGTTATACCATGCTCTGTAGCAAAGACTGGCCTTAATGCATAATCTTCTTTATTTACTTCTGGATTCTAAAGAAAGAAGGTGTGAACCATCATTTTCAGTAATGGTAGAATTCTCAGCTTAGCTAATTTTATTAAAACTCTTATATTTCATAGTAAATATGGTTTAAAAAATCTCCATATATTATTTAAATAAACTTAGTTTCAATTTATAAGAAAAAAACCTTGTCTATAAAAGGACACTCTTGTCAGAACAAAACGACAGCTTATAGTTTGGGAAAGGATGTTCACCAACCTTATATATAACAGAGGGCTAATATCCAGAATATATAAAGAACTAAAGAATTTAAAAAGCAACAAATCAAGTGATTAAATTAAAAAACGGGGTAGAGAGCTTTCTAGAAAATTCTCTGTAGAGGAACATAGAATGGCAGAGAAACACTTAAAAAATGTTGAGGTTCCTTAGTCATCAAAGAGATGGAAATCAAAATTACCCTGAGATTTCACCTTACACCCATCAGAATAGATAAGATCAAAAACTCAAGTGACAATACATGCTGGTTGCAGAGAAAGGGGAACCCTACTCTATTGCTGGTGGGAATGTAAAATTGTACAACCACTTTGGTTACCAATCTGGCACATTCTCAGACAATTAGGAAAAGCACTTTCTCAAGATCCAGCTATACCACTCCTAGGCATATATCCAAAAGATGATCAAATACACAACAAGCACATTTTCTCAACCATTTTCATAGTAGCTTTATTCATAATGGCCAGAACCTGAAAGCAACCCAGATGTCTGTCAATGGAAGAATGGATACAGAAATTGTTGTACATTTCACAATAGAATACTACTCGGAAATTTAAAACAAGGAAATAATGAAATTTGCAGGCAAAATTTCTAGTGGGATCTAAAAAAAGATCATCCTGATTGAGGTATCCCAGCAGCAGAAAGACACACACAGTATATATTCACTAATAAGTTGAGACTAGACATATAATTTAGGATAAACATACTAAAATCTGTATACATAAATAAGCTAAGAAAGAAGGAGGACCCTGGGTAAGATGCTCAGTCCTCACTCAGAAAGACAAACAGGGTGGACATTGGAAGAAGGAGAAAACAGGAAAGAGAACACAGAGGGCCTCTGAAAGACTCGACCCAGCAGTGTATCAAAGTAGATGCTTGGACTCATAACCAAACTTTGTGCAGAGTGCAGGGAATCTTATGAAAGAAGGGGAAGATGGAAAGAATTGGAGAGGGCAGTTGCTCTACAGGGAGAACAACAGAAACAAAACATGTGGGCACAGGGCTCTGTTTTGAGATGGATATTCCAACCAAGGACCATTCATGGATATAACCTAGAACCCTCCTCAGATGTAGCCCATGGCAGTTCAGTGTCCAAGTGTGTTCACTAGTAAGGGAACAGGGACTGTCTCTGACATGAACTCAATGGCTAGGTCTTTGACTACCCCCTTCCCTAGGGGGGATGCATCCTTGCTAGGCCACAAAGGAGGACATTGCAGCCAGTCCTAATGAGACTTGCTAAGCTAGGGTCAGATTGAAGGGGAGGAGGACCTCCCATATCAGTGGAATTGGAGAGGGGCATGGGAGGAGATGAGGAGGAAGGCTGGATTGGGAGGGAAAGAGGGAAAGGGTTGCACCTGGGATACAAAGTGAGTAAACTATAATTAATATAAAAAGTAATTAAAAATAAATTAAAAAATTATTTTACTTTGGCTTTCAATCAATATTAACAATAGTACACAAAGCAGTTGCAATACAGTATTTTTCAATGTGTATTTGATAAGATTCAAATAGTTTTGCTAAATATTATAGCTTTTATTTCTTTTCAATGTTGAAAATACATGCAATCACCTTGTCAAAATTTTTTTCTATGAATAAAGAAGTTTATCATTATACTTATTTTTTATATTGACAGCATTAATGGCATCCACCTTCAAAACAGTTTGAAAATGTAACAGAACAAAAAGTTTCTAGCTGCAGTTTGTGGTGCTGCTCTGATCACCACATTGCTGCAAATATAATGTACTTTGTTCTGCTGAACAATTAAAAAAGCTCATGAATATAAATCAGTTACTTAGTATTGCTTAGCAAGCTGTAAATTTGTGCACACCTGTTTATATATTGGTTTTCTAATGTTAAATCCAGATTTGATTACATTTATTTGAGATAATTCCGCTTCTGTTTTATAGACACAGTACAGTCGCAAGATTTAGTAATTTATTCTGGTTCTACATTCCTAATTACATGTTTACCAAGAAACCTTGTCAATTGCTACAAATTTGGTTTTATTTTTTTGTCTGTTTGTTTTTTGGTCCTGATATGAAATGCAATATTAGATGGATGGTTGTGACCATTGCTACAAAAGCAATCAGTGACAGACTTTTAAAAACATTTCTTGTTTAGTAACCCTTGAAGATATAAGGATACTATTTAATTAGTGTCAATGGAAGCTGAGAAAAGCATAGGATAATCTTGGTTAACTGCAATATATTCTCTCTCTTTGTAAACTGCATTTTATTTAAAAACACTTTCAGGAGGAGGGCTCCCTTTTCTCCACATCCTCTCCACCACATATTGTCACTTGAGTTTTTTTTTTTTTTTTTCTAACATAAATTTCTTCTTTATTCTCTTGAGGCAATCAGTTTTCAGTTTTTGGTTGTGGTAATCTTATTATTATTATTATTATCATTTATTAATTACAATTTATTCACTTTATATCCTTCCTGTAGCTCCCTCTGTCCTCCCCTCCCAACCCTTCCCTCCTTCCCCCTTCTCCAACCATGCCCCTTCTCCAGTCCTGCACAGAGTTAGCCCATGGCAGTTCAGTGTCCAAGTGGCCTCCATAGTAACGGGGACAGGCACTGTCTCTGACATGAACTGAATGGCCTCCTCTTTGATCACCTCACCCTGAGGGGGGAGCAGCCTTGCCAGGTGACAGAAGAAGACAATGCAGCCACTCCTAATGAGACCTGATAGACTAGGATCAGAAGAAAGGGGAGGAGGACCTCCCCTATCAGTGGTCACTTGAATTTTTGATCTTAGCCATTCTGATGGGTGTAAGCTGATATCTCAGCATCATTTTGATTTGCATTTTTCTGATGACTAAGGACTTTCAACATTTCTTTAAGTGTTTCTCTACCATTTCATATTTCTTTACTGAGATTTCTCTATTTAGTTCTGTACCCCATTTTTAATTGGATAACATGATTTCTTGATTTTTAACTTCTTGAGTTCTTTATACATTCTGGATATTAGCCCTCTTTCAGATATGGGGTTGGTGAAGATCCTTTCCCATTCTGTAGGCTGTCTTTTTGTTCTGATGACAATGTCCTTTGCTTTAGAGAAGCTTTTCACTTCCTTGAGGTCCCATTTATTGATGGTTTATCTTAGAGCTTGTGTTGTTGGTGTTGTGTTTAGGAAGTTGTCCCCTGTGCCAATTAGTTCAAGGCACTTCCCAACTTTATCTTCTAACAGATTTAGTGTGTCTGATTTTATGTTGAGGTCTTTGATCCACTTGGACTTAGTTGCATGCAGGGTGATAAACATGGATCTATTTGAATTTTTCTATATGTAGACATCCAGTAAGATCAACACCATTTGATGAAGATGCTAACTTTTTTCCATTGTATGGTTTCAATTTCTTTGTCAAATATAAATATCTGTAGATATTTGGCTTTATTTCTAGGTCTTCTATTTGATTCCACTGATCCACCATTCTGTTTCTATGCCAGTACCATGTAGTTCTTTTTACTATTGCTTTGTAGTACACTTAAAATCAGAGATGGGGATACCTCCAGAGGATCTTGGAATGTAAACTTGTACAACTACTTTGGGAATCAATCTGGCTCTTTCTCAGATAATTAGGAATAGTGCTACCTCAAGATCCAGCTACACCACTCCTAGGCATATATCCAAAATATGATCAAGCATACAACAAGGACATTTGCTCAACTATGTTCATAGCAGGTTTATTGTTAATAGCCAGAATCTGAAAACAACCAAGATGTCCCTCAGTTGGGAGGAGGGAGGGATGGTAGGATTGGGAGGAGTTGAGGGAGGGTGCAACAGACATGATACAAATTGAATAAATTATAATAAATGATAATAATAAATCATGAAAAAGAATAAAATCCAATTCTTCTTTACCCCCGCCCCCCAAAAAAAGAAGTAGCTATAAAATGACTCACATTGACATTCTGTTATACTCAAGGATCAGTGTTTTTTTAAAGCCATCATCAGAGAAGCTTCCTCTTGTAGCAGAGGGGAACAAACGCAGAGACCCACAGTCAGAAATTTCAGAGAATGAGAGAGCTGGAGACATTCAGGCCTAAATGATAGTTCTCCATTAAATCCCACTTCCAAGGGCTCAGGGAAACCTTGGAAAGAAGATTGGAAACAATGTTAAAGCCACAGGGGATAGAGGACACCAAGAAACAAGCCACTCTCAATGAACAGGTGGATGCAGGTGGGAATTCACAGAGACTAAGGCTGTATGTAGAGGACCTGCAGAGATCTGCACCAGATGGAGTCCTACAGCCAAAGGAGAATGGACACATGCCTTTATCATTAACTCAGAACTGGTCTCCTATTGATAAGCAATTGAAAATAAGAATTTAATTTCCTGCAAGGGAGTCTCATGAGTGAAACAAACAACTTCTTAAACTCTGTCAATCTAATAAGCTAAGAAAAAGATAATTAGCCAATAATAATAATAATAATGCTTGATGAAAGAAGATATAATTATTAAGGTAATATACATCGTACAGTATATGAATGCTTAAGGAATACATTGTCATATTTTAATACTTTTGTTTTGCTGGTTTATATAAGGTGGGGGAGTATGTCACAGTGGGAAGATTAAGGTTAAAGTACCACTTGAAAGCAAGCCCTCTCCTTCCACTTCATGGATTCTGTGGATGGAACTCACACTGAACTCATATCCTAAGGTTTAGCAAAATATACATTTAAATATTGAACCATATTTCTAGACCTCAGGAGAGCTATTAAGTGAGAACTCATAACCTTCAAGATAATTGGGATATTGCTCATTTCTGAAAAGATTGTTTCAATGTAACATTTAAAAATCCCATATTATTCAAAGAATAGAAATAATTCATAAAATTAAATAAGGGACCATGAGAGGGGAATATGTGATAAGGAGGGGAGAATCAAAAATCACATATGGCCCCTGTGTGAGGGAGAGGGATGAACAACAAAAGGGCAAAAAGGCTTCAGAGAGAATAACAAAAGCTTTTATTTGTTTTCCAAAAATCATAATAAAACCCAATTCTTTAACAGATGATAAAAATGAAAATACAGCTTTTATGCTTTTTTGTAAATGTTCACTGATCATTTAATTTGAACTAATTTTACTTGTAGAAAATACAATCTAATGAAAATTCGAGAAAGTAATCCTAAAATAAATATCTTTAGATGATATGTTACAGAATCAGGGTACTTAATCAATAGTAGAGAGGAAAAAGTCAAATATAAAAATACAAAGAGTAATGGGAAATATTATTGAAAGCTTCTTTTTTATTAATTTTTATGTTTTATATTAATCACAGGTTATTTACTTTGTATCCCCACTGTAGCCTCTTCCCTCATTCCCTCCCAATTCCACCCTCCCTTCCTCATCTCCTCCCTTCCCCTTTCCAAGTCCTCCCCTTCCATCTGACCCTAGCCTATCAGGTATCTTCAGGACCCTGTGTAATCCTCTGTGGCCTAAGTCTATTCCTCCATGGGGAGGGGGGCACAGGGAGGTAAAGGAACCAGTTGTTGAGTTCATATCAGAAATAGTTCCTGTTCCCCTTATTAGGGAAAAACCCACTTGGCTATTGAGCTACCATGGGCTACATCTGAGTAGGGGTTCTAGGTTATATCCATACATGGACCTTGGTTGGAGAAACAGTCTCATGAAAGACCCCTGTGCCTAGATATATTTTGTCTTTGTGGAGCTCCTGTCTTCTCCTGGTCATATTATCTCACCTTTATATCTTTTGATTCCTTGCACTCTGCTGTAGGTTTGGTTATGAGTCTCAGCATCTGCTTTGATACACTGCTAGGTAGAGTCTTTTAGAGGTACTCTGCAGTAGACTCCTGTCCTATTACTTGTTTCCTCCTACATCCAATGCCCATCCCATTTGACTTTCTAGATGAGGATTGATCATCTTACTCCAGGTACTCTTTTGTGTTTATCTTCTTTAAGTGCACATATTTCAGTATGTTTATCCTATCTTATAGGTCTAACTCAATTAAAAAATGTGGTACAGAGCTAAACAGGGAATTCTCTGTAGAGGAATATAGAATGGCATAGAAACACCTAAAGAGACGCTCAAAGTCTTTAACCATCAGGGAGGTGCAAATCAAAATGACCCTGAGATTTCACCTTACACACATCAGAATAGCAAAGGTTAAAAACTCAAGTGACAACACATGCTGGAGAGGTTGTGGAGAAAGGGGAACCCTCCTCCATTGCTGGTGGGAATTTAAACTTGTACAACCACTTTGGAAATCAATGTGGCACTTTCTCAGACAATCAGGAATACTGCTTTCTCAAGATCTAGCTATAACACTCCTAGGCATATATCCAAAAGGGCCTCAAGTACACAAGGATATTTGCTCAACCATATTTGTAGCAGCTTTATTTGTAATAACCAGAACCTGGAAACAACCCAGATGTCCATCAACAAAGAATGGATATAGAAATTGTGATATTTTTACACAATATAATACTACTCAGCAATTAAAAACAAGGAAATCATGAAATTTGTAGGTAAATGGTGGGATCTAGAAAAGATCATCCTGAGTGAGGTATCCCAGGAGCAGAAAGACACATACAGTATATACTCACATATATTGAAAGCTTCTACAGGAAATATTGTAATAGTATTTTTTTAAGAACTGCATGAACCATGATGATTCAAATGATATTTTGTTTTGATGTTTTTTTTTTTTTTTATTCAAAGATGGAGCACTACTGTCTCTGAACAAACAGAATGATTATTTATATGGAGAGATAAAAGTATTCTGAAGTGTTTAATAATATTTAAGGTACAAAGTAATGAATTTTCAATAGTCCAAGTAAGCTTATTTTCTTTTCTTTGACATAGTCTTTATATTTTAAATAACTGTTATATGTGCTCTCATTATGCAGGTCTGATTCTTAGATATTAGATCTTTATTTTGAATTTACATTACATAAAAACATGCCATGAAATGCATATTTATAAAAAAATATTCCGTACTTAAGGTTTTAGGAGCATTTACCTTTTTGTTATAAAAGGCATTTCATTAAAAATTATTATTATTATTATTTATAATAATTTATTCACTTTGTATCCTGGCTGCAGCCACATCCTCCTTCATCTCCATGATTTAGTAATATATGTCAATTTGTTTTTTTTCAATTTGTATATTATTAATAATATTTCATTAAATCCTGTAGCATATTTTGTAAATGTTTGTACTTCCACACGCAGTTTTATTGTGATAGTTTTAAAATTTTCCTAATAAATCGATTTTAAAAATAAATTATTGTATGTGTATTTATTATGTGTATGTGAGTGTGTATAGTGTCTCTATTTATGTATATGTATGTGTGTGTTTGTGTGTACAATGTGGATATCAATGTATTCATATAAAAGACATGTATAGAGGCAGGGCAAGATGGCGGCGCCGGGAGGACTCTCATTCTGAACAGCAGCTCAGCAGGATCGGCACAGTGACCAGCAAGCAGAACTCGAGGATTATGTTTCTCAGGTTAGAGGATACCCCACGGTGGGGGATTCAATCAGCTTTAACTCACCTGTCTAAACCGCGGAAGAGACCCCAGCTAAACTGCTGAAAAGACCCTGGTTCCGCCAGGCACTTGGTCGCCAGCCCAGAGCTACACACCAGCATGATCTGGTCACTGTCCCAGACTGAACTGTGGGCCCACAACATCACAGACTGGATTTTCCAGTCGAGAGATAACCCCACGGAGCAGGAAACGATTGGGACCAACCTTAGGTCACAAAGACATCCCCTAGAAAAGACTCAGGGTTCCGAGGGCAGGCACCCCAGGAGCCAGCCTGGAGCCAGAGCCGGGGAAACAGGCGCCTGCACAGATCCCTGCCTGCCTGCGCACCTGATTTGCCACCTCAGATAGAACTGTGGGCCCCAGGGCACCAGGGACTGAGTTTCACCGTTGGGTGCAAACACACAGGGAGGGAAACGGCTGGTCTG
>REGO01000560.1:460714-476960 GCA_010120015.1 Rhombomys opimus
AACCTAGAACCCTGACAATGCAGCCACTTCTGATGAGAACTGATAGACTAAGATCAGAAAGAAGGAGAGGAGGACGTCCCCTATCAGTGGACTTGGGGAGGGGTATGCAAGCAGAAAGGAGGGGGAGGATGGGACCGGGAGGGGAGGAGGGAATGGCTTATGGGGGGATACAAAAGGAATAAAGTGTAATTAATAAAAGTTAAATAAAAAAATTTAAAAAAAGACATGTATGTCACTGTGTCTAGAATTATTAGACAACCTGCACCTTGTACATTGTTCTTGCCTTCTGACTTATGAGTAATTATAATATTTAGTTTTCAAACCCTTCACAGTTATTTTAATATAAACACAATCACATGTCACTCTTTGCATTTTTGAGATATAAAATATATTGTACTGTTATGATAACTATTTTTACTCTGATGTGCCATAGCACAGGATAATCTATTATCTCATACAGTGAAATATTATATACATATGTGTCTCATATCTCTTCTTTTATACTCCACTCTACCCAGTCCCGTGGAACTCTATCCCATTAACAACTTCTGTAAACGTGATATATTTAGCTTGAGATCATGTAGTGTTTATTTGTCTGAACCTAACTTACTTACCTTAGCAAGAACAACTGTGTAATGTACTAATCCACTACTAAACTAAAAGTATGTGTGTGTGCATCTGTATGAAATTATGTCCAAAAGGGAACAAGGACTATTTCTAACAGGAACTCAATGAAGATACCTGATAAAACAGGATCACATGAATGGGGGGAGGTCCCCCCCTATCAGTGGACTTGGAAAGGGGCACAGTAGTGATGAGGGAGGGAGGGACTGGGAGGGAATGAGGGTTCGGGGCACGGCTGGGATACAGAATTAATAAAATGTAACTGATAAAAAATAAAATAAAAAAAGAAGCAAATGGGATACGCCTAGAATCAACAAGTGAGTGAAAATATTTGAACAGACTAGGAACCTTCCTTCATAACACTGTGTATTTGACATTTCTATTAGCAATACATATTCTAATTGTTCCTTACCATTTTCAACAATTGGTATTGCCACTGTTTTTGATTTTACAATTCTAATATCTGTGTATTAGTATTATACTGTAGTTTATTAGCTAAATTTTCTTTATAAATTATCAAATTTATCTATCTATTCATATATTTATGTTTGTAGATTTATTTTTTTATTACTATTATTCCTTTTGTATCCCAGTTGTAGACCTCTCTCTCCCTTACTCTTCCTCCTCTGTCCTTCCTCCTTAGTCCATTGATAGGGAAATCCTCCTCCCCTACTGTCTTGACGCTAGCCTATTAGGTTCCATCAGGACTGCCTGGATCTTCTTCCTCTGTGGGCTGACTGACTAAGTCATCCCACCAGAGAGAAGTGATCAAGTAGCAGGCAACTGAGTTCATGTCAGAGACTGTCTTTTCTTCCCTTATTAGGGAAGACCACATGGAGATTGAACTGGCCATGGGCTACATCTAATCAGGAGTCTAAGTCCTCTCAATGCATAATTTTTGTTTGATGCATCTGTCTCTGAAGCTCCCTTTGGGCCCAAATTTTTTTTGGCATTGTTGATCTCCTTGTGGGATACCTGTCCCCTCCAGGTCTCTCTATCCCCCTTTTTCCAAAAGACTATGCTTTCTGTCCAAAGTTTGACTGTGAGTCTATATATCTGCTTTGATCCTCTGCTGGGTGGAGCCTTTCAGAAGACATGTGTGAGAGGCTCCCATCCTGTTCCCTTTTTTCTACTACTTCACGTATCTTTCCTGTTTGCCCTTCTAAATGAGAATTAAACATCTTCCCTAGGGTCCTCCTTGTTCTTTAGCTTCTTTAGATATGTAGATTTTAGTATGTTTATCCTATACTATATGGCTAATATCCACATATAAGTGAGTATATGAGAGTTGTTCTTTTTTTCTGTTTATATGAATAATTAAATTTGAATTTTGAGGGTTATTGTTTTCAATCTGCAGATTGCTGCTGGTAATACATTCTTTTTATGATATTCATTTTCCTCCTCCTTTATCATAGCATGTCTTTTCCTCTGGGAGAGTCCTGTCCATTTTTTTCTTTTTTTTTGTTTTTTATTAGTTACAGTTTATTCACTTTGTATTCGCCCTGTAGCTCCCTCCCATCTCCCCTCCCAACACCACTCCCTTCCCTCTTCACCACTCATGCCCATCCCCCAGTCCACTGATAAGGGAAGTCCTCCTCCCCTTCCCTCTGATCCTAGTCTATCAGATCTCATCAGGATTGGCTGCATTGTCTTCCTCTGTGGCCTGGTAAGGCTGCTCCCCCACTCAGGGGGAGGTGATCAAAGAGCAGGCCAATCAGTTCCTGTCAGAGACAGTCCCATACTATGGAGTCCATTTGGACACTGAACTGCGATGAGTCAAATTGATACTTTGACTCTGTGCAGGAGTCAAAGTATCACTATTTGCAGATGATATGATAGTATACCTGAATGAACTCAAGAATTCTACCAGGGAACACCCACAGATTAACACCTTCAGCAAAGTGGCTGGATACAAAATTAACTAAAAAAAAATAATAATCAGTTACTCTCTTGTATAAAAAGACAAAAGGGCTGAGAAAGAAATTAAGGAAACAACACCCTTCACAATAGCCACAAAGGACATAAAGTACCTTCCTGTGACTCTAACCAAGCATGTCAAAGACTTGAATGAAAAAAAAATTTCAAGTCTCTGAAGAAAGAATTAGAAGATATCAGAAGATGGAAAGATCTCCCATGCTCATGGCTTGACAGGATTAACATAGTAAAAACAGCTATCTTACACATTCAATGCAATTCCCATAAAATTACCAACACACTTTTTTACAGAACTTGAAAGAAATATTCTCAATTTCATATGGAAAAACAAGAAAACCAGAATTGCTAAAACAATCCTCTACAATAAAAGATATTCTGGAGCTATCTCCATCCCTGATCTCAAGCTGTACTATAGAGCAACAGTAAAAAAAAAAAAAAAAATGCATTGCACTGGCATAGAAACAGAATGGTGGATTAATGAAATCGGAGAGAAGACCCAGAAATAAACCCACGCATTTATGGACACCTGATTTTTGACAAAGATGCCAAAGCCAACAATGGGGGGAAAAAGACAACATCTTTAACAAATGGTGATGGTCTAACTGGATGTCTACATGTAGAAAAATGCAAATAGACCAATACTGATCACCCTGCACAAAACTAAACTCCAAGTGGATCAAAGATCCCAACATAAAACCAGACACACTAAATCTGATAGAAGAAAAAGTAGGGAAAAGCCTTGAACTAATTGGCACAGGAAACAACTTCCTAAACAGAACACTAACAGCAGAGGCTCTAAGATCAACAATCAATAAATGGGACCTCATGAAACTTAGAAGCTTCTGTAAAGCAAAGGACACTGTTGTCAAAACAAAGTGACTGCCTACAGACTGTGAAAGGATCTTCACCAACCCTATATCTGACAGAGGGCTGATATCTGGAATATATAAAGAACTAAACAAGTTAAAAAGCAACAAATCTAGTAACCCTATTAAAAAATGGGAATTATGAAATTTGCAGGCAAATGGTGGGATCTAGAAAAGATAATCCTGAGTGAGGTATCCCAGGAGCAGAAAGAAACAGAAGGTATATACTAGCTTATAAGTGGATAAGATACTAGGCCTGTAAGATAGGATAAATATACTAAAATCTGTACACCTAAAGAAGATAAACAAGAAAGAGGACCTGGGGTTAGGTGATCAATCCTCACTTAGAAAGACAAAGGGGATGGACATTGGAAGTAGGAGAAAACAAGTAACAGGACAGGAGCTTACCACAGAGAACCTCTGAAAGACTCTACCTAGCAGGGTATCAAAGCAGATGCTGTGACTCATAACCAAACCTTCAGCATAGTGCAGGGAATCATATGAAAGAAGGGGAGTTAGTATGACCTGGAGAGGACAGGAGCTCCACAAAGACCAAATATATCTGGGCACAGGCCTCTTCTATGAGACTGTTTCTCTAACCAAGGACCATGTATGGATAAAACCTAGAACCCCGACTTGTATGTAGCCCATGGTAGCTCAGTATCCAAGTTTTCCTAGTAAGGGGAACAAGGATTATTTCTGACATGAACTCAATGACTGGCTCTTTGACCTCCTTCCCACCCCCAAGGGAGAAGCAGCCTTACTATGCCACAGAGTAGGACATTGCAGCCAGTCCTGAAGATACTTGATAAACTAGGGTCAGATGGAAGGGGAGGAGGACTTCCCTTATCAGTGGACTTGGAAGTGGGCAGGGAGGAGATGAGGGAGGGAGGTTAGGATTGGATGGAAAGAGTGAGGGGGCTACAGCTGAGATACAAAGTGAATGACCTGTGATTAATATAAAAAAATGAAATATAAAAAAATGGGTATTAGTCAGCATCTTAGAGAGTAAGTGCAGCTCCCCACCCCAAAGCTAAAGCATGTTAGAGTGCCGGACTTTAGGTTCCAAGAATGCGATGTTTAAAAAAGTCAATTTTACACTCTGAAACCATTGATAGCTAAACTGCAACGGTCTAAAGATTATTACAACTTTGAACTGAAACTGTACCATCTATATCAAAGGCGGATTTCCCTTCTTTTGTCTTTTGTTACTATTTAAAATATAATATATAAATATTAAATATAATATTTAAAATTATATATATAAAATTGGGGTATAGTGCTAAACAGTCCTGTTTATTTTTAATATTTAATTTTGTTAAATGTATATATTTCTAATAATGAATTTGATTTATTTTTAGCTATATTTTTTGCTACTTTAATGGAATTTCCCTGTTTCATTTTTAGGTTGTTTTTGAAAGTTTGAGAACTATGATTTTATTTTGTGTGACTTTTGTGCCTTGCCACTTGTTGAAGGTGTCATCTCTGAGAGTTTTTGGTGGCTTCCTCTCCGTATCAGATAATTAAACTCATTTCTCTCTAATTTGTATCCCATTCATTCACATATTGTTTTTGTTTCATGTATCTAGCTCTAAAGTCAAGAACTATATTGAGAAAGAGTAGATTCTGCTGCCTCATTACTGTTTAGTGGAAATGCATTCATATCTGTCTTCATTTATCATAACATTGCAGTAGGAGTACCATATACATTTTATTTATTAAACTGTAATTCTTCTATTAAAACTATATTCAGAACTTTGTTGTAAGACTTTGCTAAAGGCCATTTCTGAACATTAATGTGACCAAGGAATTTCTTTACTGGCATCTACTTATGAGATATGTCACATATATTTATTTGAACACATTGAAACATACTTGCCTCCATGAAATAAAGGCTACATAGTAATGATAAATGATCTTTTAAATATGATGTTGAATTCAATATGCAAGCTTCTGTGATATTTTTTTTTCTTTCAAGGTCTTCAAAAAGGTAGACCTATAATTTTCTTTGCTTGTTAGGTTCTTTTCCTGATTTGTCATTAATTTAATACTAGATTTGTAAAAATCTTGTGCTATCATCTTGTCAAATTTCTAATTTATAAATAGGTTAAGTCTGAGAAGTTTTGGTATTCTTCGTTAGAGATCTTGTAGAGCTACGTATTAAATTCATCTGAAAATTGCAGAGAGTGAAGATTTGAATTGCTTCTCCAACTTCATTGCTGATTATAGAACTGTTTGAGTTGTTTATAATCCTGGTTTAATTTAGAGAGGTCATCAGTGACATTCAATTTAATTACTTTTCTGTGTGTCTCATTATATTAGACTATAGATTTCTAGAACATTTCTAGTGCTACTCTGAATCTCATTGAATTTTGTTGTAGCATCTCACTTTTTGCTATAAAATTTTTGTTGTTTTAGGTCTTTTCCAACTTCACCTAAATATATATTTCATACAATGTATTAGGCCATAGTTTAATTTCTATTCACATACTTGTTTGAACTTAATTGCTGCTCTCTTTACCTCCCAGTCATTGTTAGATACTAATAATTTAGTAGTATGGTGGTCAGCCTCCATTAGTTTATTTTCTGTAGTTTTTCTTACTCTTGATTGGTTCTTTTATTCCACTGTGACAAAAGAATCATATTAATTATTTTGCATCTTCAAATGTGTATATGCATATATATATATATATATATACAGCTATGTACTTTATATGTATTAAGTATGTAGGTATACATACATGTGTATGTATACTTAGCATATATATATGTATAATTATATAGTTAAAACTTATTAAATACATGTGTGTATATATACATATATCCACTTTTATATATTTGGTTTGGTATATAAACATATTCCAAAAAGTAAGCAAGGTGATCATATCAGTAACAAAAGCCCTAAGGTAAAGGGAGACAAGTGAATTCCTGAAGCTCATTGGCATTGCTGCATATCCAAATCAACAAGCTTCAGCAACTTATTTTCCTTCTCTCTCCTCTTCCTCTCTCTCTCTCCCCTCACTCTGTGTCTGACTCTCTGTCTCCTGCTCTTATTTACACAGACACACACACATACACATACAAGGAGAGAGAGAGAGAGAAAGAGATAACAGAGACAATTACATGCACTTATGAGAAGAATGTGTCCTTTGAAATTTTATGGTAAAATCATCTATAGACATATGTTGTCTACTTAATCTGTGATGCCATGTAATACTGATATATATTTCTTTGTTACTTTTACTGCAGATTTCTCTAATGTTAATAACTGTTGAAATAACTCTCTATTATTCAGTTGAGATTGCTTTGTTTCTTTCCATCCAGTAGAGTTTATTTCACAAAACTGAATGCATTAATTTTCAGTACATAGGTCTTTTAAAAAACTGTAGTATCCTCTTGACTAATAGTTTTTTTTTTTATCAATATGAAATGTGCTTCATTTCTCCTGGCTAGGTTTGATTTGAAATCTGTTTTTTTTTTTTCAGATATTGGTATAAGCAAACATGTCTTTCTTCTAATTCTATTTGCCTGAAATTTATTTTGTGTCTTTTCAATATAATGTCGTGTTTATCTTTGAATGTGATGTTGTTTTTGGCAAACAATGAAAGCTTAGGTACTGCTTGTGTTGTTTGTTTTTATTTTAGTGCAATATGAGAGTATGTGTCTTTTGCTTAGTGAATGGATTCCATTAACCTTCAAAATTATTATGAGTGGTGTACATTATTCTCTATCATTTTGACTAATTTATAATGAATAGTACATTCTTGCTCCTCATCTGTCAACCTATTACTGAAGAAAAGTTTATTATTCACTATGACCTCAGGCTGTGTTTGTCCCTCTCCTCTGTTGTCTGGGCTTCCTACACTACCATGTGCAGTTCTGGCTTAAGTAATTGACAACTTTTTAAACATATTGATCTGAGTTGGCAGCTACTGACTTTGAGTCTTTGATATATATCACACTGTATTTTCATATCTTGGAGAATTTCTGCTGAAAACTATTGTTATTATAATGTGTCATAGTTTGGATCTATGTTGCTGTGAAGAGAGACCATGATCACATCCACTCCTAAAAAACAAAAACATTTATTTGGGGCTTGCTTACACATTCAGAGTCTTAGTCTGTTTCCAACATGGTGGAAATCATGGGATTCCATTTCAGGACCAAGATGCCCATTGGCTATATCAGGGCCCTAGGTCCAGTAGATGCAGGCTCCTTGCTCCGTGCTTCAGGCTCTACTGGCCACCCTGGGCCTTGGTTAGTTGGCTCTGTTGGTCTTGTTGTGTTGCCTCTGTCACTTCTGTGTCTGTCTATCCTTCCCCATTCAAACCACCAACCATATTCTTCTACTTGGTACCATGCATAGGCGTGTAGCCATATCAAGATGCAAAAAGCATTTATTCTAACTTCACACTACCACCCCCAGTCCACCACAGTCTCAAATCTATTTAAAAGTTGACAATTCATAGTTTTTAATACTTATTAAATCTCTTAATTATAATTACCTATAAAATAAAAATGACAAATCAGATCACATACTTCCAATTTAAAATTGTACAAAATACACATTCCCATTATAAGAGGGTAGTAAGGAAGCATAATGAGGAAATACTGAATCAAATCAAGGCCAAGACCAGTTGGGAAAAATCTTCATCTCCATGCCTGATGTCAAAGTAATCTTTATATCTCTAATTTTTTTTCAGCTTCGTTGACTGCAACACACTACTTTATACTAGTCTGCTTTCATACATTCTCTGCAGCATTACTTATCAATATCCCATAGCTATGTCATCTCCAACCTCATGGGGACTCCAGGGCAATCCTGGCTTCATCTTTATAGCTCCATGCAATGTTCTGTCTAGACCTCCATTCAAGGAAATACCTGATATATGCCTCAATGATTTTCTTTAGTCATTGAGGAAGGTAACTCAACACCCTTCTTATATCGTTGACTCTAAACCCAGGACAATGTGGTCAAAGCTGCCAAGTTCTGCCAGTTGCTAGGGCTGGAACATGGCCCTCTTATTTAAATAGATTTTCACCAGCTTTCTTCTTCCAATGGTTTCTTTCATTGTATAAGCTTGATCTATAAACCAAACCAGTCTAAAATTCAGTGATCTTCCTGCCTCTATTTTCAGACTGTTGCCAAAGCTATTAATCCATAACTCTTCAAATTAACCTTACACAGAATTTCAGGACAAGGGCAGAAAGCAGTCTCATTCCTCACAAATTATCACAAGAACTGTCACTAAGATACACAATAATATTCTTCTCAGCTAAAACCTTTTGATCTGGACCCCACAGTTCACATCCCCCTCTGTACCACTGTCTTCCATGCTCCTACAAGTATGATTCATTAGAGCTTCATTTAAAGCATCCAATGCTTTCCTAACCCAATGTTCCAAAGTCCACATTCCTCCAAACAAAAGAATTGTCATGAATATCAAAAAATTACTCAACTCCTGGTAACAACTTCTGTTTTAGTTAGCAGTTCTATTGCTGTGAAAAGACATCATGACCACTGAAACTTTTAAAAAATAAAGCATTTAATTGTAGCTTGCTTACAGAGTCAGAGTTTAGTTCATTGACATGGTGGGAAACATGGTATTAAACAGGCAGTCATGTTTCTGGAGAGGTAGCTGATAGTTCTACATCTAGATATGTAGGAAGAAAGAGAAGATAGTGATTCACTGAGCGTGGCTTGAGCTTCTGAAACCTCAAAGTCCACTCCATGTGATAGACTTCCTCCAGCAAGTCCATACTTCTTCTACAAGGCCATATGTCCTAATCCTTTCAGTAATACAACTCCACAAAAGCCTATGGAGCCATTTCATTCCAACCACCACACGATGTCTTGTTTGTATATCTTACTTGCTGTTTCTCTCATATATTTGATTATGTTTGTTTACTATGTGTACTTTATGTTTCAGTTACAATGAGACTGGGATATTCTTTTTTTCTTCGTGATTGATGTCTAAATATATATTCTCTATACTTGTGACAGTCTTTTCTAGATTTATAAAGATTTCTGCTGATAGAGAAGGTCCTCTTCACCTTCTATTTGACCTGAGCCTTTCAGATCTCATCAGGACTTTGGGAGGAATATAGGGAGAAAAGAGGGAGGGAGGGTGGGAATAAGAGATGAGGTAGGAGGCAACAGCTGGGATAAAAATTGAACAAATTGTAATAAATGATAACAAAAACATTAAAAAAGAATAAAAAGGAAGAAAAAAGAAAAAAAATGAGTCTGTCATTTTATATAAAAAATATTTCTGCTATGATTTTATTTAATATATAATTTATGTCTTTAGCTTATTCTCATTCCTTCATGGACATTTTTTGTAGATATGGTCATTTGTTTTTCTCATAAATCTCACTATAATTCTTTATTTTATATTGACTTATTATAATTATTGTAATCACTGTGATTGGTATTATCATTGTCTCAATATATATTTTCACTTACCTTGATATTTTTGTGTCCTTCATAACCAATTTAAATTGGGAAACTTTCAACTGAATTTTTTTCTGAATTATTGAAGATTTATAGTCCAAATTTTCAACTGAACTTTTTACTGCATTTCTTTTTTGAATTTTCCTTCGTATTTTATTCTGAACTCTTAATTAAATTTAACTATTCATTTGTAGTTTGTCTTATTTCACTTACAAGTTTGTTTTTAAACTGATTTCATTGAAAATTCTTATTGTCACCTTTTTTAATTCATTTTCTGGAATTTAAAATATTTTCTCTGTTGTTCTCCTATGGTCCTCCTTTCCTCTCCAGGTCTTTCTATCTCCCCTTTCTTTCATAAGATTCCCTGCACTCTGCCCAAAGTTTGTCTATGAGTCTCAGTTTCTGCTTTGATAACTCAGTCAGTAGACATTTTCAGAGGATGCCTGTGGTAGGCTCCTTTCCTGTTCCCTGTCTTCCCCTGCTTTCGAAATTTATTGTGTTTGGCCTTCTGAATGAGGAGTGAACATCTTCCCTGGGTCTTCCTTGTTATTTAATTTCTTTAGAAATATAGATTTTAGTATGTTTATCCTATATTATATATATATATATATATATATATATATATATATATATATAATAACCACTTATGATTGAGTATATGTACCAAGTGTTTCTGTTTCTGGGTTACCTCACTCAAGATGGTCTTTTCTAGTTCCCACCATTTGCCTGCAAAATTAATGATTTCCTTGGTTTTAATAGCTGAGTAGTATTCCATTGTATAAATGTACCACAATTTCTATAACCAATCCTCTGTTGTGGGAAATACAGTTTTTTTCCTGCTTCTGGCTATTATGAAAAGAGCTGCTACGAACTGGTTGAACAATGAATGAAGGGGGAAATAGAAAGACCTAGAGGGGACAGGAGCTTCAAAAGGAGACCAACAGAGCTATGAAAATTGAGCCTTGAGGCTGTGAAGAGAATGACAATCCCACTAAGGACAATGCTTGGAGAGGACCTAAAACCAAGGCCCAGATGTAGCTCATAGACTCTGTCTCCCAGTGGGGTCCCTAGTAAGGAGAGCAGAGGCTGTCTCTAGCATGAACTCAGTGGCAGGCTCTCTGATCACCTCACCCTGTTGGGTGCAGCCTTGTCAGGCCACAGAGGAAGACAATGCAATCAGCCCAGATGAGAACTGATAGGCTAGGTTCAGATAGAAGGGGAGGAGGAGCTCCCCTATCATTTGACAAGAAGATGGAGGGAGGGGAGAATTGGAAGGAGATGTATACAGCATGGATACAAATTGTACAAATTATAATAAATGATAATAATAAAAAATAAAAATAAAATATTTGCTATTCATGAGTAGTGAGCTGGTAATTTTGAATGTTTGTTTGGTTTTCATAATTTTTGCTTTAGTAGATTGAAACATGCCCAACTGCACTGGCTTTTTGGTTTTGGTTTTGAGGTTTTTGGTTGGACTTTAAGAATCACCTCTACCCTTACAGCTAACCTTTTCAGTGATCAAGTTATATTAGATTTTAGTAGGATTGAGATTTAATTTCTAGTTGAGTGTAGTTCAGTAGTAAGTCCTTTGCATATATCTCAAATCACCAGGCATAAATTCCCATACCACTCTCGGTGTGAAAATCTTAATACAAAAGCAACCACAACTAATAAAGATTCCTGTTATGAAAATATGACAGTATATAATTAAAAGGAATTACATTCTTAACTTCAATATCAATTAGATAATTTTTATAAGATAATATTATTTACAGTGTGGTATCAGATGTAAATTGTAAGGATGGAAAAATATTTGGAATAAGATTTCTAGTTAGTATTGGACAATATAGAAAACAGAAGAGGAGAGACAAGCAGAGGAATGGATGAATGACAAAGAATAAATTTATATATAATGCAAATTCTAACAATGTTAGAAGGAGAAGAAAAATTGTTTTCACATCCCAATTATATAACCTCAGTCAGTCTCAGTACTCCTAAAAAACAAAAAAATTAACTTAGAAACCGAAGATGCTGAGTAACAAGGAGGGCCCAAATGAGTATGCTTGAATATCTCTCAAAAGGGGAAATAGACATCTGAAGTGGAAGAAAGGGAGGAGGGACTGGATGGGAGAGGGATAAAGAGGGGAGAAATTAGGGTTAGGATTAGGAGTGCAGAAGGAGAAAGGCTGGAGAGAGAATGGACATCAATGGTGGGCATCTCTGAGAAGGGGTGGCTTTCTGGACTCTATGATGGTTACCCTAGCTAAGATTTCTATCCATAAAACACATGGAGCCTGAAAAGGCCACCTCCTGTAGCCAGGTGGGACTTCCAGTAGAGGAGGGGGATAGAAACCCACTCATAAAACCTTTAACTGAAAATTTATCCTGCCTAAAGATGGAGCAGAGATCAAGGAAATGGCCAACCAATGACTGGCCCAAGTTGGGGCCCACCCCATGGGAGAGAGTTAACCCCTGACACTATAAATGATACTCTACTATGCTTGCAGACAGCAGCCTAGCATAAGTGTCTTATGAAAGGCTTCATGCAACAGCTGGTGAAAACAGACGCAGAGAACCACAGCCAACAAGCAGAGCTCAGGGAATCTTGTGGAAGAGTTGGGGAAAGTATTGAGGGAGCTGGAAGGATCTATGATACCACAAGAAGACCTACAGTGTCAACTAACCTAGGCCCATTCGGGCTCACAGAGACTGAGCCTTCAATCTAAGAGCATGTATGGTCTGGAACTAGGCCCCTTACACATATGTAGCAGATTTGCAGCTTGTTCTTGGTGTGGGTTGCCTAACAATTAGTGAAAAGGCTGTCTCTGACTCTGTTGCCTGCCTTTGAATCCCATTCACATAGCTGGGATGCCTTGTCTGGACTCAATGAAAGAGGATATAATTCTGCTGAGACCTGACTTACTTGGTGGGTTGGTGTCCATGGGAGCTCTCCCCTTCTCTGAGGATAAGGATATTGAGGAATGGAGGGGTGGAACTGGGAGAAGAAGAGGGATGGAGGCTACAGTTAGACAGTAAAGTGAATTTTAAAAAATGAGCAGGAGTGTAGAGTCTGTGTGTGAGTAGTACAAAAGCAATGTTTTTGTATCTGCACTCTCATATGGACACAAGTTCATTCCCTGTCTTTATGTAGCTTCTTATGCGAGCAAGGAGGCAATGAGACTCTCTTCATTGCCTCATCTTCCTTGGCAAATTAAGTTCATTTTCTCCAGTAAGAACAGTACCTTTGTGGTATTTGACAACCTAACTTGATCATTCTGTTGCTTGTACTTGAGCTAGAGAGAATGTGATAAATAGAACACTTTCTGTTTCCGTGGGTGAAATAGCATTACTGTCAATGTTTCTATTCATGACCTTAGACTTTATCACTATTAAGCCCTTGGGAGATCATAAGTTTTCTCAAAGAATCTAGTGACTCCCACACAATCTTCATCATACACAAACTATCTAAAACATGAAAGATGGTATTCTTCTGACTACAAGTTTTTCCCATCTTACTAGAGCTATTTGCCAGTCATAGTATTTCTGCTCAGACATTTCTATTTTATGTATATTCCCCTGACATCTCATCCTTGCCATCCACAGTGGAACCTGTAGGTAGATGGGTACTTTTAAGTCTAAGACTAGCCAAAGGTTCAGCAAATTTGTCTTTTAATTACTTATTACACTGATCTGAGTGTGGAGAAGTTAGGAAAATTTTCTGAAACTAAATCATATGTGAACTCAGTGATTTCCTTGTGGTTGGACTGAAAAATCTACCCAGTGATAATTGATAGTGTTGAGTATGTTTTAGTCTATGTTGCCCACCTGCTTCTGGTTCATTTTCCTTACCTACCCATGAGGCTTCTACTGAACTCACTCTGCATTTTCTCTCTGTGTCTCATTCAATCTCCATTTCCTCTCCTTTTCTTTCTATCCCATTACATTTATAAATTATCTGGCACTGTAAATTAAGTGTGAATTCTATGAAATACTGTTTTAAGCTCTAGTTTTATCCTTTTGCATTCACTACATATTGGAACAGAGCACTCTCCAGTAGCGTGTACACACAAGAAGTGACTTTAGACTGCCTGATGATTAGATGAACTAATCTGTTTCTACTTTTTAATTTCCCATGTCTTCCTTTGAGATGGGACATCTGTATTTATCGATATCACCTTTCTCATGAGATATCTTTTATCCAGTGAACTTGGATCATGCCCTAAAGAGTCTTTTATTGAGAAGATGTCAGCTACAAACTATTGTACTATTCATTGGTTCTTATCTGTTATAAAAAGTTTGCACTTTGACTTTTTAATCACAAGAAGTGGTTGGCCAACTACTAGATATTCATTTTTTGCCCTAAATTTAAATATCCTATTATAACTAAGTACCAATGTAACCCGATAAAGGGATTCACATGCCAACCTCAATCTCTGTTCTTATAGTTACTTTTGTTTCAAAATGAAAAACCAAACTCTTCTTTCAGCCTTTATGGAAGCAAATAATTTTTTTTTACAACTTTCAACCTTTATTTCCTCCTTAGTTCAAACTTATATCCATTTAAGCCACTTATACCTTATTTTCTCTTCCTTCCCTTCTTCCTTCTTTCCTTCCTTTTCTTTCTTTCTTTCTTTCTTTCTTTCTTTCTTTCTTTCTTTCTTTCTTCCTTCCTTCCTTCCTTCCTTCCTTCTTTCCTTCCTTTCTTTCTTTTCTTCCTTCTTTCTTTTCTTCCTTCTTTCTTTCTCTCTTCTAATTTTAGTGGTTTAATGTGAAGTAAGTTTAGAAAATCACAGCCAGGAGGAAATAGTTCAATGTTAACTCATTAACCTTACAAACAGAACGATCTGATTTTAATCCCTAGAATTCATATAAAAACATCCAAATACAGTCATACATGTCTGTAATTTCACTGCTAGAGAGAATAAAACAGGTAAATCATTGGACTTTGTTGACAAATGACAACCTCCAGGCTAGTGAGAGACACTGTCTCAAATTGCATAATTTGAAGGCACAATACCAATATGAATAATACCTAAGGAATAACACATAAAGTTGGACTTATGTCTATACACACACATATACAGTAAATGATTAAGCTCCTCTGATTTTCCTTTTTTTTTTTGCTTGTCCCAAATAGTTGTAGCATTTGTTAGAAATGTTCCATGTTATGATATATCAAATTTTCAAAACTATATTTCACATCCTCAAGGTTTAATCTTACCTGTAGAATGCATATTGTCTTCAGATCACATGAATGTCAACACAGCACCAGTTCTATTTAATGGCTTGTATATAGTCTTCTAGGTACTGAGTATGCAACCTGACAGTGTTTCTACAGGGACTGGGAAAACAATAGCAGAATCTAATTAAAGAGGCCGTTACCTTAGGACAGAGACTAAATATGATTAATCAAAAAGAAACAATCTAAGAGAATGCTATGGTATGTGCCTAGGGAATTTACAGTTATCTACTTTCTTTTCCTTTTTGCTGTGACACTCCTCTGATAAAAATACCTACTTAGAGATGGCGACAAACACACACAGTTTCTGAGCAGTAGAATACCTGAAATTCTGAGTTGGTGAACGGAAGGACCTCTAACCCAGGAAGACAGCGGTGGAGCTTTCTAGACGACAGGGAACATCACAGGAGGTGAAAACTTTGGTCTCGGGTCACCCAGGGACTTGTTTGGGGAAGGAGAGAAACAATCCTTTGATCTCGCGGCACTCCCCTCCCCGAGACCTCCCTCCACCTCAGCACATCAGCACAGCTGCCTGGTTTTTCTCGGAGCAGACCTAACTGCCTGAGGTATACAGCCGCTGGGGCAGAACTCAAAGCCCTTTAGCGGCAGGCAAAGATCAGCAGCACGTGTCCAGGAGTCCCAGATTCACGCGGCTGCACCACCCTTCCAGGGTCCAGAATCTGCTGGACGCCATACTAGCTCTGCAGGATCGCCATCAGTGATGATACGGCCCGCCCAATCCCACAGTGACAGAGAATACACCATATATTCACCAAAACCAGGCAGAAACGCCATACAACCTAGATACACCAGGCGCTGGGCCTCCCAAGCTTGGAGAGCACACTGAAGAGACCCCAGGACTTCCCAGAAAGCATCGGGAGTAGTGACCCAGTCACCAGTTACAGTGGGACTTGGCGGCGGGGCAGCACTGAGCTGGCGGGGCACAACAGCCCTCCAGTTTATGACTAACCAGGGCCAAACCAGAGAACAGAGAGCGTAGTTACGCCGATCACTACTGACATGACCACCCTGAAATCTCCAGCGGCAGCAAGACCTCAGAACCTGGCAGTGACAGCAGCACAGAACTGGCGGGGCACATCTAAAAAGCAGGGCCAAACCAGAGAG
>REGO01000560.1:481795-497634 GCA_010120015.1 Rhombomys opimus
TACAGAAATTATGGTATTTCTACACAATGGAATACTACTCAGCAATCAAAAAGGAGGAAATCATGAAATTTGCAGGCAAATGGTGGGATCTAGAAAAGATCATCCTGAGTGAAGTATCAAAGAAACAGAAAGACACACATGGTACATATTCACTTACGGTGGATACTAGACTTATAATATAGGATAAACATACTAAAATCTCTACACCTAAAGAAGCTAAGCAAGAAGGTAGACCCTGGGTAACATGACCAGTCCTCACTCAGAAAGACAAATGGAATGAACGTTAGAAGAAGGAGAAAACTGAAATCTCTTTTCTGTTCTGCTCTCATGAGAGTTCGGCTTATCCTATTACTTCCAAACTTTCTTTGACTGATCACTTTGTACCTCAATTACATGTCTTTTTCAAACATGCCAGCTTCCTTCTTATAAACTAATCTTACTTTCACTGTTTGAAATTAAAGGTCTATATTAAGGGCATGTCTGTATTCCAGCCACATCATACTGTAATCTAGGACATGTCTGCATTCCAGCAGGATCACACTAACCTACAAAGTCATTAGCTGTGATCTCTTGTCACAGCAGTGGTGTTGCTGGGTTAAAAATCTCTCTATTTCTTTCCCTTCCCTGTTTAAGCCAAAAATTTACAGTTTAACTATTACAATAGAAAGAATTATCAATCCCATAAACTTAACAGTCCCAATGTCCTTATGAAGATCCATTGATGTGGTGATCATTCATAGCTGCAGTCCTGATCATCTGCCCTCTAGGAAATATCCATTTCAGTATTAAGGTTTTCCAGTCTGACAGTCTATACCTACTAAACACAAGGATGCTGAATTTCTGAGACTTATGTTTGGCTTTGTAGAAAAATAAATAAATTATTTTGTCAACATTATATCTTTATTGAGATGGCTAAATCCACAAAAGTAATTCTAAAAGAAGGAGAGAGAGTTTTAACTCTTCATCGATGAAGACGCGAATAAGATTCATGTTCTTTCCCTCTAATCTATTGAACTGAAGAATGGCATATACACATAAAGCAGGATATCTTTGTCCTCCCTCGAGGAAATAAATAAAAAAGTTCGCCCTTTTTGTATATCATCCTCCTGTGTGGGGGAGCCACTGTTCTACTATAAGTAGAGTCTTGAAATTGCAAAATTATTCTCTGTATTCTGGACAAATTTTCTTCTATGTGATTATCAAATATTTTACTGACCATGATGTGCAATAGAAAAAGTGATGAGTCTGATGGTAGACTACTGGGATCATTCGATGACAACTAGATCATAAGTTCCCATGGAAGGATCCAACATTAGGCTAGAATATCTAGTCCAAAGAAATCTTTGAGAAAGTGTGATCTACTGAGAATTTTCTATGATTTGATAGTTTCTTAACACTGTCTCCCATGTGCTCTCCTGGGAAAAATTGGTGTTTGCTAATGCAGAGCTGAGAATCTCTTTGCAGATAAAATAGTACCAAGTCTAGTCACTTTTTAAACAATACTTTGTGGTACATAGGAAATTCTCCTGGTCTCAGGGAAGGGAAACATAATCTGAACCAGTTTTTAAATATTTTTTGTTTGTTTTATATTCATAATGAAACTTTCAATAATTAAGACCAAAAACTGCATATGTTTTTGTTCTCTAGTCTCACTTTGATAATCTTTGCTTAGCATTTTATGTGGCTTATGATTATATAACTTGATTAAGAATAGCACTCTAAGGATAAATAGTGGTAATCAGTACATAAATACAGTACCTAGGAAGAGTTCATCAGTTAATATTAAGTAGGTAGGGGTTTTTTTATTTTTTTTAATTTTTATCAGTTACATTTTATTAATTCTGTATCCCAGCCGTGCCCCAAACCCTCATTCCCTCCCAGTCCCTCCCTCCCTCCCTCATCATCACTGTGCCCCTTTCCAAGTCCACTGTTAGGGGGGGACCTCCCCCCATTCATCTGATCCTGTTTTATCAGGTATCTTCATTGAGTTCCTGTTAGAAATAGTCCTTGTTCCCCTCACTTTGGGAAACCAATTGGTTACTGAGCTACCACAGGCTACATCTGAGCGGAGGTTCTAGGTTATATCCATACATGGTCCTTGGTTGAATGTCAGTTTCAGAAAAGTCCCTGTGCCCAGATATATTTGGTCTTTGTGGAGCTCCTATCCTTTCCCCATCAGACTAACTCCCCTTCTTTCTTATGATTCCCTGTACTCTGCCAAAGGTTTGGTCATGAGTCTTTGCTTTGAAAACACTGCTAGTTAGAGGCTTTCAGCTGCGCTCAGTAGACCCCTGTCATGCGTTCAATGCACATCCCATCTGACTTTCTAAACGAGGATTGATCATCATACCCCATGTCTGCTCTCTTGATTATCTTTTTTAGGTGTATAAATTTCATTATGTTTATCATTTGGGTTGTTTCCAGGTTCTGGCTTTTACAAATAACGCTGTTAAGAACATGGCATGACCGGTGCCTACCACAGAGGACCTCTGAAAGACTCTACCCAACAGTGTATCAAAGTAGGTGCTGAGACTCTTAATCAAACTTTGGGCAGAGTGTAGGAAATCCAATGAAAGAATGGGAGGAGATAGTGCTACCTGGAGAGGATAGGAGCTCCACAAGGAGAGCAACAGAACCAAAATATTTGGGCAAAGGGTCCTTTTGGAGACTGATACTCCAACCAAGGACCATTCATGGACATAACCTAGAGCCCCTGCTCAGATGTAGCCCATGCCAGCTCAGTATCAAAGAGGGTAACCTAGTAATGACAACAGGGACTGTCTCTGACATCAACTCAGTGGTGGGCTCTTTGACACCCCCCCCCCAAGGGGAGAGCAGCCTTGCCAGGCCACAGAAGAAGACAATGCAGCTAGTCCTGATAAGACCTGATAAGCTAGGGTCAGATGGAAGGGGAGGAGGACCTCCCCTATCAGTGGACTTGAAGAGGGGCATGGAAGGAGATGGGGGAGGGATAGTAGGATTGGGGGGGAATGAGGGTGGGGGCTACAGTTGGGATACAAAGTGAATAAACTCTAATTAATATAACAAATGAAAATAATATAAAGAAAAGAGTTTGCTTTGCTGCAGTTCATTTGAGTTCGGTTCAGTTTTTGTAGTTCTGTTAAGTTCTTTTCATGCAGTCAATGCAGTTCAGTTCATGGAGTTTAGAGGCAGTTTTTTCAAACACAGCAGTTGAGTGAGAAGCCAAGAGAAGCCAATTTGAATCGGTTAGCTTGAAGAGGAGTTTGAGCCAGAATAGCGGAGTTGAACCAGCCAGCCCAGAATTCAGAAAGAAATAGAGGGAGTATATTCAGCTGTAAATATCAGAGACTTAAAATATTCTAAGTCTAGGTTACCAGATGCTAAATTCTTCAAGATCCAGGCTTACAAAAGATTAGATTGTATGGGTTTTAGAAGATCCCAGGCCTAGCCTAGGTATATTTAGACAGAAATGCTCTGGGCTCAGCCTAAATCATGTAATAATAAAGTTTGTCTACTTCTCTCATCCCATCCCACCATCTGAGGAAATAAAAACAACATCTACATAAAGTTTAATGAGTGGACCTTTCTGGAAGTCCTATGGGCATATTGAGAAACAATGCTCAAAGTGATCAGGGGTGATGACAGAAACAAACAACTCACAGTATAAGACAGGAATAGAGATCACAACTATTTCTGACAGATAATAGTGGCTACCATGTATATACCATGCACAAACCACCTTTTTGTGTGTTCCTATTGGCAACAAACAAGGCTAATAGATCAAGGTAAGTTATTTTTGTTGTTCTTTTTTAAATTTTTATTTAATTTATATCCCAAGGGTGCTCCTCCCTTCTCTCCTCCCAGACTCCCTTCTCCTCCTTTCCCCTTTCCCTCTCCCTTTTCTTTCAGAAAAGGGGAGTCCTTCTCCTCACCCATCAACCTTTCTCAGCACATCAAGTCACATTAGGACTGAGCATATCCTCATCCCCTGAGGTCAGGCAAGGCAGACCTGCCTTAGTTGATGTCTCAGTCTCTGTAAGCCCCCATGAGTCTGGATTAGTTGTCCCTGTTGTTCTTCTTGTGAGGTTCTTGTCCCTATCGTGTCCTTCCACCTTTCTCCCAACAGTTCCATATGATACCCAGAGCTCTGCCCCATTCTTGGCTGCAAGTTCTGGCAACTATCTAGATCCTGGCTGGAGCTTCCAAGGTGACAGTCAAGTTAGGCTCTGTCTGCAAGAATCATTAATAGTGTCAGGGACTTATCTTGGTGTAGCTCTAACCAGGCAAGTGAAAGACATATATGACAAGAACTACAAGTCTTTGAAAAAGGAAATTGAAGATTTTAGAAGTTGGAAAGATCTGGAAGGTTTAACAGAATAAAAATGGCCATCCTGCCAAAATCCATCTACAGATTCAATGCAATTCCCATACAGTTTCTAACACAATCCTTTGTAAACCTTGAAAGAGCAACCATATGGAAAAATAAAGGATGCAGGAGAGTCAAAACAATTATGTAAAAGAAAAGAACTTCTGCTAGTATCAACATCCCTGATTTCAAGCTGTACTGCAGAGCAATAGTAAAAACTTCATGATATTGGCATATAAACAAACAAGATAATCAATGGAACTGAAATGAATACCCAGAAATAAACTCACGCTCCTACTGGCACTTGATATTAGACAAAGAAGCCAAAATCATACAATGAATAAAAGAAAGCATCTCCAACAATTGTTGCTGATCTAACTGGATGTCTGCATGTAGAAAAATAGAAATAGACCTGTATTTCCCTGCAGAAAACTCAAGTCCAAGTGGATTAAATACCTTGATGTAAAACCAGAGACTATAAATCTATTAGAAGACAAAGGAGGGAAAAGTCTTGAACTCATTTTCACAAGAAACAACTTCCTGCACAGAACACCAACAGCACAGACTCTGAGATCAACAATTAGTAAATGAGGTCTCATGAAACTGAGAAGCTTCTGTAAGTCAAAGGACACTATCGTTAGAACAAACTGACATTCAACCAAGGACCATGTATGGATATAACCTAGAACTTCCGCTCAGATGTAGCCTGTGGTAGCTCAGTAACCAATTGGTTTCCCAAAGTGAGGGGAACAAGGACTATTTCTAACAGGAACTCAATGAAGATACCTGATAAAACAGGATCAGATGAATGGGGGGAGGTCCCCCCTATCAGTGGACTTAGAAAGGGGCACAGTGGTGATGAGGGAGGGAGGGAGGGACTGGGAGGGAACGAGGGTTCGGGGCACGGCTGGGATACAGAATTAATAAAATGTAACTGATAAAAATAAAAATTAAAAAAAAAAAAAAAAAGAACAAAATGACAGTCTACAGATTGGGAAACGATCTTCACCAAACCTACATCAAAAAGAGGATTAATATCCACAATAGACAAATAACTTAAGATATTAAGTATTAACAAATCAAATGATCCAATTAAAAAGTGTGATACAGAGCTAAACCAAAAATTCACAACAAAGTGAGTCATTTAAAGCTCATGATGAAAATGTCTTGATTAGGGATTGATTAAAAAACAAGGAAAAATAAATATTCAATATCATGTTTGTTGGATTATTTAATTTACATAAAATTTCAATATGTCTTTTAAAGAATCTATAAATATTTCCTAATGTAGTTTACAACATAAAGTGTGAATTTTATTTTTCAGTAATCTACTCTAATTTTCCCTAAAGATTCCTACTTTTTTCCCCTAGTATGCCATGCAGATAACATTAATTCTATGCTGTGCAAAAAGTGAAAACTTGACAGCACATTACCTAAGAACTAACCTACAACTCTGCCCTTTTGGTTAACTGCTTTCACTTAACCTCTCGGCACTAGTCATCCTTAGCTAGTACTGCATGACAACATGCATGGGTTTGTCAGTAATCTACTACCTGCCAACCTATTGAACTTCAGATAAATTATGATTTCTTGTCAAAGTCTAATGTAACATACTCCTAAGATGCAGTAGTGATTAGAAATGCTGTTACATGTAATTGCCTTTAAAATTATCAATTTTTAATTTTTTCCAGGTGCTAATTTCAAAATGTCACCAATACATTAATGATTTTATATTGTTATTCTGTAGTCTAAACATTGTCAAGATCCAAGTTTATGAAGATTGCTTCCTTTGATATTTTAAGCACATTGGATTTTTCCATGATTCTTTCTAAGCACATATTATCAATCCCCCTAGCTCTACCACATCCTTGATTGTCTTTATGCTGTGTCCCATATCTCTGCACATTTGTCTCCAGTTAAGTGAAGTTATGTCAACTCTGCTTCTGTGAATTATTTACTTTCTTCTTCTCTTTAAGCCTCTGAGTGTTTTTCATTCTCCTGAAAAAAAGAAAAAAATTATCATGTGACCCAGCCTGCTGGTCAATCAAACTAGACCCTAAGAGAGGGGGTGAGAATGGTGTGGGACAAGAGACAGGAGAAATGAAGACCAAGACAGTTTCTCTGATCAAGGTCTCCGTTTATTATTTTTTCTACATCCTTTTTATAGGCAAGGTGAAAGGAATGTAATCGCCTTTGGCAAGGTTACTAAGTGACTACAAATCACAGGATGACCCACCAGAACGGTCAAAAGATGTGCTAATAGTGGTGTATCACAGGACCACCCAATAAATGAGTCACAAGAGTCACAAGTTGTATTAATAACGATTGTTTGGAAAGTTCCTCAGAAGTGTTACTTGGGAAGCCCTGAGGGGGGAGGAGGGTTTAAGGTGTTTCAGGAAGATGACCTTTATCACAAGTCCCAGGTCAGCCAGGAATGCACTATTGCCAAGAATTCTGGGGGGCAGCAAGATGCCAGAAGGCCCTACATAGGTCCCCCTTTATTTTATTTTTACAAGGCTGTAATCCCAAGGGAACTGTGCCTGTCTTAGGTGGGAATCAGGGGTCTTCAACCTTTCCTAAGCCTGTCATTGATACATTAGCAATGACTGGCTGAGCTCCTGTCTTAGCAGCAAAAGAAGGGAACAGAAGACCACTGTGGATTCTCTTACCCATCACTGGCTAACCAGTTCAGCTCACTGGGATGGTCAGCATTAGGCCTATTTATAGTCTTGGCTGACCATCTCCAGCCTTTGATAGTGCACCTAGATGGACTGACCCTTTAGGGCATCAATTTGCTGTTTGACAAAGGCCATAAGCTTGTTAAAAAGAAAAGGTCCAAGAGAAAGAATTATCAACACGCCAAGCAGGGGACCAAGGAGGGGGAGGGGGTAGGGAAGAAATCCATTTAACCCATTCCAAAAGGGGAATTTAGCCAATTCTCTTTGTCACCTCTCAGGTCTTTTTGTAGCTTTTTTTTAATTTTGCCCTTCAGTATGCCTGATTTATTGGCATAGAAGCAGGATTGTTCCTGTAAATTTTTCTCCTCTGCATTTACAGTGTTTACCATAAATCTTTTCCATAATTTCCTGTGCTGCTTGAGGACTGAAGGGTTCAAGTCCACCATGAACATATATCAGCTGGAGGCAAAGGATCACGGTCCATGGAAACAGTTATTTCTTTTCCATCATTTCTGTAAAGAGATATAAAAAGAATATGTTCTCAGGATAATTTTCTATCCTGGACTGATGAGTATTATTATTATCTATATGCTTTACTAGTCGTTCTGGCAACCATCTGGCTGCATCTATCTGCTTAGAATAGATGTAAATTGCTCCTCTGCCCCATATCAGGACAGGATCTGGTCCATGTCATTTGTTGTCCAAAGAATCTTACCATAGGACAGTAGAAAACTGTCTGTGTATCCATATGCCAGAAAGGTTCTGCAGCTGAATGTCCATCCTTGTCCTGAGAGGATCAGACTAACTTTGTAACCTATATTTTCGAGTTTCAGGCCCGTGTTAATTAAAGCCTCACAGTACTTTTCCAGAGAACGAAGGAATGTAACCACCCCGGGCCCTGGTCCTCTGCTCGGGCAGAGATAAGGAAGTGAGCAAGTGAAGACCACCACTCAGCAAAGAAGAATGACCAGATCTATGCTTGAGAGATAACATCGCCTAGCAATTAACCCAGATGGACTCAATTCTTCTCCTGAAGAGCCCCTGACCTTCTCTCAGGCTCTCTTCTTAGAGAAGATACAGGATGAAGCTAATTGCCCTCCCACCTTCGACTAGCAGAAAATTCCGAATGTGAATTAAAGATCAGATTTCCCAGGTGTCTGGCCAGTACTGATCAGACCTGAAAGTCAACTACCTTAGCCCCTCATCCAATTATGAGTAGCCAGAACTGCAACCCCTGAACTTCCCTGTGCCCCCTCCCCTAAAAACCCCAGGCTTATGCTGACTGGCAGAGTGACCCCAACGTGTGTTGGTCCCAATAAATCTCTTGCTTTTGCATAAAGCCTCTGAGTTTCCGTTGGTCAGCAATCTGGAAATTAAGCTCATGCCAAGCTTAACAGTCCAAATTTTAAAAATTTAAAATGAAAGGTGTATAAAATTTCTAGGAGACACTTTGATGGGGTGCCACTCCCCCTTTTTATTTTTTTCAAAAGTATCTTTTATAGATAAATGTGCCCTTTGTACTATTTTTTGTCCTTGTGGATTATAAGGTATACCTCTAATATGTTTAATATTAAGTTGTTGACAAAATTTTGAAAACATAGCCAAATTACCTTTATAATTACCTTTAGTTAAAGGTGCTGGAAGGTTAGAATGAACTTGTACATGTCCAATGTAAAAGGAAAAGTTCTTTTTTGTATCAAATTATCATATTTCTGTATGAAATTCATAATTGTTTGTCAAGACACCCATTTCATTTCATCAGACTATTTGATATAGCAATTTTCAAATAATAACCTTGAATATCAATATCTTATCCATAAGCTATTCCTTAGGTTAGCTAATATGAGATATATAAATTTGTAACATCTGCTATTAGCCCTTGCTATCTTCTGCAGTTATCCCATCTGTGATAAAACTCGGGACTTGGTAATCTTTAGACTTCAAATCTGTTCTAATGTGCAAAGTAAACCTGGAGCTATCTTGATGAATCTGTATTTAGCTATTGCTTCATTGCTTTTAGATTTTGTACTCAAGAATTCTGGTACTTCATGATAGTTCCTGACAAACAACATTTTATTTGCTAAAAGTGGAAGAAAATATCCCAATGTTACTAAAACTAGAAACATTCACAAGAATAGGTGAATACACTTTCATTGATATTACTTGATTTTTTTTAACTTTTATTAGTTACACTTTATTCACTTTGTATCCCCCCATAAGCCCCTCACTCCTCCCCTCCTAATCCCACCTTCCCTCCTTCTGCTTCCCTCATGCCCTTCCCCAAGTCCACTGATAGCGGAGGTCCCCCTCTCCTTCCTTCTGATCTTAGTCTATCAGATCTCATCAAAAGTGGCTGCACTGTCATCTTCTGTGGCCTGGTAAAGCTGTTCCCCCCTTAGGGGGAAGTGATCAAAGAGCAGGCCAATCAGTTTATATCAGAGGCAGTCCCTCTTCCCATTACTATGGATCCCACTTGGACACTGAACTGCCATGGGCTACATCTGTGCAGGGGTTCTAGGTTATCTCCATGCACGGTACTTGGCTGGAGTATGAGTCTCTGAAAGACCCCTGTGTTCAAATTTTCTGGTTCTGTTGTTCTCCTTGTGGAGTTCCTGTCCTCTCCAGATCTTAATATTTCCCACTTCTTTCATAAGATTTCATGCTCTCTGCCCAACAGTTGGCTATGAGTCTCAGCATCTGCTTTGATAGTCTGCTGTTGAGCTTTCACTATCTCTATTACTTTAATGTCGTTATAATGCAAAGAACATATTTTATAGATGTAAGTATACATATATTAGAAAATGTATAAAAGTATGACAGTATTTAAACATTAAGTATTTTAACATATGAAGTACAGATTTTTCATTTTATTCATCAATAATTTTATATTTTATCCAGGGATGTATTTGTTTGTTTAGTCTTTCTTTCTCTGTGTAAGTGAGTGTTTGTGCATGTATGAATGCATAAAGCATGTCACATCCCACATTTCAAGGTCAGAGTACAACTTTAAGGAGTCAATTTTTCTTTCTATCACCTGAATAACAGGAATTGAACTTTATATATATGGTTTAGCAGCAAGCACATTAAGACTTTGTGTCATTTATTGGTCCATGAATTTCTTATAAAAGTGCTTATAACAAAATATAGCTCTTTTTCATAGACATTCCTAAGCAATGTGTTAAGATGAAGCTGAATATGTACTTTCCAATTACTTGTCAAAAACTCACTGATGTGGAAGATGATTGAGTACTTTGTAAGATGCACATGGCCACAGACCTAGTTCCTGATGCTCCGTGTGGAGAAGAGGCTTATGTGTTCAGAATCAGTAGCAGAAAGGACAAACAAGGTTTTTCAGTGAAAGGTGAATTGACCAACTTTAGGGTATAACTTTTGTGGAGCAAGAGACATTTTTGTTGTAGACCAAGGAGAAATGGAGTGAGGAAAGTACAAGTCCTTTCACAGATGAATCATGGTTGCCAATATGAATGTTCTCAATTAGGTTATTGCAATAGAGAGACAGAGAGAAAGAGAAAGATAGTCATGGATTAACAGATATTACTATGGTTTGACAATTGGGACAATAAGAACTAGCAGAATCTGAAGGATGATGATGTCCTTAAACATGATGTCAGAAAGTCCTTAGACAAAGATACAAAGCCCAGGACCAAAGCACCCAAGATTCAGCATCATGTTACTCCATAGGTACTGCAACACAAATGCCAACATATTGCACTGAAGAAACAATGAAACAATGAATGAAAATAAAAGGAGGATGATGCACAATATGCTAAACTTTTGGTTAAATGAATGAAGGAAGTCAAAGAACAGAATAGCTTGCCAAGAGAAGTAGGCAGTCCTCACTGAGAGATTACACTTCTTAGTCTGACTCTGGGCAATGATAAGTCTGTAGGAGGAACAAACAAATTACCAGAACTTTAAAAATGTACATATGCTAGAGGAGGAACAAACAAATTATCAAACCTTAAAAATATACATATAAGAGGACATTAAAGAAAACTATGAAAAGTATTTCCTGTATCTTTTTAGAATAACATGAGAAAATGATCATTAAGTAAGAGAAGAACAAAACAGCTCACTTCACTAAACTGAAAGTTCAGAAATGTGGCCACAAACTATGCATTCCTGTTTTCAAATTTTGTGCTTGGAAAATAGTTATAATAGTATTTCTCTTCAGTTCTGTGTCATGAATTATGAATGGTAATGAAGTCATTACATCTTTATGATTAAAATGTGTACTTTAATGGTTTTTAATAAGATATAATTGAGATAACAGACACTTCTTAATTAAATTATTTTAGCTAAATCTGTACAAATGAAATAACAGAAGTTAACTAATTACATAGATGTGTCATTTAGCTGTATCTCTAATTCATATAAATTAAAAATTAACATTTTGTGATGTTCACAATATTCTCTGCATCAGTAAAAACACCAAAAAGAATCATGAAATTAGTCCTTCAATTATGGTCTATATTCCAAAGAAAAGCATACTTTGAAATTACCAATTAATTTTCCACAATAAGGAAATAATTATTTTAATATTATAGATTAAAATTATTGAAATATTAATAAAATTATAGATTAAGTATATTGAAATACTCTGACTTAAAAATCTGAAGTGACAATGCTCTAAATACAGCAATAATTTGAATATCAAATTTTGAAAAAATATGCATTATATAGATACTTGTTAATTTACATAGAGACATACATTTTAATCTTTTTCTAATTTCAATCTAATTTTAATTACAGAGCATTCTGGAAAAAATAAAATTATTTATCTGAAAGACCAATTTAAGTTTTATAAGGAGTTAATTCAGGTTTGTCAATTGTAAATTATTTAATCTAGTTTATTCAGATTTAGAAGACAGAAATTAGAAACAAAGAAAATCAACAATACTAAGGGGTTAATATATATTTTCAGTATTAATTTTATATTTTAAGTGTTTTTACTAGAATACTTCTTGCGTAACATTTTAAATAAAAAAAAAAAGAACTTGCCATGAGAAATGACAGCACCATACCTAACCTTTCTGTGACATATACATATATATATGGTAGCTACTTATTTTAATTAAATTTATTTTTAACAAATACACAAATATATTAAAACTATGCACACTTATCGTGAGAACTGTTCTTTTGTAAACTGTAAAATCTGAATGTAATAAAATATATTCATCTATTCAGTGATCATTTTTTCTATTAAATGTTCAAAGACTTTCCTTCTAGTGCTTGAATACACTGCTCTATCGACACTTTCAATGCTGTGCCACACACTAACACGTCACATGTTTTATGACTGTTGCTTTGCTCATGTGGATGGATATTCCTCTCCACAGTTTTTCTCATTCTTCCATTATGTCATGTATTCAGTATTACACTCCCAACTTTGATTGACTCCAGGTTTTACTGTTCAGATATCATGGAGCTCACATGTCAGTATTATTTACACAAAAAGGTGGTCTTGTTTTCCATCCATAATTCAGCATGTGATAACCTGTCATTGTCTTTGATAATATAAAGTCATCCCATTTTATATTGTTTTTAACCACTCATTACTTGGTGTAGGTTTAAGTTGTTTCCAATTCTTGATTACTGTGTTGAGTACTACCATGAACATGCCACATATCTTCCAGACATACTAGTCTAAATTCCTTTAAAGATATGGCCAGTGGTAGGATTGCTGGATCATACAACAGTTCTGTTTTTACAATTTGACAGAACTTCATACTTTAAATATAGTTTCAGAACAAATTTCCATCCCTACAACAATGTATAATCCACCCTTTTCTTCATGTCTGTGTTAACAATTTTTACATATAATATTTGGTAATACCCATATTTTAGTATATTTCATTTGCAAAGAATTATTAAATATTTTATATACCATTTTATGTATAGCTTTCATGGAGAAATCCTATTTATGTCTATTGTCTATTTTAATTACATTTTTTTATTTAGGGTAGTTCATATATATATATATATATATATTCTGTATACTATCAGATGTGCAGAAGGCAAATATTTTCTGCCATTACAGAGATTGTCTGTGTATCTCTAATGTTTTAACCCTGCTGTGCAGAAACTTTTGTTTTGATAAAATATGATTATTTATTTACTTCCACATTTTATTGTTCTCGACAAATATTTCTCCTCTTCTTTCTGTATTTTTTCACTCTTAATTTTGAACTTCTAGTCCATTTTGAGATTACTTTTTCCCAACATAATATTTTTATTAATTATTTTGGAACTTCATACAATGTACCTTGATCACGTCGTGTCCAGTTCCTCAAGGTCCACCCTTCCAATCTTGTGCCATCCCTCCAAAACACAAAATGTACCAAGTCCGATTGGTGTTGGCCATATTCTTAGTGGAGCTTGGTGAAACTTCCAGTGGCCATCCCCTTAAAGAAAGCTCAGTCCTTCTCCCTCCCCACCGTCTCCATGTGGTGGAAGCCATCAGCTGTGATGAGTCACACTTCAGCATCTTTTTCACAGCTTTTAAGGACTCTCTTAAATAGCTTATACTCTAAGCTCTCTCTTTTTTGAAATGGGGTGTGGGAGATGTTGTCACAAAAACTTTCAGTGTCTTTCATTCTCAGTTATGAGTCTGCAGTCACTGGAACCACTACAGAATCAGCTTCCTTGCTCATAGCAGCTGGCAGCAGCACAGATCATGGACTTCTTCATGGCTTCCAGTTTAGATTCTATTTATAACTAATCAAAAAGAAAGTATAGCTTTATTTTTTTTCTCTGTGTGGTTTAAAATTTGTCTGGCTCAATCTATTAAAGGCCACATCATTTCCTTAGTCATGCCATTAGCAACTTTATTGAGCGTCAGTTGTCTAGTAATTTTCATATGTCCCTTTAGACTTTGTATTGTGTCATGGCTTATGCTTTAATTTTCTGACAATATTATAAAATTTGATTAATTTTGGATTCACGTATCATATTTTCCTACTTTTTTGTTTAATCAAAATTAATTTGGTTGTATTGGTTTTTTGGTATTTGTGGTTTCATGTGAATTTTAGAATTGTTTTTAAAACTATATAAAGAACATTATTGGTATCTTGACTTTAATTGTGTTGTTTTGATAATACTTGATAATATGAATTTTTATTTATATTTTGGTCTTTCCTTGTAGTAATATATGCATGTGAGTCCAGGACTTAGTTCACCTAAAAGAGGGCATCAGAGACATTATCATTAGAGTTACATGTGGCCATGAACTGATCAAAAAAATTGTGGGAACCATTTTTTTCCTTTCTGAGAAACAGTAAGTTCTCTTGAGTGCTGAACCAACTCTCCAACTCATAGAATTTTTTGTAGTATGGTTTTCCTGTACTATATCCACTTATAAATGAGTATACCATGCGTGCCTTTCTGCTTCTGGGATACCTCAGGGTGATCTTTTCTAGTTCCATCCATTTGCCCGCAAATTTCATGATTTCCATATTTTTAATAGCTGAGTAGTACTCCATGGTGTAAATGTACCACAATTTCTTTATTCATTCTTTGGTGAGGAACATCTAGGTTGTTTCCAGATTCTGGTTATTATCAATAAAGCTGCTATGAACATAGCTGAGCAAATGCCTTTGTTGTATGGTTCAGCATCTTTCAGATATATGCCCAGGAGTGAGATAGGTGGGTCCTGAGGTATGGCTATTCTCGGTTTTCTTACAGATTGATTTGAAAGTGGTTGTACAAGTTGAGATTCCCACCAGCAATGGAAGAGGGTTTCCCTTTCTCCACATTCTTACCAGCATATGCTGTCACTTGGGTGTTTGATCTTAACCGTTCTGATGGATGTGAGATGTAATCTCAGAGTCCTTTTGATTTGCATTTCCCTGATGACTAAGGATGCTGAGTATTTTAAGTGTTTCTCCTACATTCAATATTTCTCTGTTGAGAATTCTCTGTTTACCACTCTACCCTTTTTTAAATTGGATTATTTGGTTTGTTGAAGTTTAATTTCTTGACTTCTTTATATATTCTGGATATTATCCCTTTGTCAGGTGTAGGTTTGGTGAAGAAAATCTGTAGGCTGTTATTTTGTTCTGTTGACCTTGTCCTTTGCTTTCCAGAAGCTTTTTAGTTTCACGAGGTCCCATTTATTGATTGTTGCTCTTAGAACCTGAGCTCTTGGTGTTCTGTCCAGGAAGTTGTCTACTGTGTTCAAGTCTCTTCCTCACTTTTTCTTCCAACAGATTTAGTGTCTGTTTTTATGTTGATATATTTGATCCACTTGGAGTTTAGTTTTGTGCAGGGTGATAACTATGGATCTATTGGCATTTTTCTACATGTATATCTCCAGTTAGACCAGCACCATTTGTTGAAGATGCTGTCTTTTTTCCATTGAATGGTTTTGGCTTCTTTGTCAACATCAGGTGTCTATAGACATATGGGTTTATTACTGGGTCTTTGATTTGATTCCATTGGTCCACTAGTCTGATTATTTTTTAATTTAATTTCATTTTATTAATTACACTTTATTCACTTTGTATCCCCCCCATAAGCCCCTCACTCCTCCCTTCCCAATCCCACCCTCTCTCCCCCTTCTTCACGCATGCCCCTCCCCAAGTCCACTGATAATGGAGGTCCTCCTCTCCTTCCTTCTGATCTTAGTCTATCAGATCTCATCAGGAGTGGCTGCATTGTCATCTTCTGTGGCCTGGTAAGGCTGCTCCCCACTCAGGGGGAGGTGACCAAAGAGCAGGCCAATCAGATTATGTCAGAGGCAGTCCCTCTTCCCATTACTATGTAACCCACTTGGACACTAAGCTGCCATG
>REGO01000560.1:497644-509139 GCA_010120015.1 Rhombomys opimus
CTCTCCTTCCTTCTGATCTTAGTCTATCAGATCTCATCAGGAGTGGCTGCATTGTCATCTTCTGTGGCCTGGTAAGGCTGCTCCCCCCTCAGGGGGAGGTGATCAAAGAGCAGGCCAATCAGCTTACGTCAGAGGCAGTCCCTCTTCCTATTACTATGTAACCCACTTGAACACTAACCTGCCATGGGCTACATCTGTGCAGGGGTTCTAGGTTATCTCCATGCCTGGTACTTGTTTGGAGTATGAGTCTCTGGGAAGACCCCTGTGATTTGTAGGTAAATGGTGGGACCTGGAAAGGATCATGCTGAGTGAACCATCCCAGAAGCAGAAAGACACATGGTATATACTCACTCATATAGACATATAACATAGGATAAAACTACTAAAATCTGTACATCTAAAGAAACTAATCAAGAGAGAGGACGTTGACTAAAACTCTCAATTCGCATGCCGAAAGGCAAAGAGAATGGACATCAGAAGAAGAAAAAAAGCAACAACGTAGAAATCTGTCACAGAGGGCCTCTGAAAGGCTCTGCCCTGCAGACTATCAAAGCAGATGCTGAGACTTATGGCCAGCTGTTGGGCAGAGTGCAGGGAATCTTATGTAAGAAGTGGGAAACAGTAAGATCTGGAGAGGGCAGGAACCCCACAAGGAGAGCAACAGAACCAAAAAAATCGAACACTAGTCTGTTTCTATGTCTGTTCCATGCAGTTTTTATTACTGTTGCTCTATAGTACAGCTTGAGATGAGGGATGGAGAACTTTTATTGTAGAGGATTGTTTTAGCTATAGTGAATTTGTTTTGTTTTGTTTTGTTTGTTTTTGCCATATGGAGTTGAGAATTGTTTTTTCAAAGTCTGTAAAGAATTGTGTTGGTGGCTGGAGAGATGGCTCAGAGTTGGCGGCTCTTCCAGAGGTCCTGAGTTCAATTACTAGCAGTCACATGGTGGCCCACAACCAGCTATAGTGAGATCTGGTGCCCTCTTCTGGCCTGCAGACGTACATGCAAGCAGAGAACTGTATAAATAATAAATACATCTTTTAAGGAATTGTTGGCATTTTGATGGAAATTGCATTGAACCTGTAGATTCATTTTGGTAGGATGGCCATTTTCACCATAATAATCCTACTGACCCTTTAGCATGAGAGGTCTTTCTATCTTCTGCTACCTTTCTTTTTAAAATATTACTGTGTTTTTTGGCAAGCTATTTAGAAGTTGCATTCTTTGTTGACTCTATCTCTACTTTCTTTGACCATACATATATATCGGTTATTATAAGATCATATCATAGGAACAGATTTGCACCTTTGGGTAGGTTATGGTTTTCTAAAAAAAAAAATCTTAATATGCATGGATATATAGTATCATCTTGCTGAAGAATTAACTTTTTATATCCATCTTTCTATTTTCGAAGAATTTCAGTCTCTGTAGAAATTGAAAATATTCTGCTTGCTTCTCCTGAGCCGAGAATCATTTCCACTATTTTGGCAGTATATGGCAAATGAATTTTTGGCCTGTTACGGGATTGCTGCTGGTTTGATATCCTCTGTTTTGGCAGCAGTACACTGTCCAAATCTGGGTAAGTCTCATATACTTCACTCATGTGCTGTTCAACATGAACTGAGGCACATTTTAAAATGTTGGCACACCAAAGATGGGTTGAAATATGCACTTTCAAATTAATGTTTAATTAAACTCATTTAAAAATATCTTTTAAAATACTTTTGATTGGTTTGTTAAGGGCAAGAGAACCCTGTAGTTCAGCCACTGTCTTATGAATATTACTTGTAAGACATCCAATTGACAAGATAGGGCTAAAATGTTATTTTAAATATCACATGTAATATTATAGGAAAATATTGTCAATAGTCTGAGGATTATAAGCTGTATGTTATGCAGGATATATATATATATATATATATATATATATATATATATATATATATATATGTAATGTATGTATGTATCTGACCTTTACTTGAATAGCTCTTAATTTATCCATATGTTACATTGAAAACTTTCCTTTTTACTCTTCTTATCTTCCTGATGTATTTTCCCAATTTGTAGCAATTTATTAGCATTCAAAATATAAAAATTGCAGGAAACTATACATATTTTTATCTGCCAAAATGGATGCTTCTTGTGTAACAGTAGGTCATTTGACTTTAAAGTTCTTGTCAGCCCCTTAATTCAGAATATAATCTCCAGAGATCACGAGAACAGAGAGTTTAAATGGGCTTTTAAAAAGCCAAGGGGGAAAGCAGAAACACATTTATACGCATAGGGGTTTTCTTTTGACCTTAGAACATCTTTGGAGTTTGCATAATGAAGTCTATTATGAAATGAACAACAGCTAAAAGGGCACTTATGATCCCAGGTGACTTCTTTTGTAAAAGGGATCTATTGTCTGTTCTATATTAATTAGATTTTCTTGCTAAATGGATGTGGTATTTTTTCCATGTAGCCTTTCTTTGCTTGATATTGGCATTCAAAACTTTTTGTATTCACATATTTTGTGTGAAGTAAGACACATTGACTTTTAAAGAGACATTGATAATAGAAAGACTGTTAATTATTATATATTGTTGCAATTTTATATTTAACCTGATATTTGTTTGATATATTAAAATATGTTGTGGCCAAGTGTAGCCTTAGATTTTTTCACCAAACCTACTTTATTTAGTGTTCTTAAACACCTTTACTTCCCCTCCAACTCTCTGACCTTAGATAGGAGTTTAGTAAGGAAAAGGACTGTGGACCTCTTTTATCTACTTCCTGATGATTAGGGTCCATGGGTCTTTAGAGGATTACCAAATTCAGTTGTCAGGATACCAGCAACCCATTTGAAAAGCCAATAACAAGAAGCAAAATGAATCAGCATGACAATTCAGCAAGACTCAGCTGAATTGCCCCAAGAAGTTCTCTGGACTATTTCTCTCTGCAAAATCAAGTGAGGAAGCACAAAGATAAACTCAGCTATATCAATCCAACAAGCAAAACCTCGCTGTCTGTGGGCCTCTATATATCTCCTCTGCTCAAAGTTCACCCATGGATGTTCTCAGCTGTCCAAAGCCACACCCCTCACATGAGAGACCTAACAGCAAAACATCACATACCCTCTCACAAGCCAGCCTTCAGCAAAACATCACATGCTTAACTTGCAACAAAACATCATACAACAAAACTGAGTCATTAAAGAAACCAGAAACTTCCATTTTATTCAAATCTACACTAATTGAATGTAGCTCTGATAAAATCTATTTCTGAAACCACCAGAATTTTGTATGCAAAAAAAAATCATACATCCATAGAACATACAGCCTGAGGCAAAAGAAAGTAGATATATTATTTACTTTGATATATAATCACAGAACAAGATGGGAGTACAATCTGTTCTACATGCATAACATGCAATGAAGTTGGGGAAGTTGTCAAGCAATGTTTGGTTTAACATGATGCCCAGGCCAGGAGGAGGAGTTTATGATGTACACTGCCTAGATGGCCAGTAACTGAAGACCAGAAAGCCCAGAGACCTAGGACAGAACCAAAAATAACTGGTCATTTAAAAAAAATCAATAAAGTCATTCCTAATGATATTCCACTACACTCATAAATTGATGCCTTGTCCAGTTGTCATTAGAGGGATAGATAGGAATGGGTGTAGCAGCAGCAGGTGGGAATGGGTACAGAGACACATAGCTAGACATTATCTGGAGAGAGAGTACAAACTGGAAGTCTCAATCATATCCCTCTTCTTGGAAATCATGGAAACCCATGGTAGAGAGAGGAACGACTGTAGGAAACAGAGAGAAGGACACCAGTAGAATATGGCTCACCTAATCAATTAAGCAGGAGTCACATGGGCTCACGCAGACACTAATCATAAACACAGGGACTGTGTTGGTGGTACCAGGTCCCTTGTGTACATGGTATGGCTGTTAGCTTGGTACTCTTGCGTGACTCCTAACAGTAAGATGTCAGAGTGGGTAAACACACTTGCCTAGAGGACTAACAACCTGAATTTGATCCCCAAAACTTACAGGGTAGAAGGTGAGAACAGACCCTATGTGTGCTCAAATGATGTCCGCATATGTACTCTCCCATACATGAAAATAGAGAATAAACAGAAGCATTAAAAGAGAAAAAAAGAAAATGTGGGTCAGAGCCATAGATGCTTTATACATTTACCTCTGGTTAATAACAGCTGCCTTAAATTATTTTAAATGAAAGATTCAATATGGCTCTTTTCTTGATTCCATTAAACTTTCTATTATTTCATTCCAGTAAAAGGGGTCAATTATTATTTTTTTAAGTCTTTCAGACCTTCTCAGAAAGGTAAATATTAGGCATTGTTCTATAATTTCAAGGATTCATTACACATCAATAATATTTGCAGTTTAGAGCTGTGTATTAAAAATACAATAAATATTTATATTATTCTACCTAGTGTGAATTGCTGAAAAACTCGAGATAAATTTGTTTTGCTTTTGTTGTTGCTTTTGCTGTTCTGGAACTGATTAATCTGATTCAGCCTGCTGGATTCATTCTCATTCACATGTCATATCACATCTTGGAGAGACTAGAAATTTTGCTTGAATATGCTGGTTATTGCTAGATGTTCACAAATTTTCACATAAATCAAAATTAAAACTTTACAGTAGAACTCATGAAATTGATAACAGAAATAAAAAATTATCATTTTAGTTTCCTGACATATTTTTAAAATTTTGGATTAGATTTATGTAATACTTATACATCAATTAATATCTTTAAATCAAAGAATGGATATAGAGATTGCAGTACATTTGCACGATGGAATACTTCTTAACTATTAAAAACAAGGAAAGCATTAAATTTTCAGGGAAATTGATGGAGCTAAAAAAGATCATCCTGAGTGAGGTATCCCAGAGGAAGAAAGATATGCATGGCATAAACTCACTTATAAGTGGATATTAACCATATAATACAGGAAAAATATTCTAAAATCTACAACATAAAGAAGCCAAACAACAAGGAGGACCCTAGGGAAGATGATAAAATCTCATTCAGAAGGACAAACAGGATAGACACAGAAAGAAGTAGAAGAGAAGAAACAGGATGGCAGCCTATACCACACATGCCCTCTAAAAGACTCCACCCAGCAAGGGATTGAAGCAGATGCAAAAAATCACAGTGAACCTTTGGGCAGACTGAAGGGAAAACTTTGGGCAGACTTATGGATAAAGGGGCATATACACGAGGATCCAGAGGGGACAGGAGCCACACAAAAACAAATCCAAAACAAACAAATAAACAACAACAACAACAAAAACAGCAAAACCCTGGGCCCAGTGGGGACTGCAGAGATTGATATATCGACCAAAGACCATACATAGAGAAGACCTAGACTCCTTGATCAGATATAGCTCATAGACAGCTCAGTCTCCCTGTTGGTCTCCTAGTAAGGGGAAAAGACAGTTTCTGACATGATCTTGGTTGCCTGCTCCTTGATCACTTCTCCCTTGTGGGGTGACCTAGCCAGCCTACAAAGGAAGAGGATCCAGCCAATCCTGATGAAAGCTGATAGGCTAGGGTCACACATTAGGGGAGGAGGTCTTCCTCTATCAGAGGGCTAGGGAAGAGGGATAGGAGAGAAAGAGGGTTGGAGGGTGGGACAAGGAAGGAGGAGATGAGGAAGGGGTCTACCACTGGGATACAAAATGAATAAATTTTAGGTAATGATAATAATAGTAATAATAATGACAATAATAATAATATAAACAAATTTTTAAAAAAGATTTAGTAGCAAGAAACCCTGGAGTTTGTGACTACAGACCACATGTACTGTAGAACTGAAGACACAGAAGATAAGACTTTGAAAGATAGATAGTGTAAACAATAAATGGTAAAGTCTTTCAAAGCTGATGATTTATAACATAACTTAAGCATTATAACCCCACAGGATATATACTAAAAAGCTAAAAAACACAATATTTAAGTTTAAATTTCAGAATAAATGAATAGTTTCCTTTCCTTTAGTTTTTTTGTGATTAAAATATAATTAAATAATATTTTGCTTTCCTCACTCTAACACCTTCCCATGTAAACCTGACTTCTTGCTCTCTTTCAAATTCATACCTCTTTCATGTTAATTTTTGTTATTCACATATATATATCAATATATACATATATATACATCAATATTTCTAAAAACACAAATGCACATACATATAGATGTATATATATTTATATATACATTTTTTTGCTTACTATGTATAAGGTTACTTTTATGCATGTTTTTTAGGACTGACAATTTCATACTGGATAATCATTAGTGTGGTCTTCCCTGAATAAGAATATATCATCGACTTATAGCATTCTTTAATTGACTGCATGTCTGGGAGTGGGGCTGAGTCCTCCTTGGAATTCCCTCATCTGTGTTAATGTCTATTTCCTTTTCTTTGTTCAGCTCATATTTTAGCAGTCATGTTGGTGAGATTTTTGTGAGTATAGATTCTGATATTTATTGGAGACACAATCCTACAGCAAGCTCTGTAATCCTCTTGTGATCCTCCATTTTTCTCCCACATTTTTAATGACCCCTAAGCCTTAGTTTTGGGGTCTGTTTTTGTAGATTTATCTGTTGACACCATGGTCTACAACCCTGCATTTTGATTGGTTATGGTTGTCTGATGGTGTCTATTTGGTGCAAAAGGAAATTTATTTGGTGAGGGGTAAAGAATACACTTACTTGAATATGAGATTTTCAATGAGATTATGATACATAGAAGATTTTTCTCCATAAACTTAATGCTTTAAAAAAATGCCAGAAACCATTAATTTGTTTATGTTCAAGTACTTTAAGTCATTCTCTCCAGCTTCAGAAACATGAAATATATTTACTCATCCATAAGAAAAATTTCCTAAAATTGTTTAATATTTCCTAAAGAAACCAATTTAAGTGTCCATTAAAACATTACTATAACATTTTATACAATATATTTTAATCATATTATTACCACACAAAATTATTCCTGAGTTAGGGTTGCAAATGCTATGATAAAATATTATGATCAAAAGTATGTTAGAGAAAAAAAAAAGTTTGTTTTCTGCTTCTGCATTCAAAAATCTATCACTAAAGGAAGTTAATACAGGAATTCAAATAGGACAGGAGTCTGAAGGCAGGAGTTGACGCAAAAGATGGAGTACTCTTTACTGCCTTGCTCATTATGGCTTGTTCAGTGTGCTTTCTGACAGAAAACAGACCACTAGTGTAAAATATGGCACCATCCACAATGTGCCAAACTACCATCATCAATCACTAATTTAGAAAATGTGCTGTAGCCAGGTATTATAGAGGCATTTTCTCAATGAGGGTCTCTCCTTTCAGATAACTCTAGCTTAGGTCAAGCTGACATAAAACTTGCCAGCACTTTTTCTACTTTGCTTCCCATCAGACCTCATATTCTTCCTCTATCATAGTCTCAAAAAAAAAAAAAAAAAAAAAAAAAAAAAAAAAAAAAAAAAAAAAAAAAAAAAGAATGCGGGGATCAGAAAAAAAAAACTGAAAAATAAAATTATATAACTAGCTGAAAAACAGACAAAAAGAGGAATCTAAGATGATGGCAACCAGCACCCACCATATCGGAGGGGCAGAGTATCCTAAACTCTGAAATTGTCGAGTGGAGGAGCGGCTGAAGCCAGAACATTGACAGTGAGGCTTCCTGGATGAGAGGGGACAACCCATAAGCTGGGCCAGTTTGGATCCAGGTCACCCAGATGTCTCCTGGGTCTGACAGTGAGGAATATTCAACATCCCTGTACTTCCGCTTGCCCCAAGCACAGGCCTCCCTGCTCAACAGATACAGTAGTGGTTGACCCAAGCAGGAGCCTCTTTGCTTGATGACTGAGAGAGCAGAAGCAGCTGCTCCAAGTACAGGTCTCCTTGTTCAGTGGACAAATGGAAAACACAGCTAAGCTGACAGATATCTGCCGGAGACCAAGAATCCCAGGCACATAATTACGATGGATGCTGACGCCAGAGTCTGCAATTAGCTTTGACCACCTGGATAGATTGCTTCCTGAGACCGGGAACCACCCCGACACTTGACCGGTTTTAACAGTTAATGATAAAATCTTGGAAAGCCTCAGTGACACACGAAATAACCTCCTGCCCCCTCCCTCCTATTCTACTACCTCATTCTTTGGGCATAAAAGTAAAGTTTTGCCCTACAATAAATGGACTTTGACAAGGAAAACCGCTTGGTCCCTTCCTTCTCTCTCGTTCGTTTTTCTTTCAGGCCTGGCCTCCTCGAGACCCACGAATAATCTGAGTCCCGCAGGCGGGGCAGATATCCTACACATTAATTTACCCTTGTGGGCCCAAATCTGAGAGTAGAGAACAAGGGGAGTCCTGTGCTTTCCTCATAGGCCTGTGAGTCAGTCTGTGTGTCTTCAAGTGAGTGCATGCAGAACTCCAGATCCAGGGTCCTTCTACTCTAGTCCAAACATCTGAAACTCCCACTCACAGCCCCACTGTGGGCAACATAGGGATCTTTGGGACAGCATTCTTAATACTGATGCCCCTGTTCTGTGGATCTCCCAGTGGAGTTCAGGCAAATAATTCCTAGAGGCAAGATGGTGCAGCCCAGACATATCTGAGCATTTGGAACATGATATGGAGACAGGCCTGTGGGCCACTGAGGCATTCAGGACACCTGAACATGCACATTGCACCCAAAAGAGTGCCAGAACCCCACATGTACTTATACTCCACCCTTCCAGGCATTTACATGTTCTAGTACCCTGTCCTGTACCTGACACCTTCTTCCCTTAGCTACAGCTGAAACACCAATGTCTACTCTTGAACCAGTGGACCCCTCTCATCTTCCTGAAGAATACTCCAAATTCTGGAGACAGATAGAACCAGTCTGACCTACAGATTCCAGGAAGGTTACAGATAAACACATGACTAGAGGTCAGCGTAAGAACACATACAACATAAATTAGGAAATCATGGCATCATCAGAAAAACCAAAAATCAATGGATATTTTAATTATTGGAAACATAGGAAAATGATCTCAAATCTATGATTCTCCAGGTATTAAAGGCACATAAAGAGTAAAAGAAGAAAGCTCCCAAGGAAATAGAGCCAAACAAATAGAGGCACATATAGAGGCACAAGTAGAGGCATAGAGAGAGGGAATGAACAAAAATCTGAGGCCAGCATGGAAAGACAGGAATCCACATTCAAACAGATGAAGGAAATGATAAAAGGCATGAAAACAGAATTAGAATCCATAAAGAAAACACAAAATGAGACAACCCTGGAGCTGGACAACTTAGAGAAAAGATCAGGGAGCACAAAAGTAAACATCACCAACAGAATACAAGAGATGAAAGAGAGAATCTTTGTAGCTGAAGATACACTTGCAGAAATTTATATTTCTCTCAAAGAAAAAGTAAAAGCAGAAAAGTCCCAAACACAAAATATCCAAGAAATCAAGGACAGTATGAAAGACAACAATTTAAGAATAATAGGAATTGATGAAAAAGAAGACTCCAAGCTCCAAGGTCCAGAAAATATTTTCAAGAAAATTCTCCCAACTTAAAGAAAGATATGTCCATTAATCTACAAGAGGCCCACAGAACACCAAATAGACTAGACCAGAAAGGAAACACATCATGTCACATTATAGTCAAAACACTAAACCTATAGAACACATAAAAGATATTAAAAGCAGCAAGAGAAAAAGGCCAAGTAACATATGAAGGTAGACCTATCAGAATCACACTGGACTTCTCATCAGAAACTATGAAAGCCTGGATGGCCTGGGCAGGTGTCAAGAGACCACAGATGCCAACCCAGACTACTATACCCTGCAGAGCTTTCAATCAACATAGATGGAGAAAACAAAACTAAATTAAAACAATATCTACACAGCAACCCAGCTCTAAAGAAGACACTAGAAAAAAAAAATAAAACACAAAACAACTCCAACCTAACTGAATCAACTCCATCCAAGAAAACAGAGAATACAGATAACTTCACAACAACAACAAAATTAAAAGAAAAAAGCATAGAAACACAGTAACGCCAACAAATCCACAATAAAAGGAACGAACATTCATTGGTCACTATTATCTGTCAACATCAACGGACTCAACTCTCTAATAAAAAGACACAGACTAACAGAATGGTTGCAGAAGAGGGATCCAACATTCTGCTGCATCCAAGAAACTCACCTCTGCAACAAAGAAAAACACTGCCTCAGAGTAAAGGGGTGGAAAAAGGTTTTTCAAGCAAATGGACACAGAAAACAAGCTGGAAAAGCGATCTAATATCTAATAAAATAGACTTTCATACAAAATTAACCAAAAAGATGAGGAGGAACACTTCATTATCATGAAAAAAAAAATTCACCGGGAGGATATCACAACCCTGAACATCTATGCCCCAAACACAAGAATACATGCATTTATTTTTTTAACTTTTATTAGTTACACTTTATTCACTTTGTATCCCCCATTAAATCCCATTCCTACCCTCCCAAACCCACGCTCTGTCCCCCTTCTTCACACATGCCCCTCCCCAAGTCCACTGATAGGGGAGGTCTTCCTCTCCTTACTTCTGATCTTAGTGTATCAGATCACATCAGGAGTGGCTGCACTGTCATCTTTTGTGGCCTGGTAAGGCTGCTCCCCACTCAGGGAAAGGTGATCAAAGAGCAGGCCAATCAGTTTATATCAGAGGCAATCCCTCTTCTCATTACTACGGAACCCATTTGAACACTGAATTGCCATGGTCTACATCTGTTCTGGGTTATCTCCATGCATGGTAATTGGTTGGAGTATGAGTCTCAGGAAAGACCACTGTGTTCAAATTTTCTGGGTCTGTTGCTCACCTTATGAAGTTCCTGTCCTCTCCAGATCTTACAGTTTCCCACCTCTTTTATAAGATTCCATGCACTCTGCCCAACAGTTGGCCATAGGTCTCAGCATCTGCTTTGATAGTCTGCAGGGCAGAACTTTTCAGAGGCCCTCTGTGGGAGGCTCCTAACTTGTTTCCTGTTTTCTTCTTCTTCTGGTGTCCATCCTCTTTGCCTTTCAGAGTGGGGATTGAGCATTTTAGCCAGAGTCCTTCCTCTTGATTAGTTTCTTTAGATGTACAGCTTTTAGTAGGTTTATCCTATATTATATGTCTATATGAGTGAGTATATACCGTGTGTGCCTTCTGTTTCTGGGATAGCTCACTCAGGATGATCCTGTCCAGGTCCCACCATGTACCTGCAAATTTCATGATTTTCTTGTTTTTCATTGCTGAGTAATATTACATTGTGTAGATGTACCACAATTTCTGTAGCCATTCTTCAGTTGAGGGGCATCTGGGTTGTTCCAGCTTCTGGCTATTACAAATAAAGCTGCTACAAACATGGTTGAGCAAATATCCTTATTGTGTACTTGAGCCACTTTTGGATATATGCCTAGGAGTGGTATGGCTGGATCTTGAGGAAG
>REGO01000560.1:523305-556897 GCA_010120015.1 Rhombomys opimus
TCCCAAACAAAACAGAACCTCAAAAAAACAAAACAAAACAAACAAAAAAAAAACAAAACAAAACAAAGAAATAAACAAAATGGAATCAGTTTTGCTTGTTTGTTTCTTTGTTTTTGTTTTATGTTTAGCCAACTACTTCTCCTCATTTGGTATGCTCTGGATCTCTGGTGATATGTCTAGGGAATTTATTTGTTTTTAATTAAAATTAGGCTATGTACAGCAGAGAAAGAATCTTGAAACCCCTGTATCACATTTAAAAATAGCATAGGAATCTAATATATCAGTCAACTGTATTAATAAATATTAGAATTGTTTACACATCTTGATGCAATTTGGTTATAATTAAGTGAATACAGGACCAAGATGTCCCTAGTTATGTATTAAATATTGGTAATTTTATCTTAAACCACAACTCTAGTATATGTTTAATTTACAAGTAAATATGCTTGCCTGCTATGAAAAAGATACATCAAAGATTCCAATTAAAAATTTAATAACGCCATCGGTATACAATCTAGATACATGTAAATCACAGAACAAATAGAATAATGGCTTCACAGTACATTTTAAAGTACTATATACTATTTTAATAATTTATTATATATATGTATATATATGCCAGAGTCTGTATGAAGATAAGCACAAGAAATATATTGTGGTTTCCATGGAGACCAGAGAGTGTCAAGGTACCTGGAAATTAAGTTAAAGTCTTGTCAACTATCTATTGCGGGTGCCAGCAACAAAACCAGGTCTTCTGCAAAAGCTGTGCCTGCTTTTAATTGCTGATCGACCTCTGCAGTCTTTACACTTCAGTAAAGAATTTCCAGCTTTGCAGGTAAATAAATGAACTTTAATGCACATGGGAACATCATGGCTCATTTCTCCTTTGTGGTGCATGTACACTATTAGATGAGACTCAGGTGAAACTGTGCTGCCAGGAACACACTAACACAATACAGTGAATCCATGATATTGATTTTAATACATAAGATGGTTTCCTTGAAATTATCAAAATAGAAACAGCACCCAAGTTGATGCTGAGAGATAATTTTTTGATGTTTGTCCACTATATTTCTCACATTTGTAACTGTGAAATTATAGATTCCAGCTATTTTTAACCCATTTTAATAGCCAGTTGTTCCTACTGAGCAGAAATAAATATCCCGATGTCTGTTAGATTGAAACTCCATTTAAAAATAGAGGTTCATTGCAAATCGGTCTTCAGAATTATCATCCCCTGTATATTTCTGCAGCACAAAATTTAAGCAATTTTTATGGAGGTTCTGACAAGTCAACTTTTGTTATAAGATACCAAAGTTCTTATGTTGTGAACTAAATTGACGTGTTCTTCTACTACGCTTCTCATAATGAGTGTAGCCCATCCTGACTGCCTCATTTCTTCATAAGCCTAGTTATTGGATACTTTAAATAATTTTTTTCATTTCACTTGTAAAAAAGTAATATAAAATAAATGTTCTGATGATACCTGATAAGCTAGGGTCAGATGGAAGGGGAAGAGGATCTCCCCTACCAGTAGATTTGGAGAGGGGCCTAGGAGGAGATGAGGGAGGGATGGTAGGATTGAGAGGGAAAGAGAGAGGGTTCTACAGCTGAGATACAAAGTGAATAAACTGTAATTATTATAAAAAATAAAAAATTTAATTAAAATAAATAAATAAATGTTCTCGATGGATGATGAAGACTTAATAGAATGTGTTGCTCTATTTTACTCAAAGCAAACTTACAGAATTATTTTCAGTATTATCTGTGATCAAAATGCAAAAATCATAAATTATAGAGATAGACTCTTTAGTCTGTACTAGGGTTCAAATCAAGATTTTCCAGGATGCTTACTGAACATACTACCACTAAGCCATATCTTTAGGCCTAGAGTTAAATCTTCATTTCCTGAAAGCATTATCATATGTCGGGAGTTCCCTTAGACTTAAAAAAGGACATTTAAACAAGGGTATAGTGTATAAGGGAAAGCATACATCCGACATATTTCAGTCTTTAAATATCACCTTCCAAGCAGACTCTCTCATATAGCCTTTCTTCCTTTGTCTCACCAGTTATAACCAGAGGAAGTGTCTCTAGATTAAGCTCACTGGCCACATTTCCCAGGGTTAGGGTTAGGCAATTTTTTTCAAATAAACAATTTTCAGTCCTGCTCCCAAATGTCAATATCAATTTCACAGTTATTTCCCCAACTTCAGAGAACACTACCTGATGTGACCTCTCTTTCTTCTCTGCCTTGTTCCAAAGAGGCTAAGCAGATCATCTCCCATAACCTTTGCCAATATGTCCATCTGTCTCACCTTCAATACTCAATATATTCCCTGAAAATCCTCTGCCCACACTGTCTTGGTAATCAGGTATTTGTGAAAGACCTATGTTACACCTGTCCTGTGGACCCTCTCAGCCCTCTGTTCCTACAGCCCACCCTCATTTCTAATAGTCCTCTCAAGTGCCTAAGAAAAAGGTCTACTCATGGTCTCCAGTGTTCATACTAAACTATGACTTCCCCTATGAAAGAACCAACAGCCACCATATCATCATGATGGTCAAGAGAGTTCAAGAGACAGAGGAACACAATGCAACCAGTCCGGATGAGACTTCATAGGTTAGGGTCAAATAGAAGGTGAAGAAGACCTCATTCATCAGTGAACTAGGGGAAGGGGCATAGGGGAAAAAGAGGGTGAGAGGGTGGGATTTGGAGGAGAAAAGGGAAGAGGACATAGACAGGATACACATTGAATAAATTCTAATAAATGATAATAATTAAAAAAAATAAGAAGAGAGGGCAAGAGAAACCAAGAATTGGAAAGCCCATCCAATAGAGCAATAGTAGATATCAACACCTAGAAGTAAAATAATTCCAAATTTAGATGAATAAATGCCAGTGTAACAGCACAATTAAAAACCCAGAACAATATGTCTTCAATAGAGCCTTTTCAGAATAGAATGAAAATGAAGGCACAATGTACCAAAAGTTATGGCTATAATGAAGGCAATTTTAAGGGGTAAGTCAGTAGTTTTAAAAACTGCGTACAGTTTTTTTTAAATCTCTTTTAAAAGTAACATCATGAAGGGTACACATAAAAGTTCTATAAGAAAAAGAAGTAATAATACCAAGAAGTATATGCAAAAAATAATAATAAAATGTAGTTCTGTAATCAATAAAATAGAAACAAACCAACAAATTACAATCAATGAGACACTGTGGGTTCTTTGAGAAAATCAATGAGATTGACAAATCATTATCCATAACTGAAAGGTTGAAAAAGATGATCCAAATTAACAAAAGGAGACATAAAAAACATAGAGAATCAAAAGGAAATAATTTTAAAACTGTGTTATTAATTTGGAAAATCTAATAGGAAGGGTTAATTTTCTTGAATGTACCACTTACCAAAGTTTAATCATGATCAGATAATAAATTTAAACAGACTTATAACACTTGGTGAAACAGAAGTGGGAATTAAAATTTCCCAAACAAGAAAAGCCTAGAGATGGATGGCTTTAGCACATAATACTATCACATTTTCAAATAATTAATGTCAATACCCCTTAAAATATTCCACAATACAAAAACAGAAGGAACATTGCCCAAATTACTCATGAGGTCACAATTACCTTGGCACTCTAACCACATAATTTCTCAAACAAACAAAAAAAGAAAAATTTGTAATAGAATACTTTCAAATAGGACTCAAGAACATAGAAAAAAAAGATTATCTGTCATGATCAAGTAGGCTTCATCTCATAATAGAAAAATGGCTGAATGTATATAAAATGATAGATATCATCTAACATTTAATCAGCCTGAAAGACAAAACCCACATTATCATCTCATTAGATGCAGAAAACACATTTGACAAAATTCAACACCTCATGATAAATGTCCTGTAGAGATGAGGTATACAAGAGACAAACATTAACAGCAAGATTAGAGCCAACATCAACTGAAGTGAAGAGAAACGCAAAACAATTCTGCTCAGTGTGGTCAGTAAGAAAACAAGGTTCTCCCCTCTCTCCATACTTATCCTACTGAGTTATATATAAACAGAGTATTCACAAATGGCAAAGGAGTTCTTGAAATTCAACATCCTTATTCATCAGGGAAATACAAATCAAAACTATTTTCATCTTGTATCAGTCAGAAATGCCAAGATCAATAAATAAGTGACAGCTCATGCTGTTGATGATGTTGAGTGAGATGAACACTCAACCACTGCTGCTGGAACTGCAAACCTGTACTGGCTGTATAAAAACCATATACCACCCTTAAACATAGGTCTTAATATCCTATTACAGAGACATTTTTCCAGCCATGTTTATTGCTGCTCTATTCATAATAGCCAGAAATTGGAAATAGGGTAGATGTCTGTCAAAAAAAGAATGGATAACAAAATGTGGAATATTTATACAATGAAATTTTACTCAGTTGTTATTAACATTTAAATCATGAAATTCACAGGTAAAGGAATAGATCTAGAAAAAAGTCATCCTAAGTAAGATAACCAAGAGAGCCTCAAAAATGTAAATTATTTGCTTGTATATGAATGTTAGTTGTTAAATCTCCAGTAACAATGATAAAAATATGCAGGGAACTTACATATTAAAGTACTACGCAACTGAGGGAGGATTGCAACTCCCTACAAAGGAAAAATCGAATAGATAGTTGTGGATGGACGAAGATGTCAGAGACAGGAGGATAAAAATAGGGAAGGTCACAAAAGAGGTAGGGAGGGAGAAAATACAGACAGAGACAATAAAAGTAAGTGCCATTTGGAGGGTTATATACAGTAGAAGATTTCTGAAATATATACATATACAAAGGTGATCCAATTGGAATCACAAAATAAGCAGTGATTTGAAACACCAGCTGGACACGTCTCATGGTCAAATAGAGAATCCAGTTTCAGGAATGTGTTATATGTAATCATGTTCTTGGCCAAAGAATATCTATGGAAACTTCCAAACAACCGGGCTATTGCTAAGGCTTTTAGAAGTTCTCTGCAAATTAATGATAAGGCTCTGTTACTAAAGACCGCATGTATATAATTCTCAATATAAAATGGTGACCTATATGCAAGACACATTAATGCAAGAGTGCCAGAAACATTTTGGGCGTAACTAACCAATATCTAACATTATTTAAAAATCCTGTCTATGACGTGGAAGCCTGTCTATGAGATGCTGCTTACTTGGCCAATATCTACGGAAACTAGATAGGCTAGCATCTTGGGGGAATCCATATACTACTCTTCTGCTACATGGACATGGATACAAAATGACTCCTAATGACATTATGATATACCTTTGTTTAGCCATCCCAAAGAAGCTTGCCCTGCAGTAGGTGAGAATAAGTACAGACACTCACAGTCAGGCAATATGCAAAGATTGAGAATATTGAAATAATCATCCCAGAATGGGATGTTTCTATCAATTCCCTTTCCTCACGGCTCAGGTAACCCTGCAGAAGTGGAGATAGAAAGAATGTAGCACTCAGAAGGAATGAAGAACCCCAAAGAACCAGGGCTTTCTGAACACAGCAGGCCAATGCCTGGTGGAGGCCCACTGCTGAGAGTAGAAGTGAACATAAGTCTGCATCTCTAATCCAGAAGGTATCACAGTTGATAACCACTCATAAATGAAAAATTAATTTTCCCCAAAAGATTCTCACTGGGTACACAAATCACTTTTTTGGCTTGCCATCATGCCTGGTAGTAACTGTTCAACACAAAAAGTACTTCATGATGTTTTTGGAAGTTGGCTTTTGCTTCATAATTCATTGTCTTGGATTTTATTTTTTATTTTACCTTGCAGTATTATTTCTTATATATTTGTGGTGTGGTACTGTGTGTGTGGTTTTTTTGCTTCCTAGTGTGTTTAATTTTGTGTCCTTGTTTATTGTAATTTTATTTGGCTCTTTGTATTTCTGTTTTGTTTGTTTTTTTTTTTCTAGTAAGGTTTGTTTGGTTTTACTTTATCTTGTTTATTATGTTTCCTGTATTTTCAATGCCTTCTTGTTTTGTAATGAGAGAGACCAAGAAAGAATATGAAATTGAGTGGATATGAGGATGGGAGAATGCATGAGGTGATTCAGGAGGTAGAATCATAAACAGAATGTATTGTATGAAAAATCATTTCAAATAAAAATACTCTAAAATATTATCTTTCACTTTCATTTCAGAATAAAGCCATTGAAAACTTCTGACTTAATATTAAAATTATAGGTTCAGAAAGAATATTAGAATGTTAATTTCAGCCTTGGTAGTTAGGAGACACTTGTAAATTAGCCACATACCCTTCAATTTTGGAAAAGACATTTTATTCCTGTATTTCTAACAGATGACACAGAAGCTAAGTTAAAAGGAGAAGACAAACTGAGGTTTACAAAAAGCAGCATAAAGTATGGAGAATGCTTGTGTGTCAGAGCAGATTTGTACTCTATGGAGCAGTTGGGAGATTAGAACCTCTTTTTGAATGGCAGAACTGGGAATTGCTGTGATAGGCAATATCTATGTCTGTATATATAGCAAGCATGGCTCTGTCATCTTCATGAGTTTTACAAAGAACAGGAGGAAAAGGGTTCCACAGTAAGTTAAAAACATATATCTACAAATTATTTGCATTCAGGATTCATATGTTTGTTCTGATACCTGGCATTACAAGTCATTTTTTTTTCCTTAAGCAACATGCTCAGAGTATCTGAACCTCAATTTTCATTTAAGCAACATTTCGTGAAAAGGAAACATGGGTTTGCATAAGTCTGAGGATATGCTAGAATAGTTTGAATTCCATTATCTTATATCTAAAGCTAAACTTTATTTAAAACTCTTCAGTATATAGATTGCCATCAGTGAATAAATTCTGAGAAACATGAATCTTGGATGAGAAATTCCTTGATAGTGCTGAGGCTTTGTGTTTAAGTTAAGCTGCATTTCCAGAAACATACCACAGGAAATGACTGTGTGTTACTTCCTGACATAATCTAGATAATGCTTTGCTTCTCCAGGAAGGTAGGGACAAGAATTAAGGAGCTATGTGATTTTTCTTATCAAATACTGCCCTTATCTTTGATGATAATGGTATTTTTATCTGTGAATACTTCAAAATAACTGACTACAGAATGTTTCTAGTTTTCACGAGTAAACTTGAATTTCCTGGTTTTATTCTTATCAAGTTATTGATATTTTAGAGCACGAAGTATAACAAGACTGATCTAGAAAATTAGCTAAAATAAAATGCCATTTAACTTTATGCCTCATTCCATAATTTGGGTATAGTTTTCTCTTTTTCTTTCAATTCTCTTTCCATTGCATGAAATTATTTTTTCAACAAAAAGACAAAAAGTACAGTTGCCTATAAATACTTATACTCATTACCACAATTTTAGATCTCATATAAATAAAACCATGAACATACACAGGAACAAATTTCAAGTTTTTTTCTTCTCTAAGCAATTATCGTATTACTGACGTCAAAGCAGAGTTCAAAAATAGCCATTTTCTATGAGGTCAGTGAATTCTAATGAGCCAGTTGTCTCTGAGAATGCTTTCTCTTACACAAGTAGTTAATTCTAGTAAGAGATCTAAAACAGCTTTAAGTCCGTTGTTCAGAGCTTGCGTTTCCTTTGAAGCATAATTCAACATGCTGATGGTAGTAGGGCTCCATCATGATTTGAAAGCTAAAGTGAAACACTGAATATAAATAGACACAGACATGAATCACACACATGGTTTTTCATTAGATCATGAAAAGGTGTTTGACAAAATACCACATGCTTTGGTCATAATATCTGAAGAAACTGATATTACTGAATATTAAAAAAATATGAAACAAAGTGAGAGTCAATGTGATTATAAAATGAGAAATTGCAATTTAAATTTTCTACACTGCCAAGAAAACAATCTTCACAAAACATGATCTACAAAATTGCTTTTAAAAAAAATAGATCAATGAGCATCTTACCCAGGATCCTCCTTCTTGCTTAGCTTCTTTAGGTGTACAAATTTTAATATGATTATCTTATATTATATGTCAAATATTCACTTATAAGTGAGTATATAACTGAAAAGGAATTTCAGTACCCATTCCTCCATGGTGGTACATGTGGGTTGTTTCCAGGTTCTGAACATTTTAAATAAAGCTGCCATGAACATGGTTGAGCAAATGTTCTTATTGTATACTTCAGCATATTTTGGATATATGCCTAGGAGTGGTATAGCTTCTAGCTATTTTTGAAATAGCACAATTCCTAATTGTCTGAGAAAGCACAGATTGATTTCCAAAATGATTGTATAAGTTTACATTCCCACCAGCAGTGGAGGAGGGTTCCCCTTTCTCCACAACCTCTCCAGCATGTGTTGTCACTTGAGTTTTTCATCTTGGCCATTCTGATGGGTGTAAGGTGAAATCTCAGGGTCCTTTTGATTTGCATTTCCCTTATGACTAAGGACATTGACCATTTCTTTAAGTATTTCTCTGCTTTTCAATATAACTCTACAGAGAATTCTCTGTTTAGCTCTGTTTCCCCTTTTTAAATTGGATTACTTGATTTGTTGCTGTTTAAGGTCTTGAGTTCTTTACATATTCTGGATATTAGCCCTCTGTCAGATATAGAGTTAGTGAAGATCCTTTCCCACTTTGTAGGCTGTCGTTTTGTTTTAATGGCAGTCCTTTGCTTACAGAAGATTTTCAGTTTCATGAGGTCTCATTTATTGATTGTTGCTCTTAGAGCCTGTGCTTTTGTTGTTCTGTTCAGGAAGTTGTCTCCTGTACCAATAAGTTCAAGGCTCTTCCCCACTTTTTCTTCTAACAGGTTTAGTGTGTCTGGATTTATATTGAGGTCTTTGATCCACTAGGACTTCAGTTTTTTGCAGGGTGATAAGTATGAATCTGTTTGCATTTTTCTGCATGTAAACATCCATTTAGATCAGCACCATTTGTTGAAGATGCTGTTTCCCCATTGTATGGTTTTGACATCTTTGTCAAAATCATGTTTCCATAAGTGTGTGGGTTTATTTCTCATCTTCTATTTGATTCCATTGATCCAGAAGCATGTTTCTCTGCCAGTACCATGACCATGTGGTTTTTATATTGCGTAGGGGTTCTAGTTTATCTCCATCAATGGTCCTTGATTGGAATATCAGTTTCAGAAAAGAACCCTGTACCCAGATTTTTTGCTTCTGTTGCTCTCCTTGTGGAGCTCCTGTCCTCTTCAGGTCTTATTATTTCCTACTTCTTTCATGAAATTCTCTGCACTCTGTCCAAAGTTGGCCATAAGTCTCAGCATCTGCTTTGATATCCTGCAAGGTAGAGTCTTTTAGAGGCACTCTGAGACAGGCTCCTGCTACTGTTTCGTGTTTTCTCCTTCTGATTCCCATCCTCTTTGCCTTTCTGTATGGTGTTTGAGCATTTAGCCATGTCCTCCTTTTGGATTAACATCTTTATATGTACAGATTTTTGTAGGTGTATTGTATATTTTATGTCTAATACCCACTTATGAGTGAGTATATACCCTGTGTGTCTTTTTGCTTCTGGGATACCTCACTCAGGATGATTTTTTCCAGTTCCTACCATTTCCCCACAAATTTCATAATTTTTTTTGTTTTTTATTGCTGAGTAATATTCAACTGTGTAGATGTACCACAATTTCTGTATCCATTTCTCAGCTGAGGGGCATCTGGGTTGTTTCCAGGTTCTGGTTATTACAAATAAAGCTGCTACAAACATGGCTGAGTAAATGTCCTTATTTTGTACTTGAGCCTCTTTTGGATATATGCTTAGGAGTGGTATGGCTGGATCTTGAGGAAGCTCTATTCCTAATTGTCTGAGAAAGCACAAAGTTGATTTCCAAAGCGGTTGTACAAGCTTACATTCCCACCAGCAATGGAGGAGGGTTCCCCTATCTCCACATCCTCTCCAGCATGTATTATCACTTTAGTTTTTGAGAGTGAGGGTATCTCTGTGACAATCTGGAGACCTAAGTCCTAAGTCCAGGTAGTCTTCTTAAAGGATGTGAGGGCCTTTCAAGCAGAGTCCTAGTAGCAAAGACCATACAGACTTTACAAGAAAGCAGGGATAAAGATAGAGCAGAGACCAATGTCTGGCCCAACCAAAGACCTCTCTTATGTGAGAGTCCCAACCCATAACACTATGAATGGTAATCTGCTAAGTTTGCAGACAGAAGCCTGATATAGTTGTCCTCTGATAGGCTCTACCCAGAAGCTCCTCAAAACAGATGCTGAGACTTGTGGCCAAACATTAGGCTATAAGTAGGGAGTCTTGTGGAAAAGTTGGGAGGAAAGAGAAAAGGACCTGTGAGTGATAGGAGCTCCACAAGAAGACCAACAGGGTCAACTAACCAGGGCCCAGAGGGGTTTCCTGAGACTGAAACATCAACCACGGACCATGCAGGAACTGGAACTAGGCACCTTTAAAGGCCTAGCACAAGTGGAGCTTAGGCCTTATGTGAGTCCTCTAGTAAGGGAAATGGGAACAGCACTGGACATGGACTGCTTTTTTTAAAGGTTTTTATTTAACTTTTATTAATTACACTTTATTCATTTTGTATCCCCCCATAAGCCCCTTCCTCCTCCCCTCCCGGTCCCACCGTCTCCTCCCTTTCTGCATGCATGCCCCTCCCCAAGTCCACTGATAGGGGAGGTCCTCCTCTCCTTCTTTCTGATCTTAGTCTGTCAGTTCTCATCAGAAGTGGCTGCATTGTCAGGGTTCTAGGTTATCTCCATGAATAGTCCTTGGTTGGACTGCTTTTTGATCACTTTTCCCAAGTGAGACTGCCTTCCCAGGTCACAGGAAAAGAGGACATGCGCAGTCATGATGCAACTTGATGAGCTGGGCTGGTAGGAAAGGGAGCTCCCATTTTCTGAGCAAAAGTGGAGGTGGAAGGGAGGGTGCTTAGGACTTGGAGTGGAGGATAGATGGAGCTACAACAAGTATGTAAAGTGAATAAAATAATTCAAGCTGAAGAAAGAGAGAAAGAATGTATGCATTTTTCCTATTTTATATCATCCAAATACAAGTTAGAGTTATTTAGCAAGAGGGAACATCAGCTTGAGAAAATGTCCCTAGCTGATTGGTTAGGAAAGTCTGTTGTGAGTATTCTTAGTGATGGCTGAGAAAGGAAGAGCTCCTAGTTGGGTGGTCCCAGATAGAACAATCGTTTTCCCCTAGCTGGACTGCTTTGTCTGGCCTCCATGGGAGATGTGTTTATTCCAGCTGTGACTAGAGGTGCCTGAGTGGATTGGTACTCCTTAGAGAATCTCTCTTCTGAGAAGGAGGGCTAGGAATGGGGAGTAGGAGGGTTGAAGGCAGGACTGGTAGGAGAGGAGGGAAGGTCCTGTGATTGGGTTGTAAAGTGTGATTAAATGAGTAAAATACGAAAAAGAAGGAGGAGGAGGAAGAGAAGGAGGAGAAGGATGAGGGAGGCTGAGCAACAATTTGGAACAAACCAGTAAACAGTGTTTTTCCTTGGCCTGTAAGTTCCTGACTCTAACTTCCTGCCTTGGGTTCTGTCCAGGATGATGGAATAAAGGCTATAAGATGAATTTAAAAATAGTAAATGTAAAGATGAATTTTTAACCATTAACAATAAGGTTATCCACTATTTTTTATTTTTATTTTTATGTATTTTTGAGTTTCATGTTTTATTGCTACAGTGCTGTATAATTCTATGCTCTCCTCCACGAAATTACTTGAGGAAACAGAAATAAATTGTATTTCAATAGTTTTCCACATAGTCTCCATACTCATCCTCCCCTAATCTTTCAGTATTTCTATTGCTTTTATAAAAATTGCATGCCTGAAACAACTTGTGGAGAAACTTTATTTCATTTGGTGTTTTGTCACATTGAAGATTTACTGGAAAGTCAGAAAAGAAATTATTCTACAAAGACTTTAACAGTGTCCCCTGATAATGAAGAACGACAAGACATACACCCGGTGCACTGGGTGAGCACCTGAGGCTGATCCACTGAGTGGATTTAAACAGGGATGACCTCAACAACAACCTTGCTCCTTTGTGTACAGGCATAAATATCAACATAGGGGTGGAAGAATTTCATATAGTCTTTGATTTATTTTTTTCTGCCCAGAACCAACAATGGAATTTGAAATAAGAAATGTCAAAGATCTAATTGAAGAATGGTTATAGAATTTTTTCACTACTGTGAACTTCAGGGTTTCTTAATTTTTTGTCAATTTGACCCTACTGATATGAGCCACAAATCTGTTTCTATGCCAGAATGTATTATTATTAACAGGGTGTCTCTTATGATATAAAAAAAAATCTTAATTTGTGCAACACTTGATGAAAGATTAAACAACATTTGTAAGACTGAAATTTCATAAAGCCTTTTCTTACATATAAAAATGTTGGGTAATATGCTATTGGAGGATGATTTAAACTCTAGGCAAGGACAGAATGTTACTGCTGACACCATTTGGAAATGGGTACAAGACTGTGGTAGAGACAAGTTCCTTCTCTCTGTGAAACATTGCATTTGTAACAATCTTTCTATGTGTAAAAACAACCTATTACAGGCTTGCATATCAACTCGCTGAAGATTATTATGGTTGAATATGTGAGTAAACTGAGCCCATATTTTTGAGGATGTAAGTAACTCCAGTGTAAGTAAAGCAATATTTCTAACAGGGATATACAGACCCATATTACCTTGGGATTTTGTTTCATCTCAATTTGAAAGCCTTTCTTCAAAGAAGCAAATAAAAACAAATACTTCTAAAATACCGGAGGGAAAAGATCACTTTTTAAGTTGCTAACTAGAATATAAATTATTTTAGCTTCAGTAGAAATCTGTATGAATTTATTTATCTAAAAATAAAACTACTCTATGTTCCTGACAAAACAATGCTAGGAACTTATCTGAAGGATTCTGATAAGACCCCTGCAGCAAGCCTATATCTAACATCATATTAAATGGAAATTAAAAAAGAACTTTTTCTCTATGATCTGAAATGAGGCAAGATTGTCCACTCGTGCCTCTCATGACTGGCTTTTGTACTGAAAATTTTAAATATAGCAATTAGAAGACAGAAAGACATAGAAGAACTGCCAATAGGAAAGGAAGTGAACAGTAGACCCTGTCTCAAACACAGTGAAAACTAGAAGTGACATCTAAGTTTCTCCTCTGACACTCACACAGGCACACAGCACACACACCACAGCACATGCATGCCCACATTGAGACAAATGAAAATACACACACATTCCAAAAGCAGCAATAAATAACAAATAAAATTAAAATAACCCACATGAACTTACCTAAACATATTTCGTGGCCCTAGATTGAAATCTTTGGCTAAGCTCTGGTGACTTCTCAGTTTTCTACAGCACACCATTTTCTTTTATTTCTAATACTAACTCAAGGCTAGATGTAATGCTAGATTGTCAAGGTACTGAATTCTTTACCTTAGCAGGAAGTTTCAAGAACAGTTCCAAAGGACATGTCATTAAGATGTAGGGTTTATACATTTATTTCCACATCCTGTCTTCAATGGGTATTGCTTTTCTGAAAGTCCATAGATAATTTTTCATGATGCTTTGATGCTGTATCTGTGATGTGGTTATAGATAAGTGAAATGTGTGTGTGTGTGTGTGTGTGTGTGTGTTTATAATACATTTGGACAATTTTCAGGTTAAAATCATATTAGTCTACATGTTTCAGGGCCATTTGCCTTGTTCTAAATCTATGTAGAAGTGAGGTACATTTCTAAAAGCATATAGCTCTTATTCTGTGACTATATGAACTTCATCCATGGAATCTTCCAATGCAGAAGGCAAGAAGGTGTGGTGAACATAATTCTGTTTTTCAGACATTTAGTAAACTGGTTGTTGCAAAGGGTTAAGGCATTTTGCCAGTGTGTGAATCAGACAAGCGTTCTCAATTTATTACAGCAATAACTTTCAATATTCATTTTTAAAAAACTAGTATTATTATTATGTGGCATGTTGCATCAAAGAAGAATAAATATTTAGAATTTTCTATACTTGGCAAATGGGACATTATGATTATTAAGAGGATAATTTTTATGAAAATACAATTCAGTAAATAAGAGTTAATTGCTTTAACATCTGGATACTAAGTTTGAAAAGCCAGTTTTGTTCATTTCACTCACTTTCGACTTGTTGAAATTCTTGCCCTTATTATTTCTAAATAAACTATCATGTTTCATCATGTGCATACATTTCATTCAATGTCATATATATGATTTTGAAAAGTTTGCTTGGTAAACATAGAACTTTTTTGAAAATATTGTTAGGAAAATTGTAGCTATGATCCCTAGAATTTGAAAAAATATAAAAATGTTTTATTCCATGCTGTCATATAAATAGTAAAGACATCTCCACAAATTAAAGCATTGTCACTTTCTGAAGTATAAAAATAAACCCTCACAGATAATCACAAAAGTCAAATAATAATTAAGTTCTTCCATTTAAATTATATATCCTACCATTTTCTTGGATTTATAACGTATATTACATTTCTGGATACAAACAATGCTTACTATAACTGCATATTCATATTTATATTTACCAGAACTATCAATAACAGTAAGAAATTCTGAGACAGCTACCATATCTATTTTTGTAAGAGAAAAATGGTTCGCTTCCAGACTTCTATTTTAGTTTCTATATATACTCAAAAATCATGAAAAATAAATTAATAGAAAAATTAAAAAGTTATGAAGACTTCTTGTCGAATAAATCTAGATAACAATCACATTTAAAGTTACTTTAAAAGTGTGCTTAATATGAAATTGTGTATGGAGAAAAATAAGATTTTTAATTCTCCAGTGTGTGTGTATGTATGCTTATCCACTTAAACATATCAATTGGCTTCTTTTAAAAGTCTTGATATTAAATGGTCTTTGTTTTCTTATCAGAGCACAAACTGTAAATACCTTGTCAGTCTAGATAAGTAGGATTTTTGTGTGCCTCATTTGTATTTAACATAGTATAGTCAATTACTTTGATAAAGTGTTTGCAGGAAAAAAATCACACTGCTGAAAGAATTAGAAATATATTAGAACCTCATCCAGAATAGAAATATTATAAAGGCCAAAAGAAAATAATTGAAACTGCAAACACAGACTCCAGAAATAAAGATTGACCCACAAAATTCTTACCACACATAGGTTAAGTGAGCTCAATATTATCTTCTATAACAAAACATACTGCTCTATAGATATACAGAAATATGCTTATTTTAAAATATAACTATGCATTATGTTTATAAATTTACTTATATTTACAGGTGAGGATAGTAGTCGTCTCTTTCTATGTTACAATGGTATCTTATATTCTTGTGGTTAATAAGTAATTCATTGATTTTACTAACCAATGGAAAATTAAGCATACAAAGAATGATGGGATGGAACCCTTGATTTGATATGTCTCGAGGGAATAACAATGCAAGATGCTATTTTGGATAAAAACAGACTGCCTCGGAATCAATTATCATATTTACCTATCTTCTTATTGGCTGTGGAATACACATATATGTTTGTACGCATCTATATATGTGTATATATTACGTAAAACTAATGACTACAAGTCTGTACTGCACATGTGAGGAACTAGTCTCTATCTCCAAGATTCTTGAACCTACCTGTCATCCCAGTGTTCTATGACAAGAGTAGAGCAGATACAGAAGATTCTCCAGAAGTATGCTTGTCAGCTAACCTCAGGTATACTGCATACAGCTACAAGGATGACCTTCCTCAAACAAGGTGAACAGTTAGAAATAACACTAACAATTGTCCTCTTTCCACTACATGGACATGTGTGTTACCACTCACACATGCACAGGTACCCATCATACACATACACCACAGGGAAAAAACAAAAACAAACAAACAAAAAAGGGATCTGAACTAGGTGTTTCCAAAAATTCTAGATTGACTGAAGGGAACAAGATAAAGTTTTGAAAATGAATTTGCCACATAGTAATTCTTTTATGAGGTTCTACTTCATTTTTATCATCTAAATGAACAAATAATATTTGCTTTGTCTATTCATGATAGAGCTGTTCTGAGTTGATTGAACTCATGATGAAATTATTTTTATTCACAATATATCTTACAATTACATTTTTATCCAGTCCATAAACCTTATCCTCTAAATACTTAAATTAATCTGCACTCCAAGATTACTTCACTGTTATGCTAACACATATTCCAGATGTCTCAAATATAAAAAGTGAAATTTTCAAATCTAAATTCTGCATTTTATTTAATTATTTACCTGCTCAAGTGTATTAAACCTCTATGTATACAATATTTAATGCAAATTGGATGTCAATAAAAAATAGTATTTGGTCAGCAACAAGGCTTATTAAGAAAATGAATACTTCACCCAGGATATCTGCCTATGGGAAAACATAAATTTTAAAATATTTCTTTAGACTAAAATTTAGAATCAGTATCTGTAAACACACACACACACTCACTTGTGTGATAAATAAGCCACTGCTTTTTTTTAACCATGCTTTCTATTTTTTCTCAAACTTCTAGTTGCTAACCTTTATAAATGAATAAATTAAAGGAAATCATATGCCAATTCTGTTCTCAAAATACTTAACTGCTGTCTCATTTAGCAAACTGTAACTAGAGCTCACTTGGAGAAGAGGCAATTTGAATATTTAAGGCATTCTTAAGCTTCATTATGAGTATACTATCATACAATGTATGAATTGGGGACTTGAATAAATCTAATTTTTTTTAGCCCTTCTAAGGTACTTGTTCATCAATAAGCAAGTGCCCTTTGCCTCCTACAGACTTTCAGATTATCAAGTGGCTTGAACCTTGATTTCCAACAAACTTCCTCAGTATTTTCCCAGGACTATTTTCTTTTACCAAACTGGAATGTGTATGTCTGAATAATGTAACAATCCCTTAGTTCAAAAATATTAATAAGTAAATATTATTAAAAATAGCATATTTGGGTATGATTTCAGGCAACATATGCATAATCACTTTCAATGTTTTAAGACTTATTTCTAAAGCGAGGTTAATGGTAAGGGTACAGGGGTTATCTCTGGCATGAACTCAGTGGCAGGCTCTCTGGTCATCTCCCCGTGATGGGTGCAGCCTTACCAGGTCACAGAGGAAGACAATGCATTCAGTCCTAATAATACCTGATAGGCTAGGGCCAGAAGGACTTGGAGAGGGGCTTGGGAGGAGAAGGACAGAGGATGGGATTGAGTAGGAATGGAGGAGGGGGCTACAGCTGGAATTCAAAGTGAATAAATTGTAATAAATAATAATAATTAAAATAAAAGTTGTTTCTATAGGCATGAATTGTTTTTTTTTTTTTTTCATTGAGACTTGGAGAATTTCATGTAATATTAAGTCCAGATGGACAGACACATAAACTCAGAAAGAGAAGCTAGAAACAGGTTGATAGAGCTCACTGGTGAAGAAAACTTAGCACCCTAGATGCTCAGCTTTTGATTATAGGGAATTAAACAGAGAGACCTGTTATTGCATGCAGCTAAACAGGTAGGTAATTTTATTACACATACGTAAACAAATCCATAGTTTACTGTATTTTGCTGGATCAAGGTGACAGTTTTAGCTTATGTGAGTAGAAACAACCTTTGTAGGTAGGATTTCTTTAGGCCATAAATATCTGGAATGGGTGAAGAAATATAAGGAGTATTTTGTGTAAACAGTATCAAACTCCAGACATGGACCAGAAGAAGGCTTTGCCATCCCTCTGAACTTCACCACTGGGAAAAAGACTTTAGCATTTCCCCATGGACCTTAAGTCCTACACATGACAGGCCCATAGCAACAAAACACATTCACATAGGACTTAACACACTCAAGGGTTTTCTCCATTATTCATTACAGAAGGATGAATGAAAGTTGATATTTATCTGTTGAATTCAATTTTTTTCCAATGGATGAACCAATCATTTCATTAGCTCAAACTAATTTATTCATATTGGTTCTCTTTCCCTTTGTATGTCATTCTCTGAGTGTTGACAATTGATCTCACATCACGTTCTTCGATTCGCACAGTTTTTTGTGTCACCACTTATATTCAATGTCTACTGCAAATAAAGACTTGAATATCATGTAAAATAAAACAATGTACCAAGTTCTAGGTTGAGATTTCAGGCAAAGAAAGACCAGTATGTTAGGTAAAACAAAGACAGAAATTTTTAAACTGTGGTTCATTTATTTAAATATTTTAAATTTTGTTTTTGTACTCCTGATATTATTTATCAAACTATTAGTAAGTTAAGTAGCTCCTGTTGGGTGTCTATAAGCACATTTCTGTTTCACATACTTGCTATTTTAATGCACTGACTTTAATCTGCTCATATCTTAGTTTGGGCATTATGTTCAGTTTCTGTTGTTATCCATTCTAATTGTGTTAGTGTATCCATACATCTCTGTGACATTAAAATAGTCTGATCTAGGCTATATTATAATTTTTCAGTTTTCTTTACTGTGACTTGACATAGTTATAAATGACTCAGTCATTTCTTCATTATGCATATCCATTTAGGTAACACAAATTATGAATTTTAGAGTTTACCAAAAAGATTTTATGCTTGTCTCCCTTCACTTTTATTCATCTACTGCTTTATTTAACTAAATTATTTTATCTATTGCCTTAAATATAAAACAGAAATTAATTATATAAATTACCCACACTAAAAATGGGAAATTAAATGATATATCCTTGTTGGTTATTAAATAGTATTTGGAAATACAGCTTTCCACAGAACTTAACATTTTCCAAGGTTATCTGTGACTATGAAAATACATTCCAAACAGAAATGCTGTACTTTCATTGCAATTCTCTGCAATGAAGTTACAGACTTGGGAGAGCCTGCCTTGATTTCTTCACTAGATGAAACTAGATGCCTTCAGTGTTTGGTCTATCTGTGACCAACTTTCAGAGATCCCTAAAGGAGCGAGGTTCGATTCAGCAGAAAAGTTCAGAGAGAAACACAGATATTGATATCAAGTTAGTGGCAGGAGAATAGTCTACCAGATAAATGAACTCTCTAAAAACAAACAAAATAAACTAAACATTTTGAAAACTAACAGGACAGGTAAACAACAAAATATTCTCAAAACAAGTGCAGAGTACAAGAAAAGTAGGGCATTCAAATGACCAGCTCTGTGAAAGAGAAAGAGAAAGAGAGAGAGAGAGAGAGAGAGAGAGAGAGAGAGAGAGAGAGACTCAAAGTATTGACCAAACCAATGGAATTCCAAGACCAGAAAGCACTTACTAGCTCCCCACATCACCCTCTGAAAACTCATTTTAAAGATCAGTGGGTACAAGAAAGGGCATACTGTGCTGCCCAGGTGAGGTACAGGTCTCACTCCCCAGAGTGCTTCAGCCAGTGAGAGACAAGGCCAGCTCTCCCAACTGCCTCAGATGAGGGGGAAAAACATCACTCCAGGACCCATGCCACCTCACAGCCAAAAAGTGGCTGCCCAGCTCTCCCTAGCTCTCGTCCTCCCCCTCAGGGCTGGCTCATCTGTGTCTTCTGGAGATCAGACCCTGCACTTCACTCAAGCAGCACAGTAGTGCTGGCCCTGTGATTCAGACTGCAGGAGAGCTGGCCCAAGGGCAAGAGCGCAGGAGACCTGGTCCCTCCACTCATGCCGTGAAGTAGCATGGATGGAGAGGTATGCCCTCCATCTTTCACTGGTCACCACCTGCCGCCACGCTGCCCCTCACTGGCTGTCGCACTTGGGAGATCAGGCCCTGCACCTTGCCTGGGAGCATAGTGGAGCTAGAGCTGAGACTTGGGTTCAGGAGAGCTGACCCCGCCCCCTGCTGATGGCAGCGTTGGGTGGCCTAGTCAGAGCAGGGCTGGAGAGCTCTTCCTGAGTAAGAGAGATCCTGCAGGCTGGCCAGCTCCGCTAAGACCCTGGCCCAGATCCAGGACTCTTAGTTGGCCTACCCCCAAATCTATTTTATCTGCCAGTGGTTGGAATGCATGAAAGGCCGGCATGCTGAAGTGAGGCTGTACGGACAGAGGGATACACCGTGGGACACTCTGTGACATGCTACAGCTTCAACAATGAGATTTTCTTCTTTTTTCTTAAAAAGTTAACGTTTATTTCTTTTTTTATAGTTATATATTTTTTTAACTTTTTTATTAATTACACTTTATTCATTTTGTATCCCTCATCCTCCCCTCCCAGTCCCACCCTCCCTCCCCTTTCTGTATGCATGCCCCTCCCTAAGTCCACTGATAGGGGAGGTCTTCCTCTCTTTCTTTCTGATCCTTGTCTATCAGTTCTCATCAAAAGTGGCTGCATTGTCCTCTTCTGTGTCCTGGTAAGGCTGCTTCCCCCTCAGGGGAAGGTGATCAAAGAGCAGGCCAATCAGATTATGTCAGAGGCAGTCCCTCTTCCCATTACTATGGAACCCACTTGGACACTGAACTGCCATGGGCTACATCTGTGCAGGGGTTCTAGGTTATCTCCATGAATAGTCCTTGGTTGGAGTATGAGTCTCTGGGAAGTTCCTTGTGTTCAAATTTTCTTGTTCTGTTGCTCTCTTTGTGGAGTTCCTGTCCTCTCCAGCTCTTACTATTTTCCACTTCTTATAATAAAAAAAAGCCTCTGCCCTGCAGACTATCAAAGCAGATGCTGAGCCTGATGGCCAGCTGTCGGGCAGAGTGAATGGAATTTTATGTAAGAAGAGATTTTCTTTTTATGCTTTGTTACTGCTTGCTTGTGGGTTTATTATTATTTTTCTTTTTTTTGAGAAAAAAATATGCTACTTCATGGCAGATGAGTGGAAGCATGAACGGTAGATATGAAGGTATGGGGAGATGAGTGGGATGGTGGTGCACGATGTGACATTCACAAGGTCTCCATAAAAGCTTAAAAGAAAAGGAAAAGAGGCATATCGGTGCCTACCAACTCCCGCTGTGTACTTGGGTCTTCCTTGGTTCCTAATGTTTGAAACTTGCAAAATGTTAATGCAAAACACAACCTTCATTTTAAAGGGAATAAGAAAATTTATTCTGGAGTACATATCATGGGTAATGGCACAGGAATATGGATTCTGGCTATTCCACACATCAAGGTTTTTCATAGTAACAGTTTTGCAAAGTTTTTTTTTTTTTCAGTTGTGAAACTAATTAAAATCTTAAATAAATGCACTGTTCATACACACCACTGGAAATATCAGGTAGGGAGGCTATAACAAAGAAGACAGATTTTGCTGCACATTCAAGTTCTACATGAGGGCATCCTAAGCTTTTGGCTGGACAGTGTACGCTAATGGTCAGTTAAGTCAATTCATTGGAGAGTTGTCTTGGTATGTCAGAAAACGTTAACATTGCTGAATTGCTATCAAAGCGCAAAAGACATTTCAAGTTAATTTGGCTTTTGTTATGTTCCATTATATCTCTCCCTAACATGGTGTTCTAATTACTAACAAGCCTCATACTTTTCATCATATGGGGGAAAGGGGGAGCGCTCCAGTTTAATGTTTCGAAACTACTCTGGTAAGGCCAATATTCAAATAGAGCCTAAGTTCAGTACTATCAGAAAAGGTTGCTTGGGGTAGACCATGAAACGCAGAGAAAGCAAACCATGAGCCAAATTAGAAAGACAATAAGGAAAGGATGCAAGTAAATTGTATCATTATAAATCAAGATAATGTGGTTTTACATTGCTAGTTTTATGAAACATTTCTTGCTTGCATGTATTTTTTTTTATTGAATTTAAAAACTTAGCACCTTAGAGTGTTTATTTTCAGTGTGCCTGGATCATCTATATTCCAAGTACAAAATATTCACCACAATAGATAAGACATTCACTAAAATTTTAACTTGTGTATTCTAACAATTTTTAGATTTCAATAAAAGCATTACAATATACATTTTCTTCAAGCAATCTATTACAACATATTGAACCTGTCTCCTTTAATTTTTCAGGTATCTTTAGTTTGCATATTTTACTATATCTTTTATATTTACTCAATATATATATATATTATTAGCATTGAAAACTAGTAATATTGAATTATTCTGCCATTCAGAATGGTTATATTATTAATTTTAAAATACAATCTTTACCTCAAAGAAAACCTATGCATAATTTCCGTGTCCATAACCTATTAACCCTGATTCAACTTACTCCAAATACCATGTCCTTCATGGTAACAATTTCATAAAGTAGTAGTGATTACAAAATAAAGGACACATATATCAACACACTTTCCCCATGTATTGATAAGCACGTCAGGTAGACAAAATTTAGCAAAGTGAGGTCATCTCTGTTACTAGTTTCAGACACTATCTGATGACATTCTGGATTTGGAGGTTGGTTATAGATATGTGGAAGACTGTGGTCTGTTAATACTTCCAAAGTGGTTTTACCCAACTCACAGGAATATTAGATGATGTAAATGTTGTTTTTTATTTCCTCAGATAAGGGGATGAGGTGAGAGCCATACTCAAGATTTACTAATACATGGATTGGATGAAGGCAAGAGCATTTCTATCTAAATATTACTAGGCTTAAGTTTGTAAGCTTCAGGAATCAGTACAATCTACACTTCTGCAAGCCCAGACATTGAAGGCTTCAGCTTCCTGCCTCTGTCCACTAACTTAGGCCTAGAAAGTTTACAGACTCTAAGATTTGCAGCCTAATAGGCTTATCATTTCTAGATCTTCTTGAGCTGGCTTGTTTAACTCAGTTGTTCTGGCTCAAAATTCTCCCCAAGCAGACGTATTCAAACTGGTTTCTCTACACTTTTCACTGATTTGCTTTGTGTGGAAACCTCTGAAAACCATGAACTGAACTGCAAGAACTCAATGGAATTCAACTGATCTGCACTAAACTGTTCTGTACTCCCAAACTCTACTGTACTGTCTCCACAAGCTCCCTTGCTTTGTCTCTGCACTGCTCTTTAGATTCTCCTGTCTGTTCTTAATGAAAGTTGGGCATATCCTGTCGCTGACCCACTCTGTGAAATCTTTCTCTGATTCGTCACTTTGTCTTCACCTCAATTAGACATCATTGTTTGAAATTAAAGGTGTGTACTAAATTCTAGCCAAAGGGATAAAATGTATGTTGTGTCCATTTTCCAGCCAGTAGTTAAAAGCTAGTAGGATCTAGTAGGATTCTAGTAGGATCACACAGGCATAGGTCTTTTGCCATGTTGGGGATTAAATTCCTCTACAAAATCACACAAAGAAATGGACAGTGAATAGCATTCATAAGACTAAGGTGAGAGTTCAAAACAATTTGGTTTGTAATCCTGCAACTCTATAAATATGAACAAATGTACACATAGAATACCAGAGGCAGGGGACTCTTTTTTAATTTTATATTTTTCACAATTTATTCAATGCATATCCCGATTGAAGCCCCCTCCCTCAGCATTCCCACAGTCTAATCCTCCCTTCCTCTTCCCAGTTATTTCCTTTCCCTAGTCCACTGAAAGGGAGAGTTCTCCACCATTGCCATATGACCATAGCTTGTCAAGTTTCATCAGCACTGCCTAGAACCTGTTCCTCCCTGGCCTGGGAAGGTCACAACACCAAAAGCAAGTGATCAAAGAGCAGACGACTGAGTCCATGAGAGACACAGCAGCTGTTCCCCTCACTTGGAAATCTACATGGAGACTGAGCTGCCAATCTCCCACATCTGAGCAGGGGTTCTAGGTCCTCTCCAAGGTAGTCCTCCTTTGGTGCATCAGTCTCTGCAGGACCCCCTAGACTCAGATCTTTTAGCTTTGTTGGTCTCCTTGTGGGGCTCCTGTATCTTCCATGTCCTTCTATTCCCATCCCCTTTTCTTCTTTAAGACTTCTGTGCTATGCCCAAAGTTTGGCCATGAGTCTCAGTATCTGCTTCAGTTCCATATTGGGTGATTCTTTTCAGAGGACCTTGTATATTAGGCTCCCATTGTGTTTCCTCTCTCCCACCACTTCTGGTGTATATCCTCTTTGCCATTCAGAATGAGCTTTAAGCATCCTCCATAGGGTCCTCCTTAGTGTTTAGGTTCTTTGGGTCTGTAGATGGCTATCTTTTATTATACAACTAATGTCTGCTAATAAGCTAATGTATACCATGCCTGTTTTTCTGTTTCTGGGTTATCTAACTCAGGATGACCTTTTCTAGTTCTATCCATTTCTCTGAGAATTTCATGATTTCCTTGTTTTCAGTTGCTGAGTAGTATTCAGTTGTGTAAATGTACCACAATCTCTGTATCCATTCTTTTGTTGAGGGACACCTAGGTTGTTTCCAGATAAAGCTACTATGAACACAAGAACTCAGTTTTTAATTTTAGGCATACCCTAAACAAAACTTTAACTAAAATATTATTGAATATACTCAACTATTGTGAATGTAAATTAAATATAATATTTCATTTTTGCAATTAGAATAGGTTAGAGAGTACTTTTAAATTATCACATTGATAATAGTAGCTATACACTGCCACATTAAAATAGGATGATTTTATTTGTTTTTTAATTAAATTTTATTTTTTGTATTAGTTACAGTTTACTCACTTTTTATCCAAGGTATAGCACCCTCCCTCATCCCCTCTCAATCTCACCCTCTCTCCCTCATCTCCTCCCTGCCCTTCTCTAAGTCCATTGATAGGGGAGGTCTTCCTCCCCTTCCATCTGGCACTAGCTTATCAGGTCTCATAAGAACTGGCTGCATTGTCCTCTTCTGTGGCCTAGCAAGGCTGCTTCCCCATCAGGGGAGGCTGTAAAAGAGCCAGCCACTAAGTTCATTTCAGAGAGAGTGTCTGTTCCCCTTACTAAGAAACCTACTTGGATACTGAGCTTCCATGGGCTACATCTGAGCAGGGGTTCTAGGTTATCTCCTAGAATGGTCCTTGGTTGGAGTATCAGATCAGAAAAGACTCATGTGTCCAGATATTTTGGTTCTGTTGCTCTCCTTGTGGAGCTCCTGTCCTCTCCAGCTTACTATTTCCTCCTTCTTTCCTAAGATTCCCTGCTCTCTGCGCAAAGTTTGTGTATGAGTCTGAGTATCTGCTTTGATACACTGCTGGGCAGAATCTTTCAGAGGTCCTCTGTGGTAGGACCTTTTGTCCTTTTTCCTGTTTTCTCTTTCTTCCAATGTCCATAGCATTAGTCTTTCTGAGTGAGGATTGATCATCTTACCCAGGGTCCTCCTTCTAGCTCAGCTTCTTTAGGTGTATAGATTTTTGTAGGTTTATCCTATATTATATATCTAGTACCCACTTATAAATGAGTATATACTATTTATGTCTTTCTGTTTCTGGATACCTTATTCAGGATGATCTTTTCTAGTTCCCACCATTTTGCCTGCAAATTTCATGATTTCCTTGTTTTTAATTGCTGAGTAGTATTCCATTCTGTAAATGTACCAGTTTCTGTATCAGTTCCTCCATTGAGAGACATCTGGGTTGTTTCCAGGTTCTGGCTATTACAAATAAAATTGCTACAAACATGGTGGAATAAATGTCCTTGTTGTGCATTTGAGCATATTTTGGATATATGCCTAGGAGTGGTATAGCTGGATCTTGAGGAAGCACTATTCCTAATTGTCTGAGAAAGTGCCAGAATTATTTCCAAAGTGGTTGTACAAGTTTACATTCCCATCAGCAATGGAGGATGGCTCCTCTTTCTCCACATCCTCTCTAGCATGTATTGTCACTGGAGGTTTTGATCTTAGCCATTCTGATGAGTGTAAGGTGAAATCTCAGAGTAGATTAGATTTGCAAAGGATGATTTTAAGATAAAAGAATATATTCTTTTAATGCAACCCTCATGCAATATCAGTGGGAAATTTTGTTATTTGGCAATGTGTGAAAATGTTTCTAGGTATATTTGTGCTTTTGTCTTTTTCTCTTAGTGAGACATTTCTTATCAATATTGTATAAATACTTAAAATTTAACATTGAATTTGTCCATGTCTATGCTAACTACCTTTATAAAATAATGACTGTATACATATTTGTAAGCAAATATGTAGCACTCTTGTTTAAAAGCAGTATGTCTTTACTTGCATTGTGTTCCCCCTTAGATTCCACTCCTTGCTTTTGTGAATAATCACAATAAAATTAATCAAGTACACTAATCAGCAATATTTCAATGTCTTTGTCAATCTCTTCCAGTTTTGTTTAATGGTCGCAATGTTTCTTCATATTTTTTATTCTATTAAATAAGACAGATCTGGTTTTGGCATTGTCACTAGTGAATCCTCAGTATTATTCACACAAAGTCAGATTAAAGGATAATAGTCTTTGGAGCCCAAATAATTCTATCCTAACCTGACAGACAACCTTTTCTCACATGAGAGTTATAGTGAGGAAAGGTTTCAGAGTATAGCACTCAACGATTTCAACTGTGTTTTGTTGCTTGTGTTTTCAGGCAGTTATAAACATATAGGTTTTTTTGTTGTTGGGATTCTTAGTTTATGTAGTTGATAACATTCTCCACTTTGCACCAAAGCAATGTTTGGTGACACTTGCTAAAACTTCAGGACTGAATCTTTCCTACTGAAAATAAATGTTATTTTGACAATTTTACTATAAGATTTACTGCACATAGAATTGTAAGTTGAGTTCTCAGTTGCTTTTAACCAGCCACTCATAGTGATATCTTCTTGTAGAAACCCCTGATTTTCATCTTTTGGCAACACAATAATGAATTTATATTTCAAGTATAAGGAGCTGCATGAAATTGTACCTCCTCAGTATTTCTTTCTGCAGAAATTATTATAAATACATTTCAGTTATGCTTTATTTTCTTTACTTTCATCTATGGTCTTTCTTATCATTTAAAATACTGTTAGGTCTCATATAATCAGCCCCTGAAATGAACTGTAAAGGTCCATGTGTTAAAGTTTTGGTAAGAAATCTGTAAGACTGTGGGTAAATGCTAGAGACTTTATCAATTAGAACTTACAGGAAGAAGTCAAGTTGCAGGAAGTTTTCAGAGTGACGATCCAGTTTATTTCAGCTTCCTTTTGTTCCAGAAAGTCAAAGCATGTGGTACTGTTTATCAAGGACCTTGGCTGTCAGTTGTCCTCTGCTTTCTCAAAAGTTAGTGAGTTTTTTCAGCTGTCTCCTGTCTTGCATAATGTTTCTGTCAGATATCCTTTGCTTTCAGCAATGTTGGTGGGCTCTCTTCTTCTCCAATCACATTGGGAACTTGATGTAAATATTGTTTTTATTTTGCAGAAGATGGAATAGACATGAAATTCATACACAAGCTTTCCGAATAGATGGCTGGGGCTGAACCAGGAGCATTTCTATCTAACTATCACTAGGCCTAAGCCTGGAAGCTTCTAACCTCCATACAATCAAGTATTTTGGAAGCCTGGATCTCCTTGAAGGTTTCAACTTTAAGCCTCTGTGTGCCTAAAATTATTTCAAAATCTAAGACATACTGCTGAATAAGCTCACAATTTGTAGTTCTTTCTTAACTCTGGCTGGTTAGTTCAAGTGAGCTGTTTTGGCTCAAAATACCTCTTCTTATTCTTATTATTTATTCACTTTGTATCCCCCTCCATCGTCCTCTCCTGGTCACACAAGGGACCCTTTTCCTCCCCTATCCTACTTCTTTAGACCACTGATAGGGAAAGTCCCCCTCCCTTACAGTCTGACCATACCCTATCAGGTTCCATCAGGACTGCCTGGACCATCTTTCTCTGTGGTCTGGCTAAGTCACCACACATGAAAAAAGTGGTCAAGTAGCAGGCAATCAAGTCCATGTCAGAGACTCTCTCTTCCCCCCTTACTAGAGAACCCAAGTTCAGTCCGAGCTGTCCATGGGCCACATCTGAGTGGAGAGTCCATGCCCTCTCCATGTATGGTCCTTGGTTGATGCATCAGTTTCAGCAGTGTCTGTTGGGCCCAACTTTTTTTTCTGGTGTCATTGTGTTGCTCCTCTCCCATCTGGATCCTTCTATATCCCCCTTCTTCTATAAGAAGAATGTCCTTGTGCTCTGTCCAAAGTTTGGCTATGAGTCTTAGCATCTGTTTCAATCCTCTACTGAGTAGAGTCTTTTAGAAAACATCTGTGGTAGGCTCTCAACCTGTTCCCTCTCTTCTGCCACCTCCAGTGCCTATTCTGTTTCCCCTTCTGAATAAGAATTAAGCATTTTTCCAATTGCCAGGAGCCAAAGCTATCTATGGAAGACAAAGCCAAAGCTATCTAGTGAAGACAAAGTTATCTACAAAGCCAAAATCAATTAGTGAGCCAAGGCTACCTACGAAAGCCAAAGTCAAAGCTATCTAGTGGAGACAAAGATAGCTGCTGAAGCCAAAGCCAAGTAGAGAGCAAAGGTCATTTAGTGGAGACCTAAAGCTATGTAGTGAAAGAGTTATCTAGACCCTAAATCATGGATGATAGATTGTGAGGACATCCTTTGTTAGAGCATCCGTAAGATATCTTAAGAGAACATCCTTATGGTATCTTGCAGGTACAATATTTAACCCATGAAAGCACTCTTCCTATTTTCTGCAGCAGTAGATTATCTTGCCCCCTTCCTGCCTTCTCCCTATATAAGTTGGGTAAAAATTTCTAATAAATGGAAACCTTGATCAGACAAACAGACTTGGCTTTCATTCCTGCGTCTCTTGTCTCTACCCCTCTATTTCTTCCAATCTCTTCACCTTAGGAACCTCGTTGAAGCCCCGCTGGGATGGTCAGAACACCCAATGGTCCTCCTTGTCATTTAGCTTCTTTAGGTCTGTAGAGTTCTGTATGTTTATCCTTTATTATATGGCTAATATCCACTTATAAGTGAGTATATACTTTGTGTGTCTTTTGCTTCTAGGGTACCTCACTCAGGATGATCTTTTCTAGTTGAATCCATTTGCCTGGAAATTTCATGATTTCCTTGTTTTTAATAGCTGAGTAATATTCTATTGTGTAAATGAACCCATTTCTTGATGTACATATTGACATTTTCAAATATAATATTACCATGTTTACACTAGAGTTCTGAGGTGTTTTAAAATGAGATCAAGACCTAGGTGATGGCTCAGTGTGTAAAGTGTTTTCTTTGTAAGTATGAGGACCTCATTTTCAATCATAGCACATACAAAGAATTTAGACATGATGACATGTGATTGTAATTTCAACAGTGACACTGAGATTTGGAGAAAAAACAAATCCCAGGAGTTTGAGGGCCAGCAGTTCAGCCAAAATATCAAGCACCGGAGCAGTTGACAGAATATTTATTGTTTTAAAAAAAAAAAAAGCTGAAAAGTGACTGAGAAGACATTAAGACATCAATGTCAGTCCTTCAAATATATCTAAATGGCTAAGCATGCATCCACACATACATAAACACACACACGCACACACACACACACACACTTACACACAGTGAGAGATGGAGAGATCAAAGAGTAGAAAAGAAGGAAAAAAAGAAATTTATGAGCTACAACTTTAACTTTTTAAATTTGTTATTCTTGGTTTTTAAAGTTCCTATCAGACTTTTGGATCACCTTCTCAATGTGCAAGGGAAAACAGCTGTTAATTTTATATGGCTTGCATTGGATTTACACATCAATTTGGAAAATGTTGACATATTATCAATATAATTTCTTCCTATCATAACAGCTATTTTCATAAATGTAAATGTCTTTCATTTTTCTCACAGATATTTTTAAATTTTCAAGAAGCAAATTTTTGTGTCCTTTGTTAAATTCAATTCTAAATATATTATTGTTTTTTGATGCTACTTCAAGTACATCATTTTCTGGGTTTTATTATCAGGGCTAATTTGATTGTGTTTTAAATAAAATTAAAGTTTACATACTCCTTTTATCATGAAAATGATTTTAAATAGATCCCTAATAAGGTAGATTTTTATATACAAATATTATAATATCTGAAACTGAAAACCTTTTCTCGTTTTTCTTTCTGAGGGGGTTGCAGCAGGCATACAAATTGTATAAATTGTAATAAATAAATATATTTTTTAAGAGTACGATCTATGGCACGATATATTTTGGATCAAAGATTTTGTGGGGTGTTTGCTGTTCCCCTCCCTTCATTAGGAGTCCTGTCTAGTTAGAGGTGGTCCTCTTGAGTCTCCATGACCCTTGCTACTAGGTATTTCAGCTAGAGTCACCTCTATATCCTCCCAGAAGCATTCTCCTTGTCACAGACATTCCTCTGCACAAGGTTGCTCTTCTCTCTGAAGGCCCTCTATCCTACCACAGCCTACTCTCCCAGGTCCCATCTCCAACCTCATTTATCTCAGTATTCTTTCTCCTACCTTGTTCCCTCTCTTCAACCACTTCCACTTTATATTCTATTTCCTCTTCTGAGTGAGATTTAATCATCCTCTCTTGAGTCCTCCTTGTTTTTTATCTACTTTGGGTCTGTGAGTTATATTATTTTTATATTGTACTATATGGCTTAAATCCACTTATAAATGGTTACATATCAAATGTGTCTTCTGTATCTGGGTTACCTCACTCAGGATGCCCTTTTCTAGTTCTATCCATTTGCCTTCAAGATGTGCAGGGGTAAAGCTAGAGTAGGGATTGAGGGAATGTCCAGCTAATGCCCCACCCCATTGGAGAGAACCAACCAGTGGCACTATTAATGTAACACAGCTATGTCTGCAGACAGGAGCCTAGCATAGGTGTCCTCTGAGAGGCTACACTGAGCAGCAGGACCAAACAGATGTGGAGACTCACAGCCAAACACTGGGCGAATCATAGGGAGTCTTGTAGAAAAGTGGAGATATGGATAGAAGGACCTAGAAGTGACTGGAGCTCGACAAGAAGACCAACAGTGCCAACTAACCAGGGCACGGACCTTGCAGAGACTGAAGCATCAACCAAGGACCATGCCTAGACCATACATAGGCCCCCTGAACAGATGTAGCAAATGGGCAGCACAAGCTTCATGTGGGTACTCTAGTAAGGGCAGAGGGGACTGTTTTTAACATGGACCCAATGTCAATAGGGTGAGGTAGGACATTCTATGTATTGGTTTCTTTAGATCAGGTTTAACATTTCAAGATAGTATATAACAATAGCATTTTATCTGATGTCATATTCAAAAATTGAGTATTGAACTGTGGGTTTATTGGTCTATATTTTCTTCTGTGTTTAAAGTAATGCTTCATTGTGCATGTTTAAAGCAAGATGTTTGAAGAGTTCCAAGATGGCAGCGGCTAGTGAGCAGCTTAGCTGAAGGGGAGAGGACCTGCAACGTGGAAATTGGTGAGTGAAGGGGCTGATCAAGTCAGAACAGAGTTATCTAGACTTCCAAGAACAAAGAGACTAACCATGATCTGAGTCCTTCTAGAATCAGGTCACGGCAGACTCCTCTGGGAGGAGACACCCCTAGAGGTGATTCCCCAGGCACTTCCCCGTACCCAAAACCCTACTCCCTCTTCGGAGGAGGCAGGAGGCGTCCAGCAGAATATGCCACAAAACACACTGTCTGTACCCCAGCCCCAGTGAGAGCTGCAGCTCCCGAGATCGGGGCTTAAGAAACCCAATCCTTTCGGGCACTCAGGGGAGTGCTGCCTTAACCCTGCCGTGGCTGAGCGGAAGGGTAGAGAGGCTCACAGCAGCTTCACAGTGCCCAGTTCCCAGAGCTGCCAGCTGCTCCTAGCGAACAAACTTCAGCTCGTGATCTGGGACTTTGGTTATTCAACACGTCCTGACACTCTCCCGGGCCGAGCTCAATAAGATCCAGAACGCCTCCATGACCCTACCGCAGCGGAGCTGAGGGATAGAGAGGCACACAGTGGCTTCACAGGGCCAGGTCCTCAGTGCTGCCGGCTGCTCCTAGTAAACAATCTTCAGCTCAGGATCTGGGACTGTGGTCATTCAACACATCCTGAGATTCTTCTGGGTCCAGCACAATAAGGACTAACAACAAGTCCTAGCACCAGCAACCCAAGGCCCCTGGCAGAGAAACCCCAGCTCAGGATCTGGACTGAGAAATCCCAACCCCTTCTGGAACTCCACTGAGAGCTCTGTCATAAGCTTGCCCTAGGAGAGGGGAAGGTCAGAGGGGAAGGACAGAAAGGCAGCCTGCCACAGGACACAGCACCCCCTCTCCAGCTCACCCAGCAGCCCCTGGGAGAGAAACCCAAGCTCTGGATCTGAGGACACTCAACCCTACCTGGTACTCTCTCGGGAACAGCAAACATAGGTACTTCTGCCAGGCTGCTTCTGGCAAAGAGATCTGGGCCCGGGATCTGGGATTGAAAACACTCAACCTAACTATTTCCTGCGCTACCCCGGGACCAGTCAACATAACCCCTCCTGCCAGAGGGAAAGGACAGAGAGGCAGCACACAGGAAAGGTGGACACCGAGTCCTGCGGCCACAGGGTCACAGAGCTGTTAGCCTACCTGCACATTTTCCGCAGCAGGACCAAATCAGAGAGTAGAGAACAAGCAGAACCCCTGTGCATTCCAACTGGTCCTGCAAGAGAGTGAGTGAGCCTTCTAGGGAGAGTTTGCCCCAGACCCAGGGCCTCTCCACAGAAGCAACCAGATGAGATCCCTGCCACCCACACCCCTAGTGTGGGCATCATATGGATTCTTGGGATAGCGACCCCAACGTTGAAGCTTCTGCCTTGTGGGTCCACCAGTGTAATCCAGGCAAACAATCCCTGGATCTCAGACAGAACTGCAAAATAGTGGTCTGCAGGGCACTGCAATAGTCAGAGAATCTGCACATGCACACTGCCTCCACTAAAAGTGCACTCGAATAGCACCAGCATCACATTCCTTACATAGGCAAAACTGAAACCACAACGCACACTCCCAAACCAGCGAACATCTCTCATCTTCCTGAAAAAACAGTCCAGATGCCATACTAGCTCCACAGAATCTCCATCAGTAACGGTAGGGCCCGCCCAATCCCACATTGACAGAGAATACGCTATATATTCACCAAAACCAGGCAGAAACGCCATAAAACCTAGATACACCAGGCGCTGGGCCTCCCAAGCTTGGAGAGCACAGTGAAGAGACCCCAGGACTTCCCAGAAAGCATCGGGACTAGCGACCCAGTCACCAGTTACAGTGGGACTTGGTGGCGGGGCAGCACTGAGCTGGCAGGGCAAAACAGCCCTCCAGTTTATGACTAACCAGGGCCAAACCAGAGAACAGAGAGCCTGGTTATGCCGATCACTACTGACGTGACCACCCTGAAATCTCCAGCAGCAGCAAGACCTCAGAACCTGGCAGTGACAGCAGCACAGAACTGGCGGGGCACATCAAAGAAGCAGGGCCAAACCAGAGAGCAGAAAGGCCGATTCCACTATCTCTGCCAAGTGACCTGCATGTAAGTGAGTGCACCCTTGAGAATCTGCAGATCCCCAGACCCTGGGTTTTCTAAAACAGAAGCCAGGCATCGAACCACCTCCCACCCACATACCCACTTTGGGAAACAGAGGGGCACTAGGGACATTGAAGTTCCTGCTCTGGGGGTCTAATTGAGGAGTTAAGGCAGTTAATGCCAGAAATTGCACTGCGATCATCACTAGAGCCTGTGACATATACAGTGCAGAGTCCCTCCCACACACTCAAGGGCTCAACATTAGCCATCACTC
>REGO01000560.1:562117-597562 GCA_010120015.1 Rhombomys opimus
CAGTATATACAAAGAACTAAAGAAGCTGAAAAGCAACAAACCAAGTAATCCAATTAAAAAATGAGGAACAGAGCTAAACAGGGAATTCTCGACAGAGGAATACCAAATGGCAGAGAAACACTTAAAGAAATGCTCAACCTCATTAGCCATCAGGGAAATGCAAATTAAAATGACCTTGAGATTTCACCTCATACCCATCAGAATAGCCAAGATGAAAAACTCAAGTGACAGCACATGCTGGAGAGGTTGTGGAGAAAGGGGAACCCTCCTCCACTGCTGGTGGGAATGTAAACTGCTACAACCACTTTGGAAATCTATCTAGCACTTTCTCAGACAATTAGGAGTAGTGCTTCCTCAAGACCCAGCTATACCACTGCTAGGTATATACCCAAACTTAGCTCAAGTACACAAAAGGGATACTTGCTCAACCATGTTTATAGCAGTTTTATTTGTAATAGCAAGAACCTGGAAACAACCCAGATGTCCATCAAGGAGGAATGGATACAGAAATTGTGGTATTTTTACACAATGGAATACTACTCAGCAATCAAAAAAGAGGAAATCATGAAATTTTCATTCAAATGGTGGGATCTTGAAAAGATCATTCTGAGTGAGGTATCCCAGAAGGAGAAAAACACATATGGTATATACTCACTTATATAGACCTATAAGATATGATAAACATAATGAAATCTATACACCTAAAAAAGATAATCAAGAGAGCAGACATGGGGTAAGATGATCAATCCTCGTTTAGAAAGACAGATAGGATGCCCATTGAAGGTATGACAAGAGTCTACTGAAGACATCTGAAAGACTCTAACTAGCAGTATTTTCAAAGCAGATACAAAGACTTATAACCACACCTTTGGCAGAGTATAGGAAATCTTATGAAAGAAGGGGAGTTAGTATGATGGGGAAAGGATAGGAGCCCCACAAGGACCAAATATATCTGGGCACAGGGTCTTTTCTGAGACTGATATTCAACCAAGGACCATGTATGGATATAACCTAGAACCTCTGCTCGGATGTAGCCTGTGGTAGCTGAGTAACCAATTGGTTTCCCACAGTAAGGGGAACAAGGACTATTTCTAACAGGAACTCAATGGCTGGCTCTTTGACCTTCCCACCCCCAAGGGAGGAGCAGTCCTTTTAGGCCACAGAGGTGGACTTTGCAGCCAGTCCTGAAGATACCTGATAAAACAGGATTAGATGAATGGGAAGGAAGTTCCCCCATATCAGTGGACTTGTAAAGGGCAGTTTGGAGCTAAGGGAGGGAGGGTGGGAGTAGGAGGGAATGACGGAGCGGATACAGCTGAGATACAGAGTTAATAAAATGTAACTGATAAGAAAAAAAATAAAATTATTTAAAAAAAAGAAAGCAAGTTGTTCCTTGGTTACTAATTCAAGCTATGATACTGTAATTATTATCTTTAAATAATTTAAGTAAAATAATATGTTGACTAAGAAATTAAGTAATTACAATTTAGAGTTTTATAAGAATTTATATTTCTGAGGACATCATTAGTTACTTTGAAGTTCATTAATGTTTTAGCATGAAATATTACATGTGAGGCTTTTAAAAAATCTTTTCATCATTATTTAAAAATTGTTACTGTGTTGTTTCTGTGGATAACATTGCTTGCTGTTCTCTCAGAAGATGAATGTTATTTCCTAGAACCCAAGTCAGGCAACTCACAAATTCCTGAAACTCAACTACAGGGAATTGGATACTCTTTTGGCCACACTTGATATCCACACACAGACACCTATACTTATACAACAATAAAGTAAAATTGTATAATAAGCATAATAAAAATGCCCCATACTTTTGCTTTTTCATGGCAAAAATATATACCAGAATTTCTCTTTAGATTTCTACTGATATCAAGTTAAAAACTGGTACTGCTGAAAAACTGGAATCCCCTCTCTGGGAAGAAGACATTTTCCAAAATCTTGTTTCCCTTTCAAATGTTTTCAGTGCCATCTTTCCCATTCAATAGTTTCTGTTTTGCTTCTGGGGAACATCTTGCAAAGGTAGAGCTTTCTTCAATCCATAGTTTTGGTCAGACACTGTGTGGTGAACATGTGAGGCTTACAGGTAAGAAACAGGTGACATTCTGCTTCTCCTCTACTCTATGGAGACATTTTAAACAAACCGCCCTTCTCAGGATTCTAAGAATATGTAAAAGCTGAGAACATTGTCGCATGCCTTTGTTCTAATACTTCCCACACAATCTTTTGCACTATTCATTTATTTTTGAAGTAAAACAGTTGCTGAAATTTGTATTGAATATGCTAGAAAATACTTTGACAGGTTTTAGAAAAATTATAACATTTTAAGCATAAAGTCACCCTAATGCATAGTCATTGTTTTAAATTATGTTCCTAGAGAATTATCTATCACTATAGGAATGTGTTAGAAACAATTAATTTTAAGATAAAATATTTCACATTAAGAAAATTACATAAATTGGCCATAAGTCTCAGTGTCTGCTTTGATAGTCTGCAGGGCTGTTGTTACCTTTCAGAGGCCCTCTGTGGCAGATTCCTAGGTTGTTTCCTGTTTTCTTCTTCTGATGTCCTTTCTCTTTGCTTTTTGGGATGGGGATTAGTCAAGGTCCTCTCTCTTGATTAGTTTCTTTAGATGTACATATTTTAGTAGAAGGAAGGAGATGAGGACCTCCCCTATCAGTTAACTTCGGGAGGGGCATGTGTGAAGAAGGGGGAGGGAGGGTGAGACCGGCAGGGGAGAAAGGGGGGCCCTATTGGGGGATACAAAGTGAATAAAGTGTAATTAATAAAATAAAATTAAATTAAAAAATACATTTTGGAGTAAAATTTAAAAAAGAAAATTACATCTTATTTCTATTTTAGAGAATACAGAATTTTAGAAATGACATTTAATAGCAACACAGTAGAAAAGGCCTTTGTTATGTTTCTCAAAAGAATAGATGTTGTTGGTAAAGAATTTATAACAAGACTAATTTTAACATTCCATATCTTCTTTGGCATGTAATGAAACTCTAAGCATATAGAAAGCACTTCAAATGATCTTTAATTTTTGTCTTATGCCATGAGTTATTCACACCATCTGCCAGATCAAGATATCTGATTATGTTATATTGACATGATTCAGTTAATTAGAATAAACCATGTGTTTTTCCATGCTTGTTGTTACCTTTATATATTTATCTGTTTATATGTATGTACATAATAAGGATGATTATAAAGAAAATTAATTTGATCCTTAATGTCTTAGGCCCTTAATGCTTAATGTTATTGTCCTTCTTGGTCTCTTTTCATTTTTTATATTTTTTTAAAAATTTTCATTTATGAATAGCTACTTGCTAGGGCCAGCATGGAGGTGGTGGTAGAGAGATTGCCTGGAGCACTGTTTAGTATGCTAACTTGACACAAGCTGGACTCATCAGAGAAGAAAGAGTCTCAACTGAGAAAATGCCTTCAGAAGATTGGGCTGTGGGCAAGCCTGCAGCTCATTTTCTTCATTAGTGATGGATGGGGGAGGGCCCATCCCACTGAGCGTGTTGCCATCCCTGGGCTGGTCATCCTGGGTTCTATGAGAGAGCAGGCTGAGCAAGCCATGAGGAGCAAGCCATGAGCAACCCCTTCACGGCTTCTGCATCAGCTCCTGTCCTGATTTTTGGATGGTGAACTGTTATTTGGAACTGTGAGTGAAATAAACCTTTCTTCTCCAAAAAAAAAAAAATTCACTTATATATATTAATATGATATATATATACACTCTAGATAATGTTTACATAAAAAATATAGGTTTGTTAATGATTTCTAGAGTAAATATTCCAAATGATTTTTTGTGTGTATTTTTTAACATAGGCAAAGAAAATCAACCAAAATGAAGCATTATAAAAATGCCATTAGGAAACTTCCTATGCTATATGCTAATAAAATAATTCCAAAAGAAAAGCAAATAAAAGGAAAAAATGTTTTAGAAATGGTTCTTCCTGCTTGTTTAAAACTCCAGGTCTGCCAGTTGTATACACGTGACTCTGGAGTAAGCATTGAAGATAAACTTCTGGACAACTTGCTTTTCTGTGGTTTGTAATGAGCCTGTTTGGGCAAATGACTGATGCTTGACAAAGAGCCCACCGTGTTGGGAAATCACCTTCATTTTGTACTAAGTGCTTTGTACTCTCTGGGCCATTCGGGTTCTTTCATCCATCTTTCCAAGGCTCATCAGAAAATATGCCCCATAGAGGCTAATATTTCAGCAGCAGGATGGGTCCCAAGTCCACTTGAGTACGGGAAGCAGTTATGACACTGAGATCTGTACAGGCAAAGCTCATTTTTATAAGAAAAATGTTAATCACCCAATTAGATTAACTATGTGCTTCCTAGTTTTTGGACTCTACAGCTTTGAAGGCTCCCTCGGTGACTTGAGAGACTGCCACATTTCTTCACGGTAAAGAATATCAAACATCCAGATTATTTACCTATTATAAAATCTGTTTCCTCCTGAGGATGAGGTTATACATTTCGTTTAATGAAGCAACCCTCCTATATCTTGGGCTTTTCAGCTTTCAGTTTGCTAGTTCTTCTGACAACCTCACTTGGGATGTCTCTTAGGCTTTAATTAAAAGCAGGCTAAATTCTACCTCCATAAACTAAGACTGTGCCCATCTGTCAGAAAAAGCCTTTCTCATCAAGACCTGCCGCAGTATTTAGGAGTTCTAAGGATCCTAGACTTGCCCTAAAGGTATAACTCTGCTGCCCTTTTTTCATCATCATCATTATTATTATTATTACTATTATCATTTACAATTTATTTGCTTTGTATGACAGTTGTAGTTCCCTCCCTCATCTGCTCCCTGTCCCCTCCTCCCTTCTTCTTCCTCCCCTATCCCTCTTTCCTAGACCACTGATAGGGGAAGTCCTCCTCCCCTACTGTCTGACCCTAGCTTATCAGGTCCAATCAGGCCTGCCTGGATGCTTTTCCTCTGTGGGTTGGCTATGTTGTCTTACCAGGGAGACATGATCAAGGAGTAAGCAATTGAGTTCATGCCAGAGACTGTTTCCTCTTCCCTTAATAGGGAAACCAATTGAGACTGAACTGTCCATAAGCTATATATTAGTAGGGGATCTAGGTCTTCTCCATGCCTGGTATTTGGTTAATGTATCAGTCTATAAAGTACCTTCTGTGCCCAGAGTTTTTTGTTTTGATTTGGTTTGCTTGTTTTTTGGCTTTATTGGTCTTTTTGTGTGTTCCCCTTCCTCTCCAAGTCCTTCTATATTCCCTTTCTTCCAAAAGACTCCTGTGTTCTGTCCAAAGTTTGGCTGTAAATCTCTACATCTGATCACATTCCCTGATGGGTGGAATCTTTTAGAGGATTTCTGTGGTAGGATACCATCCTGTCTCCTCTGTTCTACCAGTTCTGGTGTCTATCCTTTTTCCCTTCTGAATGAGAGTCAAACATCTTCCTAAGGGTCCTCGTGTTTTACCTCTTTACAACTCTAGATTTTAGTATATAATATGACTAATATCCACTTATAAGTGAGTATATATCATGTGTGTCTTTCTGAGGGATACCTCTCTCAGGATGATCTTTTCTAGTTCCATCCATTTGCCTGCAAATTTCATTGATTTTTAAATGCTGGATAGTATTCCATTGTGTAAATGTAACACAATTTCTGTATCCATTGTTTGGTTGAAGAACATCTAGGTTGTTTCCATATTCTGGCTATTACAAATAAAGCTACTATGAACATAGTTAAGCTAATATCCTTGTATGATTGAGCATCTTTCAGGTATATGCCCAAGAGTGGTACAGATGGGCAAATGGACTCACAGCCAAACTTTGGACAGAGCACAGGAAGTCTTATGGAAGAAGGGGGATAGATATAAAAGGACCTGGAGGGGACAGGAACCACACAAGGAAACCAACAAAGCCAAAAAACGGGCCCAAGGGAGACTGCAGAGACTGATGTATCAACCAGACACCATGCATAGAGTGGACCTATAATACCTGCTCAGATGTAGCCCATGGACAGCTCGGTTTCTATGTGGGTTCCTTTGTAAGGGCAGATGAGACAGTTTCTGACACCAACTTTGTTGCCTGCTCCTTAATATCTTCTCCCTGGTGGGGGGACCAAGCCAGCCCACAGAGAAAGAGGATCCAGGCAGTCCTGAATGAACCAGATAGTCTAGGGTCAGACAATAGGGGAGAAGGTCTTCACCTATCAGTAGTTTAGGGAAAAGGGATAGGGGAGGAAGAGGATGGGAGAATGGGACAGGGAGCAGATGAGGGAGGGAGCTGCAACTGGGATACAAAGTAAATAAATTGTAAATAATAATATTTAAAAATTAATGCAAAAAAGAGAGAACTCCTCAATGTCCTTAGACATCAGGACAATGAAAATGAAAATGACTTTGAGATTCCATCTTATGTCTGTCAACATGGCTAAGATCAAAAACTCAAATAACAACTCATAGTGTCAAGGATGTGGATAAAGGGGAACACACTTCTATTGCTGGTGGGAGTGCAAACATCTTCAAGCACTTTGCAAATCAAGCTGGTGGGTTCTCTGAAAATTAGGTATGGATCTATCTATTTATCACTCCTAGCCATATAACTAAGAGATGCTCCACCATAAAACAAAGAGATTTGCTCTACTATGCTCATAGCAGCTCTATTCATAACAGCCAGAAACTGGAAACAACCAAGATATCCCTCAAAAAAGAAGGAAATCATGAAATTTGCAGGCAAATGGGTGGAACTAGAAAAGATCATCCTAAGTGAGTAATACATACCCAGAAAGACACATATGGTACACACTCACTTTTAAGCAGATATTAGCCACATAGTACAAGATAACTGTACTCAAATTCACAGACCTAAAGAAGTTAAGAAACAGGGTGGACCTTAGGGACAATGCTCAAATCTCTTCCAGAAGGGGAAATAGTCAATTGAAGTTGTTGAAGAGAGGAAACAGGCAGAGAAAGAACACTGGGCAAAATGTGAGTGAGGATCAGATGATATAGAGTGAGCATGGATGAGAGGACAGAGAGCTTGTAGAGAAAAGAGCAACCATGGGCTGAGGTACCTTTTTGACAAACCAGAGTCTTGCAACAGGGTGGGATTTTGAGAGAATATGGAGTGAATCTATCTGGGATGGGGGGTTGGGTCCTGGAGACCAGACAGGACTTCTGGGGAAGAGAGGAAAACATCAACCCACCTAAAAGAATTTCCATCCAGAATTTATCCTGCCTGCAGGATACGTAGGGATTAAGACAGAACAAAGATTAAGGGAATGTGCAACTGGTGCCTGACCCAACCTGAGACCTACTCCATGGGAGAGAGACGATCTGTGACTATTGATGATACTCTACTGTATTTGCAAATGGGAGCAATACATGGCTGTCTGATGAGAAGTTCTGACTAGCAGAAGATTGAAACAGAAACTGAGACTCACAGCCAAACATTGAGGGAAATATAGGGAATCTTGTAGAAGAGTAGAGGGGATGATAGAAAAACCTGGTGGGGACAAGACGTCCACAAGAAGACCAACAGTCCCAACTAATCTGGGCCCAGAGAGGCTTGTGGTGACTGAAGCAGGAACCAAGGACCAGGCATGGACAAGACCTAGACCCTGTACACATACGTACCTAATGTCAGCTGAGCTAGCATTTTGGTCCCCCAAAATGGGGATGGAGGTTGTCTCTGACATGATTTATGTTGCATGCCTTTCAATGACTTTACCTGGATATGGCTGCCTTGCCAGGACATAGTGAAAAAGGAAATACATAGTCCTGATAAGACTAAATATGCTGGGGCAGGTTTGCGGGGGTGGGGAGAGACAGGTAGTATCTGTTTCCCCTTTTCTTAGGGACAGTGGAGGGGACTAGGGGGTAAAGAAGGAACAGAAGGGACAGAAGGGAGGGACACAGAAGAGTGGAATGAGGGGCTACAATAGGGATGTAAAGTGAATAAATAAATAAAAAATATCTCAAAACACTAGAAGGGCTAAATTTAAGAATGAACTTTGGGTGCTGGAAAGATACCTTAAAGGTTAAGAGTACTTGCTCTTGTGTAGACTCAGCACCCACATGGAAAATAACAACCATCTGTAACTCTATTTACAGAAGATTCAAAGCCCACTTCTGTCGTCTATAGATACTGCCCTCACAAGATACAAACATGCAAACAAAACACCCATATACATAAAATTAACAATAGAAAAAAATTCACAGAGGACCAAACATATATTCTGGATATTTTCCATATTGTTACTTCTTTTATTTATTAGAAATTATAATTTAAGAGATATAAGTATTATGACATCAATAGGAATTTCTTTTTAGTTTTTATTTTCAAGTGAGGAGAAATTTTGAACATTTCCATAAGTGCTTTAATGGCAGAAGACTATAAATCACACAAATAAACAAAACTTGGATAGTGATCTTTAACACAGTCAAGCCAATATAATATATAATAATCTAATATTAAATAAATAATATAAAATCATATCATTAGTGATCATGTTACATGCATCCATTACTTCTTAGCAGATAATTTAAACAGAGATTCATAAAGTGTGATTCATACTTCAAAAAATTATAAATGAAATGTTAATTCCTGCACTGGATTCATACATTTTCAACGCATTAGGCTAATGTTTCTCAATAGAATGCTACATACCAGAATTTATATGGAAAATTAATACACTAGGAAAAAAATCATCTCCAAATACGTTTTCAATAGGATGATATGAAAATATAACTAAATTTGAGTAGCTGATGTATTATAAACTTTTTTATTTTAAATAGTCAATTTTTCTAAAGTGTTACTTACCTCTAAAGAAAGGAAAGCTGAGCACAGAGGCAGCAACCTCTTACTGGGAGATGGAAGTCGAAAGATGAGCAGGTTAAGGGTGCAGGGCCAATCTCTGCAACAAAGTAAGCTGCATATCTGGAGCCTGCAACTTTTTGAAACTATGATAAGGTTAAATTAGACTTGAATAATCTTAATTATCTTGAAAAGGTACTATTTCAGTTAGTAAGGTGAGAAATTATCACAGTTTACTACGCAGGTGGTTTTATCATTTTAAGAGGAAAGCCATTATTGTTCACTTTTTTTGTTTGGAGGTCAAAAGCAAAAAACCACTTATTATTGAATTTTTGTCTCTTGATTTTTCAGGCCTAAATATCAGTAGTACAGAGAAAAATTACCATACAGATACATAACATCCCTTGTTGCTTCCGTGAGCATAAATGCCTTAAAAATAACCTTACAAAATATCTAAGAGCAACAATCAGTAAATAGGACCTCATGAAACTGAAAAGCTTCTGTAAAACAAAGGACAGTGTCCTCAGAACAAAACAACAGCCTACACACTGGGAAAGGATCTTCACCAACCCTATATTTGACAGAGGGCTAATATCCAGTATATATAAAGAACTAAAGAAGTTAAAAAGCAATAAATCAAGCAGTTCAATTAAAAAATGGGGTATGGAGCTAAACAGAGAATTCTCTGTAGAAGAATATAGAATGGCAGAGAAACACTTAAAGAGATGCTCAACATCCTTAACCATCAGAGAGATGCAAATCAAAACGACCCTGAGATGTCACGTTACACCAATCAGAATGGCTGAGATCAAAATTCAAGTGACAACACATGCTGGAGAGGTTGTAGAGAAAGGGGAACCCTCCTCCATTGCTGGTGGGAATGTAAACTTGTACAACCACTTTGGAAATCAATGTGGCACTTTCTCAGGCAATTAGGAATAGTGCTTCCTCAATATCCAGCTATACTACTCCTAGTCATATATCCAAAAGATGCTCAAGAACACAACAAGGACATTTGTTCAATCATGTTTGCAGCAGTTTTATTTGTAATAGCCAGAAACTGGCAAGAACCCAGATCTCTATCAACAGAGGAAAGGATACAGAAATTGTGGTACTTTTACACAATGGAATAGTACTCAACAATTAAAAACAAGGAAATGATGAAATTTGCAGGCAAATGTTGGGATCTAGAAAAGATCATTGTGAGTGATGTATCCCAGGAGCAGAAAGACACACATGGTATATGCTAACTTATAAGTGGGCACTAGACTTATAAGATAGGATAAACATACTAAAATCTGTACAGCTAAAGAAGATAAACAAGAAAAAGGACCTGGGGTAAGATGATCAATCCTCACTTAGAAAGACAAATGGGATGGACATTGGACATAGGAGAAAACAAGTAACAGGACAGGAGCCTACTGCAGAGGGCACATGAAAGACTCTACCTAGCAGTTTATCAAAACAAATGCTGAGACTCATAACAAAACCTTCAGCAGAGAGTGCAGAGAATCATATGAAAGAAGGGGGAGTTAATATGACCTGGAGAGGACAGGAGCTCCACAAGACCAAATATGTAATATGTCAGGGCACAGTGGTCTTTTCTGAGACTGTTTCTCCAACCAAGGACCATGTATGGACAAAACCTAGAACCCCTGTTTGGATGTAGCCCAAGACAACTCAAAATCCAAGTGGATTTTCCTAGTAAGAGGAACAGAGACTATTTCTAACATGAACTCAATGGCTGGCTCTTTGACCTCGTCCCTCACCCCCAAAGGAAGGAGCAGCAGATGTTATTAATAGAAAAGGAAAAAAATCATTTAAAGCTGAATAAAATAATCATAATTCCATAACAGTATATTTTACAATAAAAGGGAATCTTATACATCAATAGTTAAAATAAAAATGTACTTGTAGACATTCTGAATACTTGGAGCTTAAAATGATGAATTTTATTACTGAATTATGTGACATCACAAACCATGAGATAGAGTGTGACATTAATTAATTGGTAATTTTAATTACATATAAAAGAAAGTCATTGCTATGGAGAGTGTGAATCTTCAAAGGGCTGAATTTTGATTTTTGTTGCTGTGGGAAATACAACTAAGAGAAAATTATTTTTATTAATAAAGTGACATTTTAGAAAATTAAGAAGAAACAGCTAGCTCATTTCTATAATTAGAATGATTTATTTTCTAACCATACTATATTGTGAATCTTTAGGAGTATAAAATGATGGAATCACAAAAGCCTGTTTCACAAATGTGTTATTTCAAGCACGCATCATGTACTTTGTATAAGACTGTTAGAGAAGCATTCATTTGCAGCCCTGAAATATAACAGTTAAAATTTTCAAATTAATATTTATTTCATCAGAACTATTAAAAATGCATTCATTTCATTTCCCCTCATTTATTATTTATATAGCCCTTTTGAGTATTACATTTTACCCATATTCTAAAACTGAACACATCTACAGGATTGATTGCAATAATCATGTGACCTACATGAAACTATTTAAAACACCATTATGTATTCATACATTCACACTATTCTAACACACGCTAGTCAATGTTCTATTGAAAACTAAAATATATATTTTGTGATCACTTGAAAACTAAAACAGAAATTAATAACTAACCCCATTATATGGACTATGTTTTTCAGCTGGCATTTGATTTTTTGTAATGAAGATTGAAATTCTTTTCTTTGTTGTTATTGTTATTATAAGTATTCCTGTCTTTTATGCTTTGATGTTTGTTACTTGACTTTTATCTTTCAAAATATTATTTCTTCCTTAGAACTGTATGATCATCTATTTGTAGACTGAAATTTTAAGAGAAATTCTGAATCTGTCATGCCTCCTCTAAAGTAGTGGTGGCCTATAGTGATATATTAAATGCGCAGAGTTCAGTTAAAAAGAATCATAAAACAATGATGTAGTTGCTGCAGTGATGTTGAAAAGAGTAGTAACAGAACACATTAAGAACAGGTATGTCTTCTGAATATTAAGAAGACGTCTAGGTTTAAACAGAGGGAAAGTGTCACGTGTAATAAAGCAACTCTTGAGTAAGTGTGCTTCCACCATCATTTCAGCTGTAGCCCTACAAAGTAGGCTGAGGTATCTCTACTACTGTATCATAGTACATGTGCTTTTGAAAGATGATTCTTTTATTTTAGGTTGTGGTCTCGCAACCATGATTAAATACTGACATTTGGGAGGATTGTGAAAGCTATTGGGCCTTGCTTTTCCTGGAAAATGATTTCACTACAGGTTAAGGATAATGACTTGTCTTTGTGATTTAAGCCTTGACAGTGAATGAGAGATGACAAATAGTTGTTTGTGTCGTTAACATGATGACCTGAAGAGGGAAAGAAATGGTCTAAAGTAAAGGAAACATATAGAAAATAAAAGCAAAGCAACGGTGTGAGGTTTTCATCCAGCATTTAGTTACTCTGTTGGTACGGGCAAAGCTTCAATGTTTCATATCAAAAGACATTTAAAACTGCCAATTAAGATATGAGTTCCACATTTCATAGAACATCACATGACAGTGCCTACTACCCCATAGTTAGGTAGTTTAGTTCTGTACTTTCATATAGTATTTTACAACCTATTAAAATGGTTCCTGATGACATATACAAAAAATGTTCTATTATATGTGAATGAAATTTACCAATCCACCTTGTAAAGGAATTTTAATCCAGTAACATGGCTGCTCTGGCAACAGATCACTTTCCAACCCCTAGGTCAGTGTGATTCCGCTATAATACAAGCACACCTTTAGTACAAACCCTTAATCCCCTTGGCTGAAATGTAGGTACTATACTTTTAATCCCTCAGTCTAGAATTTAGTACACTCCTTTAATTTCAAACAGTGACTACTAACTGAGGGGAAGACAAAGTGATGAATCAGAGGAAGACTTAACAGTATAAGTCAGAGACAGAATATACCCAACTCTAATGTGAACATAAGGGAAAGGGAAGCTACTTCATAGCATCACAGAGAGAGTAGGAGTTGGTGGAGACAGTAAAGTAGAGCCTGGGAGCCAAGTATAGTTTGGTGCAGTTCTATGAAGTTAAGCTGAGTGCAATGGAGTTTGTTCAGTTCAGTTCATGGAATTCAGAGTGTGTTTTTCCAAGTGGAATAATTCAAGAGAAGAAGAGGGAATCCAGTTTTAATCAGTCATCTTGAAGAAGAGTTTTGAGCAAAAATAAGTGAGTTGAACCAGCCAGTTAGAGTTCTGAAATAACTAGAAAGTATGAGCTTATTCAGCAGTAAGTCTCTGGGACTGAAAACATTCTAGGCCTAGGTTAGCAGACAGATGCTAGAAACTCTTTCAAGTTTACAGAAGATTAGATTATGGAGGCTAAAAGCTCCCAGGACTAGGCCTAGGGATATGTAAAGCACTGATACAGAAACAAATGCTCTTGGCTCAGCCCAAGCAACATATGTGCAAAGCTTGGGTATGACTCTCATCTCATCTCCTCATCTGAGAAAATAAACACAATATTTACACTACTTAACGTAAATTTGTAAGGCATTAAATATGATGCTATTTTACTTTCTAAGAAAGCCATAATAAAGTCAGAAGAACAGCATCAAAGGAGGGAAAATGACAATAGTATATATTTGACAATTTATATAGTATAGTTGACAATTTTATTACCAGTAAAAATTTACAAATTAGTGAGAAACTGTACCTCCTACATAAACTTTATATTGAATAAAAATGAAGATATTTGATATAATGAAACAAATAAATGATTAGTATTTTGTTTGTTTTTACTAGGAAGTCTAGGAGGATATCAGCATTTTACCTTAAAGGAACATTCATCTATACAGTCTTAAAAACACATGCACATACAAACACACCCCATAATGTTGAAATTGAAGTAAATATTGGAATAAATTCTACCAATTTTTGTTTATATAATGATTCAGATTATTCTTTTTGTACTAAAATTATCAATAGCTATAATATTGTAAAAATGGGTAAAGAACCCTAATTTAAAAATGTAATGGCTAAACAATTGTTGGCATAAGTAATGCTAGTACACATCCCAATTAGTTAAAATACAAGTAGGTTAGCATAAAAGCACAAGGCAAAAATAAAGCATGAACACGGTACTTTAATAGCCAGCCATCTACTTGCTGCCTGATATCTCATGACTTAATGCTTTATGCAAACCTAGAGCTTAATTCCGCAATACAGACATAAAGCACCTTCTACTAGTAAGAAAATTTACTACTTCACAAGATTAAAACAAAAGATCAACTTGTTCCTTCAGATATGGGCCCACACAAGAGTCCCATAATGATAAGGATCATTATCTTCCTCTTTATTCTTAAAGATCATGATCCCTTACATTATCTTTGCTTCCTCCTCACTACCGTCTTTCAGAGTAATTCAATAAAAACTGAAAGTTTTTTCTCTCTCTTCCTTTCTCCATCTCTCTCTCACTATTACTCTCTCTTGCTCCCTCCCTCTCTTGCTTCCATTATTTCTTTTTCTTTTTAAGCACCCTCTATGACTGCAATGATATATTTATCTCTAAAACTTGCCCTCTGAGGCCTGAGAATTTATTCTTTAAATTTATCAGATGAAATCTCAAAACCTGCTGGTATTGCAAGGGTTTTGGTTGCCATTGAGATTTCAGGAATCAGAACTGCCCAATCAGAGAAAGACTCAATTATTTCCATACACCTCATTGTTCCCATGTAGAAAGCACTGTGGCTTAGTATCCCTAAATCCCTTTGCCTGCAATTTTACTGATTCACTTAAAGTATCTACATAAAACACTCTTACAATTTTTTTCCAAATGTCTTTCCATGTTGCATGCTATACTATTGACAGGTAGTATTTAGGTTTGTCATTAGTTTTTCAACAGAATTTTTCTCTAGTATATGGATTGCATCAGAAAGTATGTGTTATCCTGGCATAGTGATGCATTCTGTAGAACTCTAGCTATCGACCTCTTACAAAGGAAGAAGCACCCACCAGAATGGCCAAGATCAAAAACTCAAGTGACAACACATGCTGGAGAGGTTGTGGAGAAAGGGGAACCTCCTCCACTGCTGGTGGGAATGTAAACTTGTACAACCACTCTGGAAATCAATCTGGCACTTTCTCAGACAACTAGGAATAGTGCTTCCTCAAGATCCAGCCATACCGCTCCTAGGCATATATCCAAAAGAGGCTCAAGTACACAAAAAGGACATTTGCTCAATCATGTTTGTAGCAGCTTTATTTGTAAGAGCCAGAAGCTGGAAACAACCCAGATGCCCCTCAACTGAAGAATGGATGCAGAAATTGTGGTACATCTATACAATGGAATATTACTCAGCAATGAAAAATAAGGAAATCATGAAATTTGCAGGTACATGGTGGGACCTGGAAAGGATCATCCTGAGTGAGTTGTCCCAGAAGCAAAAAGACACACACGGTATATACTCACTCATGTAGACATACAACAGAGGACAAACCCACTAAAATCTGTGCATCTAGAGAAACTAAGCAAGAGAGAGGACCCTACCTAAAACGGTCAGTCCCCATCCTGAAAGGCAAAGAGGATGGACATCAGAAGAAGAAGAAAACAGGAAACAACCTAGGAACCTTCTACAGAGGACTACTGAAAGCCAAAAGAAGAAAACAGGAAACAAACTAGGAACCTACCACAGAGGGCCTCTAAAAGCCTCTGCCCTACAGACTATCAAAGCAGATGCTGAGCCTGATGGGCAGCTGTTGGGCAGAGTGAATGGAATTTTATGTAAGAACTGGGAAATAGTAAGAGCTGTTTGCTCTCCACAAAGAGAGCAACAGAACAAGAAAATTTGAACACAAGGAACTTCCCAGAGACTCATACTCCAACCAAGGACTATTCATGCAGATAACCTAGAACCCCTGCACAGATGTAGCCCATGGCAGTTCAGTGTCCAAGTGGGTTACATAGTAATGGGAAGAGGGACTGCCTCTGACATAATCTGACTGGCCTGCTCTTTGGTCACCTCCCCCTGGGGGAGAGCAGCCTTACCAGGCCACAGTAGAGGACAATGCAGCCACTTTTGATGTGAATTGATAGACTAAGATCAGAAAGGAGAGGAGAACCTCCCCTATCAGTGGATTTGGGGAGTGGCATGCATACAGAAAGAGGAGGGAGGGTGGGATCCGGAGGGTAGGAGGGAGGGGCCTATGGGGGGATACAAAATGAATAAAGTGTAATTAATAAAAAATTTTAAAAAAACAAAAGAAGAAGCTGTACACTTTCCTTGAACTCTTGAACTACTGAGATAACTGTCTCTAATTTATGAAATTTCCCTAGGAATATTACTCGAGGGTGGAAAGGCCAAGAACTTATCACTGGCCAGAGGATCTGCCCAGCAGGAAGAGATTTCCCTAAATTCTTTAAACTTATCTCCTAAGGTCTTTATTTTATATTTTCTGAAACACTCTAACATTATTGCAGAAAACATGGAGAGTAACCAGATTTTCTTTTTCTTCCTAGTTAGATCAAAATGTGAATGCATTCTGGTTTTTCTTTATTAATTGTAGTTATCTAATTTATTAAAATATGGAAGGTCTTGGCAGTTAATGAATGGACCTAAACTCGTTGGAACAATAAAATAATAGAGACTGAGGTCTTAGAATATTTGAAGAAAACAAGCATAAAAATTGGATCAGCCTCACAAAGGTTCACTTCACCCACAAGAGTAATAACAGCTGAACATGAAACTTGAGATATCTCAGTTACCTAGTATGCATAAGGCTTTAGCATCAATGCCCGTAGTATAAATCATAGGAAAAGAATGTGCTAATTTCTCCTGCACATGTGATTTACTTACATTGCATTCTTTGGTAACTTTTAGCATGGACATAAACCAGTAATGTGTCATTTTCAATCTTAGCTATCTGTCAGTATAACATTAAAAAGTAATATGGTCAATTTATAACATCAATCAAAGTTTATTGAATTTTTTACTTTATATTTTGTCCATATTTTAATAATTCCAATTTGCTTTATAACTTTAATGCAATGATAAAACAGAAAATTAGCTCAGCGTCATAACAGCTGTTGTTATAACTAAATGCTTATGAAAATGTCTTACATTATTTTTAATGTTCTGTTCTAAAATTTAAAAAAGACCTGGAACACTCTGGAGGCAAAGGTGTGTAGAGCTCTGTAAGTTCAAGGTCAGCCTGATTTAAGGAACAATTTCCAGAACAGCCTAGGCTACATAGTGAAACCTGTATCAAGAAAACTAAACAATAACTCAATCAAGGTGATCTTTTCTAAATCCCATTTGCCTGCAAAATTCATGATTTCCTTGTTTTTAATTGCTGAATAGTATTCCATTGTGTAAAAGTACCATAATTTTATGTATCCATTCCTCAGTTGAGGGACATCTGGGTTGTTTCCAGGTTCTGGCTATTACAAATAAAGCTGCTACAAACATGGTTGAACAAATGTCCTTGCAGAAAGACACACAGGATATATACTCACTTATAACTGAGTACTAGACCTATAAGATAGGATAAACATACTAAAATCTGTACAGATAAAGAAGATAAAAAAGAAAGAGGACCAGGGGGAAGATGATTAGTCCTTACTTAGAAAGACAAAGAGGATCATCATTGGAAGTAGGAGAAAAGAAGTAACAGGACAGGAGCCTACCACAGAGGGCATCTGAAAGACTCTACCTAGCATTATATCAAAGCAGATAGTAAGACTCATAACCAAACCTTCAGCAGATAGAGCAGGGAATCATATGAAAGAAGGGGGAGTTAGTATGACCAAGAGGGGATAGTAGCTCCACAAGGACCAAATATATCAAGGCACAGTGTTCTTCTATGAGACTGTTTCTCCAAAATAGGACCGTGCATGGATATAAAACCCCTGCTTAGATGTAGCCCATGATAGCTCATTATCCAAGTGGGTTCCCTAGTATGGAGTACAAGGATTATTTCTGACATGAATTCAGTTACTTGTTTATTGATCTCCCTCTCTCCCCTGAGGAAGGAGCAGCCTTGCTAGACCACAGATAAGTCCTGATAGGCTAGGGTCAGATGGAAGGGGAGGAGGTCCTCCCCTATCAGTGGACTTGGAAGAGAGTAGAGAGGAGATGAGGGAGGGAAGATGGGATTGGGATGGAAAGAGAGAGGGGGCTAAGCCTGGGATACAAGTGAATGACCTGTGATTAAAATAAAATAAAATAAAAAACTAAGCAAAAACAAAACAAAACAAGGAAAGAAAGAAATGATATACTTGATTTATACTGAAACCACCTTTGAAAATTGATAATAATAAAAGTCTATGTTTGAAAGATATAGTTGGCTTTATTAAACATCTTTAAGGTTATTATAAACTTTCAAATAAAGAGCATTCAAGAATATAATCTAAAACCCCTGCTCAGACATAACCCATGGCAGCTCAATATCCAAGTGGGTTCCCTAGTAAGGGGAACAGGGACTGCCTCTGACTTGAACTCAGTGGCTGGCTCTTTGACCTCCCCAATGCCTGAAGGAGGAGCAGCCTTGGTAGGTAACAGAGGAGGACTTTGCAGCCAGTCCTGATGAGACCCGATAAGCTAGGGTCAGATGGAATGGGAAGAGGACCTCCCTTATCAGTGTACTTAGAGAGGGGCAGGGAGAAGATGAGCAAGGGAGGGAATGAGTGAGGGGGCTACAGCTGGGATACAAAGTAAATAAACTATAATTAATATAAAATAAAAATTTAATTAAAAAAGTAATAAAATATTTCAATATTGTTCACTTTTCTTGTTGACAGTATAACATACTCCAAAATCAAGATCTAATCAAACATATCTACAAAATTTTACTGATAGGCAAGGCTTAGTCACAGACACCTATGATCCTCACACGTTTTTGAGATTATAAAATATTTCATTTATTTTTTATTTATTATTATTTTATTATTATTATTATCATCATCATCATTTATTATAATTCATTCAATTTTTATCCTGGCTGTGGCCCCCTCCCTTGTCTCCTTCCAATCCCACCCTCCCTCCATCTTCTCCTCCCATGCCCCTCCCCTAGTCCACTGTTAGGGGAGGTTCTCCTCCCCTTCTATGTGATCTTAGCCTATCAGGTCTCATCAGGACTGGCCAAGGACCATGCATGGAGAGGACATAAAAATGCAGCTTAGATGTAGCCCATAAATTCAGTCCCCAAGTGTGTTCCCTAGTAAGGGGAGCAGGGGCTGTCTCTGGCATAAACTCAGTGGCAGGCTTTCTTATCACCTCTCTCTGGAGGAGGGGTGCAGCCTTGCCAGCCACAAAGGAAGACCATGCAACCAGTCCTGATGATATCCTAACAGTTTTGAGGCAGCAGTATGATTAATATAAGTTTAAGATCAAACCTTTTGACCATCAATTTACAGGCCAATAAAGTCAACACACATAAAACTATATCTTAAAACAATAATAACAAAATTGTGCTTATTAAAATTTGATTAAATACACAATAAATGTTTGTTTCTTATTGTCATTATATATTAAAATTACCTGAAATATAAATTTTATAATATATAATATGTTAAAAGCTTGATATATTCGTGATTAATTTGAGTAATAAAATAATTAAATTTCATGATGACTCAAATCTTTTCTTACTAGTCACATAAAAAATGGAGGCACAGCTCTGATTTCATAATCTATATAAACTATAAAAATATTGTGGCTTAAGTTCCCTGTTCATAAAGTGTATTATACACAGGGAAGCTTGAGACTTCCATCTTTGTATTACTAAATACATCTTTGTATTTCATTTTTTAAACAGGAAAATCTGTGTACTAGCTAGGCAGCAAAAAGATATTTGAAGCAGACACTTCGCTTTTATTCCCTTTTTTTTTAATTACAAAATTATTTACTTTGTATCTCAGGTGTAGCCCCTCCCTCGTCCCCTTCTAATTCCACCCTCCCTCCCTATTTTCCTCCCTTACCCCTCCCCAAGTCCACTAATAGTGTAGGTCCTCCTCCCCTTCCATGTGACCCTAGCCTATCAAGACATGCTTCATTGTCTTTGTCTGTGGCATGGTAAGGCTGTTACCCCCTCTGGGGGTTTGATCAAAGAGCCAGCCACTGAGTTCATGCCAGAGATATCCCCGCTTCCCCTTATTAGAGAACCCACATGGACACTGATCCGCCATGGGCTACATCTATGCAGGGGTTCTAGGTTATCTCCATGCATGGTCCTTGGTTGGAATATCAGTCAGAAAAGACCCCTGTGCCCAGAATTTTTTAGTTCTGTTGCTCTCCTTGTGGAGCTCCTGCATTCTCCAGGTCTTTCTATCTCCTTTCATAAGATTCCCCACACTCTGCCCAAAGTTTGGCTATAAGCCTCAGCATCTGCTTTGATACCCTGCCCAGGGACTGAGAGTGGCAAATATTCTACCCCCTGTACTTCCCCTTGCCCCAAGCAGAAACATTTCTATACTTCCTTTGGCTCAAACACTACTGAGACAACAGGATTTAGATTGCCCAAGCATCTTATGTTAGGAAAAAAAGAATGACTTTGATTGAATCTTAAAATTCTCCTGGGCATATACCCAAAAAATACTCCACCATACAAGGACATTTGTTCAACTATGATCACAGCAGATTTATTTGCCATAGCCAGAGCCTGGAAACAATATAGATGTCCTTTGACCGAAGAATAGATAAAGAATTGTGGTTCAGTTACACAATGGAATACTACTCAGATACTAAAACCAAAGAAATCATGAAATTTGCAAGTAAATAGATGAAACTACAAAAGATTTTCCTGAGTGAGGTAACCAAGATTAAGAAAGACACACATGGTATATACTCACTTCTAAGTGGATATTAACCACATAGTATAGGATAAACATACTACAATCCACAGACCTAAGGAAGCTAAATAACAAGGAGGACCTTAGGGAGCATGCTTAATTCTCATTTGGAAGGGAAAACATAATGGACACTGGAAGCATTTAAAGAGTGGGAAAAGGTGGGAGCCTACCATAAATATCCTCTGAAAGACTCTACCCATCAGGGGATTGAAGCATATGCTGAGACTCACAACCAAACTTTGGGATGAAAGCAGGGAGTCTTTTGGAAGGGTTGGGGTATAGAAGGACCCAGAGGGGACAGGAGCTATACAAGGAGATCAGCAAAGTCAACAAATCTGGGCCCAGCAGGGAGCTTGCAGAAACTGTTGCACTAATCAAGGACCATTCATGGAGCTGACCTAGACACCCTACTCAGAAGTAGCACATAGGCAGCTGAGCCTCTATGTACGTTTCTAGTAAGAGGAGCAGGGATTGTCTCTGACATGGATTTTGTTGCCAGTTCTTTGATAACTTATCCTGGAGGGGCAGCCTTGCCAGGCCACAAAGGAAAAGGATGTAAGCAGTCCTGATGAAACTTGATAGGCTAAGGTCAGATGGTAGGGGAGGAATTTTCCCTCTTTCTGTGGACTAGGAAAGAGTGATGGGGCAAGAGTGAGAAAGGGTCAGACTGGGAGGAGACAAGGAATGGGCCTTCAATCTCTTGATATGAAGTGAATAAATTATAAAAATTCAAAATATCATGAAATTTTTTAAAAATAATTCTCCTATTTACACCATAGACATGTTCTTTATGCAACCATAGCCAATGGTTAGTATTCAAAAGAAACCATTTACACCCAATCATATCCCTGTAATCTAGATCTTCTCTTGATGTTGAAGGTTGTTATCTCTAGAAAAGAAGCTAATAAGGCAGCTTCGCTTTACCACTACAATTTCTAGCTTCATTCTAAATGCTTATCCTTAAACTTACAAGTAGGTGCAGAACACACACTTCCTCAAGCAAGCTTCTTTTCGTAGCAGTCAAAGACCATTACACAGACCATTACCATTACACCAAAACCTCGTCCAACTAACATAGAACAACTAACTGTAGGCTGTTCAGTCCAACTCAGGGAACATCATAGGAGAGGACGTAAGAAGATTACAAGAAAGAATGGGGCATCTTCTGTGAGGTTGTGCCTTCAAATTTTGACAGGGAGTATACACCAAGGATTCATAACAGTAATGTTGCCCAAACAAGACATGAAAACATAAGATTACAAATTTACAGATGAAAATGAATGGGAGAATTTTTATAATTCTGCATCCCTAGATAAAAGGTTATAGACAAGAGTTTCTTAGAGATAAAGCATCTGTCCTCCTTCACGTTGAGCTCGCTGACAGATTTTTCAGTCCTAACAGGTTAGTCTTAAACACATACAAACAACATGAACTCAGTAGGTTATACATATAAACACACATACACACATACGTGTAAAGATCCCTTTGAGGCCTATGCAATGTCATAAGATTGAACACACATACTATCAAAAATATGAAACACCTTCAAAATACAATGGAGATTTCCATTCTAAGAATGAAGAAGTGTAGCATAGGAAGAAAAGATTTGACTAAGCCAAATTATTAACCCATCAAGGCAGACACAAATATTGAAACTCATTCCTATCAGTTGGGGCTCATTATGATATCATCTGTATTTCGACATGCTTGGGTAGTCCCCTCCTCCAGCTCTACTTCCTGCAGCACACCCTCCTCTTGCCTTTGCTGACTCCACTCTACAAAATGCAGCTTTCCTCAGCAGACGTACAATAGTCTGAGGCTCTTAAACATCTTGAAATCATCACATCAATTTGAAACTTACTTTTGGAGACATATACAATGGCCTCTTAAGATCTTACAGCATGGACTTTGATCATGACATACATTACTCAACCTCAAACAAGAACTGTGATTCGAGACTCCATGATATTGTTACTTTATCTTTTAATTTCAAAACAAGTATAACATGAATGATACTGTCAATTTCTTCAGCATGCTCTCTTGCACCACAATGGAAGCAGACTACCTGTGATGACACTGTGGAAAATGTTTCCCGCAGTGGTTGTTCTCAATGAGTGTACTCTATAATACTCTAATTTTAGGTTCTTCTGTCACTGAATGTGCATATTTATAAGAGTATATCTCGACAGATAAGGACTTGGATTTTGAATACTTTTCCAGTGATCCGAGATTTTCTGTGATGGTACTAGTTTATATATACATATATATAACAAGCTCTTGGTTTCATTGATTCTTTGAATTATTTTTTGTTTATTTCTAATTTATTGATTTTAGCTCTGTGTTTGATTATTTCCAGCTCTCTGCTCCTTTTGGGTGTGTCTGTTTCTTTTTTTTTTCCCCTCCTAGGGCTTCCAGTTGTGCCTGTAAGTTGCTTGTATGAATTGTCTCAAATTTCTTCTTGAAGGCACTTAGTGTTATGAACTTTCCTCTTAGCACTGCTCTCATTGTGTCCCATAGTATGGGTATGTTGTGTCTTCATTTTCATTGAATTCTAGGAAGTCTTAAATTTCCTTCTTTATTTCTTCCATGATCCAGCTGTTGTTGAGTAGAGAGCTGCTCAGTTTCTATGTGCATGTAGAATTTTTGCTATTTCTGTTATTTTTTGAGTTCCAGTTTTATACCATGGTGGTCTAATATGACACAAGGGATTATTTCAATCTCCTTATATCTGTACAGTTTCATGAGGTGCTGAGAAAAAAGTATACTGTTTTGTATTTGGATGAAATTTTCTGCAGACATCTATTAGGTCCATTTGATTGAAGACCTCTGTAATTGTCATTATTTCTCTATTTAGCTTATGTCTTGATGAGACATAGGCTGCCCCTTAGTGCGAGTGGGGTGTTAGATGACATAGACCCATTGCTCAGATGTAGCCCATAGACAGCCCAGTTTCCATGTGAGACCGCTAGTAAGGGGAAATGAAACAGTCTCTGACATGAACTCGGTAGCCTGCTCCTTGATTGTGGGGCAATCTAGCCATCCCACAGAGAAAGAGGATCCAGGAAGTCCTGATAGGACCTGATAGGCTAGGGTCAGTAGGGGATGAGGAATTTCCCTATCAGTAGATAGGGGAGAGGAATAGTGGAGGAAGAGGGAGAGAGCGTTGAAGGGGGAGCAGATGAGGGTGGGGGCTACCACTGAATACAAAGTGAATACACTGTAAAAATAATTATATATATATATATATATATAGAGAGAGAGAGAGAGAGAGAGAGTTTCTTAGCACAAAATTTTTGTGTAAACAAAAACTTGTTTTCTTACAAATCTTTTCTTGCCAAGCTTCATATTATTTCATATTTTTCTGTCCTTTCTCACTGTTGATCTAAATTAGAAAAATGAGCAGTAACCATGTCACAGCCTGAATGCTGTCCCCAAGTTACTTTATCACTTTTAAATTCAGACACATGGAGTTTTTATGACATGAGCAAAATTATTCCCTTGTCTAGCCCTGATAAGATGTTTTACTCCTACTCTTGTTGTATCATGTTATGCTATGATTGTTAATATCGCTGGGAGGCCTGCTTTTTTCTGAAGGGAAATGGAGATGCAATGGATTTGGGGCAGAGGAGATGTGTAGGAGGGTTAAGAGAAGGGGAGGGAGGAGAGGCTAGAGTTAAGTTGTATTATCTGAGAAATGAATAAAGAAAAATAAAAATGATAAGCATCTATGTATACATAACTACAAATGAAAAGGCCCAGCAATATTACAAATCGAGTGCTTCTTTATCTATGAAAGACTGTAACTAGATTTCTGTTGAAATTTCTATCAGCATTTTGATATTCCAAACTTGCACCAACTAGCTTATCAAACATTGTCTTAATTCTGGGCTCTTTGGATTCAAATTTCATAACAAGTTCCAAAGGTCCATTAACAACATTTTTAGGTGAATCACAACAATACCACCTCTGTTCGGTACCATGTTAATGTATTATTATTTGTTTTATTTCTATGGCAGAATATCTGACAAAAACAACTTAAGTGAGAAAAGGATCGATATGTTACATCATCATTAGGTACAGTCATTCCTGGAGAAGAGACGGTGGTAGGCCTTGAGGCAAATGCTCACAATGCACCCACAGTTAAGAATCTGAGAGAGATAAATTTTGTTGATCCAGTCATGTTCTCTTTTTTATCCAGTGCATCCTCTCAGCTAATAGAATGTTGCTTCTGTAATTTACCATGGGTCATTTCATTGAATTAGCCTAATCTACAAACTCCTTTATAGACATGTCCTTAGATTTGTATCCTAGGTAATCTCAAATCTCATCAACTTGGCAATCATGATTATTGAATAGGGTAATATTTCTAGTCAGGTTATTTCTGAGTAAGGGCAAAAGTAACTGTGTCTGAGCTGAATTTCAGTAAGTGTATCTTTTAAATAGAGGAAAGCGCATCAAAGTTTTCTTCTGCTAATCAATCATTCAGAAGGATGGAGTGATAAGGCACTGTAATATGATTATACTATACAACATATTTCATAGTTGAGAAGTCTTGAACAAAATTATATTAATCATATTCCAGAAAGAATAAGACTGTTATGAGTTATTTAAAATTCCCTGGGAATCTTACACAAAAATGAGTATTCCTTCAAATTTTGTGTAGTTGCAACTTTCAAAGAAACTTCACGGGCATGCACTTGTTGGTTCTGTCTGGATACCCATCAGTGAAGAGTGCTGGGTTAATGATTTCCTTCCTTATGGGAGATTCAGACACACACTATGATTGCTTATTCTGAATTAACATCAGACAGAGGGTTCAGGCCTGCTCAGGTGGCACTTTGCTTACATATTCTTTTTCTCTTGGGAATGGGTTACTTGGTCATGGAGTGTGCATAGCATATGTCTCTCTTCCATTGGAACTAGACATTCTGCAAAATATAAAAAGCTTTGGGCCTGTGACACTACTATTAAAGCCAATTTTGGAAACTTTCAGTGTACTCTTGTATCAAGGTAAAGTCTGATGAGTTCTTTTTGTTGAAGGAATAATTAAACCTAAATATTTAGTAATCCTGCTGACGAGGAAGCTTACTGGTCCCATTATTATTTCCCATTGTCAGTTTTGCCCAGGATTCCTGTAGAAGAAATCATTATTAGAGCTGAAAGGGTCATGGAAGCCTGTAGGCATCCTTGGCTCTCTGCAAAGGCATCATTACCTCCTGCATCTGGTGCCTTGGCTGTTTGTCAAGCCAGCTCGTTTTGTTTGAGAGTTTGGGGTAATGTCTGATCAAATGCCTGTTCTTATTATAGTATGCACAATGATTCTTCCCTAGGGCACTTCTTCCCTTTTTGGGTTGGGACTTTGGTTCCTGATTTTTAGCCCTGGGTGTTTTGAGTAAAAATAAAGGCTTTTAAAGCCTTTTTAATTCTCTCAATCACTTCAGAACTTTTACATTCTATTCACCAATTTCGGACTCAGTTAACAAACCATCTTAATTCTGCATGGAATTTCACCTAATATCTAAGGCTGTCTTTCCATTAAAGGTTGTACCGACAGTCCACAAGTTTTTGTTGTTGTTGTTGTTGTTGTTTCATCAATATTAGTATATCATCTGTAAGTTTGGTATATAATTTTGAAGCAGTCAGAAATGTTCTAATTGTCTGGTTTTGAAACTAGTATCCTGTTTAGCTTCTTAGCTTAGGAATTCCCTTTGGAGTCTTGGCAGGATAGACTTATAATAATAGAAGGAAAATTAGTCCATTGTCAGAATTTGGGTTCTCATTTGATCCCCTTGCTGATGGGTCATTTGGATCTGGAGTATTTTGGAGTTTGGGCTACTGAAGTAGCTGATATTCTTCCTTATCACACTGTTCACATAAAGTCAATATTGTATTTAACAAAGTTTTCCATTCAACCCTAAAAGAAGTGGAAGTAACATAAATGCTGATAAAAACATCTTTCATCCATTGAAAAGCCTCACAACAAATAAGGGTAGAGCTTCTTCAATTTAACAGGTCAGAAGTAGAAAATGATTTGTGAGTGCAATGATATCCCCTTAGTTTGCTTTGGGACTTTAGCCCCCATGTCAAGAACCATTTTCATGTACTCTTTGTCCCATTTGGATATAAATTTTGGTCAAACCTACTGGCTTGAGGAGTCTTAGAGAGAGAGACCTATTTAGACTCACCAACATATCAAGAAGATATATCTTCTAATTTTCTCACCATGTCATTGAATGGAAGAAGAACCAACTGACCTCCACCAAAAGGGTGTGGGCAACTTTAAGGTTGAAAGTACTTATCAAATTGATGTTCACCCCTTCAATACCATAATTATGTACTAGGGGCAACTGTTTATATGTCCATGATCTGTGTATGAAACTGTTTATCTGTCCATGAAAGTGTTCCCCTGTTATAAGATTTTTAATTATGTATTATTATAAAGAAATAAACTTACTTTGCAGACAAGATTTCAAAGTATGCTAGGACAATAGTAACACAAAGCTGTGGGAGTAACTAAACAACGTCTGATTTGACTTAAGCCCCACCTCAGGAGAAAAAATCCCATACCTGACACAGAGTGAGTGACCAAGAACCAGACACTAGATAGCCTGAAGACCTAGGGTAAAACCAGGTTCCATTGATCTAAATATAAAATATATATAGTGATAAGATATCTAAATGATATTATTCTATATTCATAGATTAGTAACTTATTCAAACATTATAAAAGAAGTGTTCCTCTGCAGCAGAGGGAAAAATACTAAGACCCAAAACCAGATATTATGCAGAGAGGAAGATTCCTGAAACATACAGCTCTAAATGGGATGTTTCCATCAAATTTTACCTCCAGAAATCAGGGAACCCTGTAGAAAAGGATGCAGAAGAGTGTAAGAGCCAGAAGGGTTGGCAGACACTAGGAGAAAAAGGCTCTCTAAATCAATGGAGCAAAGCTCAACTGAACTTACAGACCTGAAGCAGTAAACACAGGGCCTTTAGTGGATCTACACCAGTTTCTCCGCATACATATTACAGCTTTCAGCTTTTTTGTTTGTTTCTTTCTATATTGCTAAGGGTGGTCTTGAACTACTGATTTTTCTATTATCTCACTGAGTGTTAGGATTATAGCTGTGTTCTAACATGTCTGGTTTATATGATATTGAGACTCAAAAACATTGTTTTGTATATTCTAGGCAAGAACTCTACCGACTAATCAGCCTTCTTAGCCTACTTTCCTGGTTTCTCCAAAGCAATTCTAACTATAACATAGTAAAGAAATACAACTTATTTAAGTACCATTTTTTGCTGCATCTATAGTATATTTATACAAATAGTATTCTAAGACTGCACCATCTTTGTTTGGCCAAATTCATTGTTCTCAAGAACTTTCTAGATTATGCCTCCTGGTTGTAAATACATATGTATGTAAATACAATTTATGTAAATTTAATTATATAAATTGCAAGAAGACCTCATTTGTTGTTTAATGTACCTTGTATTTATTCTTAATATTTTACCCTGCAATATTTTTTGTGGCTTGATCTAGTTAAACAAAAAAAAAAAAACAAGAAGTATGATGCTTATCATAAAAAAAAAATCAAGTTTCATTGTATAACAAAGATCAAGTCACTGGGAATTATCTTTATTAGCTAACCAAAGGGACAAAAAAATATCAGCCCAGAAATTTCAAATTTTTAATAAATTTGTAATAAATTTAATAAATATGTCAACAACAAATGAAATAAATCTGGAAATTCATGCATGAGCCAAGAAATTCTCAATCTTTACAGCTAGAAGAGGAACACGTAGCTAGAGGTAAACACATAGTTCTTTTCAAGGTGCCTAAATAGCTAAAGCTGGTTCAATATATTTTGTAGTCTGACCAGGAATAGTTTATTTCAACCACAGTCAAGCACAGAGCCATTTATTGAAAACTTTTCTAGTGATAAACTCAGTCCCATGTACATAATAAAGCATGCATAAATCTCCGAAGAACAGAGCAAGCTAAGTAAAAATTGCATATGTCTACATTGAAACAATTTGTAAGGTGCATGGGACATCTTCCATAACGATAGGTTCTGTGGAGTTATTGATAAAAACAATCTCATGATGAGAGTCTTGAGGAGTGTGCAGTGTGGTCTGAAGCCACACCAACAGCACAATGCTTGCCAGGCTGGAATACACGCCCTCATATTTACTCTTAGCATTCTAGGCACACGACAACATTGCACTCTTTCCCTTGAAGGAACAAGGCTGTGTGCTAACATTCCAGGTATGCCAGGTACTTATCAGTGAGCGTAAGCACCTCTGTGCCTCAGACAGTATACCAAGAAGTAGGTGATGTCTTCCTCAACATTTTTGTAAGTATTTTATCGAGTATTTTTGCACCAATGTTCGTAAGAGAGATTGGTCTGAAATTCTCTCTCTCTCTCTTTTTGGTTGGGTCTTTGTGTGGTTTATGTATCAGAGTTACTGTGGCCTCTTGAATGAGTTTGGCAATCTTCCTTCTGTTTCTATTTTTTGGAATAGTTTGAGGAGTATTGGTATTATTTATTCTTTGAAGATCTGGTAGAATTGTGCTAAAATCATCTGGCCCAGGGCTCTTTTTGGTTGGGAGCCTTTTGATGACTGCTTCTATATCCTTAGCTATTATAGGTTTATTTACATTGTTAACTCATTCTTCAGTTAACTTTTATAAGTGGTATCTATCAAAAACATCATCTATTTCATTTACATTTTCCAACTTTGTACCATACATGTTTTTGAAGTATGATATAATGATTCTTTGCATTTCCTAGGTATCTGTTGTTAAATTCCCCTTTTCATTCTAACTTTTATTATTTTGGACACTCTCCCTTTGTCTTTCAGTTAGTTTGGCTAAGGGTTTGGCTATCTGATTGATTTTCTCAAAAAAAAAATAAAAATAAAAGCAGATCTTGATTTTGTTAATTCTCTGAATTTTTCCCTTTGTTTCTCGGTTATTGATTTCACCGCTGGGTTTGATTCCTTCCTGCTGTGGACTACTCTTGGGTGTTTTTGCTTTCTTTATGTCTAGAGCTTTCAGGCTATCTGGTAAGTTGCTAGTATGAAGTCCACCCACTTTCTTTATGAAGTCTCTTAGTGTTATGAACTTTCCTCTTAGCTCTTCTTTCATTGTGACCCATAAGTTTGAGTATGTTGCCGCTTCATTTTGGCTGAATTCTGGAAAGCCTTTAATTACTATTTTTTTTATTTCCTTCCTGACACAATAGCCACTACAAAAAGAGTTGTTCAGTTTTCATGAGTTGACCAGTATTCTGTTTCTGTTGTTGAAGTCCAGCTTTAATTCATGGTGGTCTGATAGAATACAAGGTGTTATTTTAATTTTCTTGTTATTTGTTGAGGCTTGCTCTGTGCCTGAGTATGTGGTCAATTTTGGAGAAGGTTCCATGAGGTGCTGAGAAGAAGATATATTCTATTGAGTTTGGGTAGTATGTTCTGTAGATATCTGTTAGATCCAATTGACTCAAAACTTCAGTTAGTTCCGTTATTTCTCCATTAAGTTTCCATCTCAATGATCTGCCCAATATTGAGAGAGGTGTGTTAAAGTCTCCTACTATTAAGGTGTGAGTATCAATGTGTGTTTTAAGCTTTACTAATGATTCTTTTAAAAATGTGAGTGTCCTTGCATTAGGGGCATATATGTTCAGATTTGAGGGGTCATCTTGGTCTATTTTTCCTTTAATGAGTATGAAGTTTCCTTTCCCAACTCTTCTGATTAATTTTGGTTGAAAGTCTATTTTATTTTATATTAGAATAGCTACTCGAGCTTTGTTCTTATGTCTATTTACTTGGAAAATTTTTTCCAGCTATTTATTATGAGGTGATATCTATTATTATTGCTGAGGTGTGTTTCTTATATGTAACAGAATATTGGGGACTGTTAGTCTGTTACACATACTTTCTGTTAGTCTGTGTCTTTTTATTGGGGAGTTGAGGCCACTGAGGTTGAGAGATATTAATGACCAATTGTTTTTACTTCCTGTTATTTGATGTTGGTGGTATTAGTGTGTGTATGCACATGTCCTGTCTTTTGGTTTTGGAGCTGTGGGATTATTTGTTTCCTCTTTTTTCCTTGGTGTAGTGAACCTTCTTGCATTGGAGTTTTCCTCCTAGTATCTTCTGTAAGGTTGGGTTTGTAGGTAGTTACTCTTTAAACTTGGTTTTATCATGGAATATCTTGTTGTCTCCATCAATGGTGATTGAAATTTTAATGAGTATAGTAGTCTGGGTTGGCATCTGTGCTTGCTTAGTGTCTGCATAACATCTGTCCAGGCCCTTTTGGATTTTATCTTCTCTGTTCAGAAGTCAGATGTAATTCTGATAGGTCTGCCTTTATTTGTGACAAGTCCATTCTTCTTGTGTTTTTTAATATTTTTCTTTGTTCTATACATTTCATGTTTTTATTATTATGCAATGGGAAGATTTTTGTTTCCAGTCCAACATATTTGGTGTTCTGTAGACATTTTGTATGTTTATAGCTATTTCATTCTTTTTTAAATAAAAGCTTATTTACTTATTTATTTATTACAATTTATTCACTTTGTATCCCAGCTGCAGCTCCCTCCATCTCTTCCCAGTCCCACCTGCCCTCCTGCTTCTCCCCCTATGCCCCTTTCCAAGTCCCCTGATAGGGGAGGAACTCCTTCCCCTCTATCTGACCCTAGCCTATCAGGTCACATCAGGGCTTGCTGCATCATCTTCGTGGCTTGGAAAGACTGCACTCCCCAGGAGGAGGTGATCAAAGAGTTGGCCACTGAGCTCATTTCAGAGATAGCCCTGCCCCCCTTAAGAGGGAACTTACTTGGAAACTGAGCAGGGGAACTAGGTCCTCTCCTGCATGGTCCTTGTTTGGAGTACAGGTTTCTGAAGGCCTCCCTGGGCTCAGTATTTCTGGCTCTGTTCGTCTCTCTGTGCAGTTCCTGTCCCTTCCAGGCCTTTCTACTCCCTCTTCTTCCATAAGTTTTCCTGCACTCTGCGTGAAATTGGGCTATCAGTCTCAGTATCTACTTCCTTTCCAAGATGGGTAGTCTTTCAGACTCCTGTCCTGTTCTGTGTCTTCTCCTACTTCCAGTGTTTATTCTGTTTGCCCTTCTGAGAGAGGTTTCAGCATCTTTGAGATTCCAGAGATGGGTGGATCTCATTTCTTTCTTTAGGTTAGGGAAACCTATTTGTTGAAAATATTGTCTGGGTCTTGGAGTCAGGAGTTATCTCCTCCTCCTCCTGCTCCTTTTATTTCTACTTCAATTATCCCTAATGTTGATCTTTTCACAATATCCCAGTTTTCTTGGATGTCTTGTGTCAGGAACACTAGATTAAACATTTTCTTTCACTGATGTATTGATTTTTTTCAACCATATCTTCTACACTTGAGACTCTATGTACTATCTCTTGTATTCTGTTATTGATGCTTGTGTCTGTAGTTCCTGTTCTCTTCCCTAGGTTTTCCATCTCCAGGATTTATTAAGATTGTGTTCTCTTTATTTCTTCTATTTTCTTTTATAGGTCCTGGACAGTTTTATTTATTTCCTTCTCCCGTTCAGCTGTATTTTCTTGTACTCTTTTAAGGGAGTACACCTGTTTGGTTATATTTACCTACTATTTTTAAGGGATTGTTTTTCTTCTACCATTTTCATAACCTCAGCTTTTTTTAATTTATTTTTTTATATAAATTAGAGTTTATTCACTTTGTATCTCAGCTGTAGCCCCTCCCTCATCCTCTTCCAATGCCACCTCCCCCCCCTATCTCCTCCCATGCCCTTTCCCAAGTCTATGGATAGGTGAGGTCCTCCTCCCCTTCCCTCTGACCATAGCCTATCAGGTCTCATCAGGACTGGCTGCATTGTCTTCCTCTGTGGACTGCTAAGGCTGCTCCCCATCAGGGGGAGGTGATCAAAGAGTCAACTACTGAGTTCATTTGCTCAACCATGTTTGTAGCAGCTTTATTTACAATAGCCAGAATCTGGAAACAAACCAGATGTCCCTCAACTGAGGAATGGATACAGAAATTGTGGCACATTTACACAATGGAATACTGCTCAGCAACTAAAAACAAGAAAATCATGAAATTTATAGGCAAATGGTGGGAACTAGAAGAGATCATCCTGAGTGAGGTATCCCAGAAACAGATAGACACACATAACCTCGGATTTAAGATTGCTTTCTTGAGCTTCTGGTGTGATCGTATCCTCAGGACTTGCTGTGGGTTTTAGTGGTGTCATATGGCTCTGTGTTGTGTTGCTGCTTTTCTTGCACTAGCTTCTTGCCAGTTTGTTGATTCTTTTATTAGCAGGTCTGGTGGTCTCTCATGGTAATGGGTCTCTGGTGTTGTAGGTAGAGCTAGTGGTCTCTGATGGCCTTTGTCTTTTGGTTTTCTTGTCATTCCCTGATTCTTACTGGTCTCAGTGGCCTCAGATTCTGGTGGGTCCAGGAAATGGTCCAAGCCTGGGGACTGCTGCCCCCAATCTGTACTGGGCTTGTGGGCTACATTAGGGTGGGTCCCGGAAAATGGCTCAGATCTGGGAACTGGCCTGTGAGCCACATAATACTGGAGCACAGAGCACCCTTGGCAGACCTGGCCACTGTTGCTTGCAAATGGTGGCAGTGCAATAAATTTGGCTGGCTCTTGCCTGTTGCTCCTTGGTCTGTGTCAGTCTCTCAGGGGCCACAGATCAGGGTGGGTCTAAGGAAATGGCACAGGCCAGGGAACTGTGGTGGGGGGCCTACAGGAGAAGCAGAACACAGAGGGCCCTGGGCAGACCTGGCCACTCAACTGTATAAATCTTAATTCAAGAGTGTGAAGTTAATATTTATGTTTTTAGAACCTTCAGGGAAGTTTTACATATTGTCTGAGGGTACATGTAATGGATGGGGTTAATATTTGAAACAATTCCTAAGAAATGGAGAGTACTTAATAAAATTAATAATAAATTTTATTGCTTAATAAGTCAGTAAGTTTTCTGCAATTTTGGATTAATTACCTAGAAAAAAAATAGTTATATTTTGGATCACAGTTTTAGAGGTTTAAGGTTGAAAGGCATTCTTGCTTTGAGCCTATAATTTAATATAATTTAAAAGTACATGATAGAAGGAGTTTATGCCAAAGCAAAACATTTAATATCCTGGCTAAGGAGCAGATGATAAATTACTGGAATTCTACAAATTCCTTTGAATGTATGCCACAAAGACATATGTATCTTCTATTAAAGCTGCTATTAATAATGCTATCTTCATAAACAAAGCAAAACCCTTTAGTATATGAGCCTTTGAGAGCATTTAGTTTCTAGCTCATAGTATCTAACAAATTAAGTTATATTTGGAGCAATTTCATTGTTTTTAGTTTTAATTTGTGTGTGTGTGTGTGTCTGTCTGTCTGTATATGTGTGTGTGTGTGTGTGTGTGCCTGACTTTATATGTACATTGTATGTACAGGCAGACATGGAGGCCAGAGTCTTAGACCCCCTGCAGTGAAGTTAGAGGCAGTTCTGAACACTTGATGTGTATACTGAGAATCTAACCTATGTCTCCTGCAAAAGCAGTAAGCTCTCATACCTGCTTGAGACATCTCTTCAGTCTTCTGATATTTATTATTGTTGATGTTTTGTTGTTTAAGATTACTTAATTCTTCACATTCTGTAACAGTTGGAGTTCTATAACTGGAGAGTATGTATAAAAATTGTAATCAAAGATATTATTTCACAATGTGAAAGAAAAATGATGAGTTAGTGGTTAGAAAGATACAAAATACTGTAAGAATATTTTTAGCATTTACTCAAAATTTTTATCAGAAATTTCTACTCAAATGAATAATAACAATAATGTTAATAATCAAGAAGAATAACAAATAAAAATAAATGTTTTGTATTAGCAACTATTCTATTACTCTGAGAACAAGAGCCGGGGAAGAGAAAAAATAATATGGATTTGTTCCTAAACTATGTTTTTAGAAAGATGGTTTAAGATTACTTCAGTTTTGAAATGTGACTTTAAAAATTGGTTTGGATGATGACAGTAGAACTGTTTCAGATAGAAACAAGTAGAGGGTGGGAATGAAATGACTTTGAGCTAACCTTATACCTTACTATGTAATTAGCATATTCTGAAAACTGAGATACTGAGATGCCTGAAATTATAGCCATTGGGTGCCTAGAAAAAATGTGACCTGTTTGAAAAATGAGTTTTGTATAATTATTAGACTTCAGAGGGTATTCATGCAGGTAATAATTCTATACACAAATTTAGAGCACATAGTTGAAATCCAGATCAAAATTGTCATATAGTGCTATATTCTATGCAAAAATGTAGTTGTATACATTTTCAGATATACGTATGAAAGTCTGTATGCTTTCTATATTTATACCCAGAATAATGTTGGTCAGAATATAACGTTGACCCCTAAAATAGTGGGTGAACTGGTTGCAAACACAGAGACTGATGAAATAAAGACTTCAGCAGGAGTTGGGGCTTAGCTGCATAAAGACATGATTTTATTCTCATACAAAATGTTAATATTTTGAGGATGGGTGGGTAATATATTAGTTTTATGTCTATATTTAGGAAGGTTGTGTGAATAAATATCTTCTGCTAAGATGAGAAGAAACACAGTTTTGATATGAAAGTTTTTGTCACATGAGCGACCCCAAAAATTCAACCAGAGAACTCCTTCAGCTGATAAACACCTTCAGCAAAGTGGCAGGATACAAAATCAACTCAAAAAAATCAGAAGCCCTTCTGTATACCAAAGACAAA